>CM019149.1:111373027-111662892 GCA_009733165.1 Naja naja
GAGGACTTTGAACCTGAGGCACACACCTTTTCCTAGAAACTGTTGCCAAGCTTCCAGTACACGCTGCTGAAATTGCCAGAGACTGCCAAAGACACTTTATTGGCTCCTATTATAGGCTGGATTAAGAAAGGTTGGCCTCTTCAAGATCTACCTCACCTTGCCCAACCTTTTAAATCCAGGCAAACTGAATTATCTGTATTAAGAGGATGTATTTTGTGGGGTAACAGGGTGGTTATTCCTGCAAAACTGCAAAGGAGGTTTTGGAAATGTTACATGAGGGTCATCCTGGTATTGTAAGGATGAAGGGATTGGCCAGGAGTTATGTATGGTGGCCAGGTATTGACAAAATGGTTGAAAACTGGGTTGCATCTTGTCCCAACTGTCAGGTAGTCAGGCCTGCCCCACCTCGCCCCAAACAGGAATGGGAATGTCCTAGGGCCCATGGTCTAGGATTCACATTGATTTCACTGGCCCTACCAGAGGCACACCTTCCTTATTATAGTAGATGCATATTCCAAATGGCTAGAGGTAATCCCTATGGCATCCACCACAACTGATGCTGTCATCAAGCAGCAAAAAGCTTTTTGTAACCCACGGGTTACCTGATGTTCTTGTCTCTGACAATGGCCCTCAATTTACATCCAACCCTTTTGAATCCTATCTAGCACAACAGGTATCAGACATGCCCTGACTGCCCCTGGGCTTGGCTAACGGCGGGGCTGAACGAATGGTACATTTTACCAAGGAAAAGCTTCAGCAATTGGGTCCTGGGGACATCACTGAGAAAGTTGAAAAACTTCTTAGTGTTCAGCACATCACTCTAACCCATCAACTAACTTATCCCCAGCAGAGTTGTTGATGGGTAGGAAACTTAGGTCTCCCCTTGACCGCCTTCATCCCACTTCACGCAAGCACCACTAGATTCCACTAGCAAAGTTCACACGTTCAGTGTGGGTGATTCTGTTTATGCTAAGAACCTTATGGGTGAACCTTCATGGATTCCTGCTGAAATAACTCAAATCACAGGCCCTCATTCTTACAGGGTACAAACAGAGGATGGAGTCCTCTGGAGCAGGCACATTGATCAGCTTAGATCCAGGTTACCTCAGGAACATCGCAATTGTTCCTCTCTAGTTCCCATACCTAATGCTTTTCTAGGGGGAGGGGAGGAGCATGAGGATAATCAGCAAACAAGAATCAACCCCATGTGTAATGAGCCATTACGACAGGAACCATCCCAAAACCTGTCACAATGCCAAAATCCATCCTTACAAGTGGAAGATTGCACATCACTACCTGACTTGGGTGCTGACATTGGGCTGGAGATGGGTTGGGAGGAGACCAGATTCTAACAATCAAACAGGGTCTTCTTTCAGGGAAGTCCAACTAGGGAAATGTCAACAGACACATTTCCCTCTCACTGGTGAGAATGTTAAAACTTCTGAACCACGAAGGTCTCAAGCGATGTAAGAGCCCCACCTATTTAAAGAATACATTAGATAGGTTGGGGTTTGGTATGGACTGAACCTAGTGGGGAGGGGTGTTATGTATGCAGGTTTGAATGTCATTGGTTAAGTTTGAACTGTTCTTGTAAAATGTCAGAAATGATTGGTTTAAAAAGTCGGAAAACCCTGCACTCTGATTGGCTTAACTGCAACTGCTGGCTATAAGTAGCAGCCGCAGCCCAGCCAAATCGGGTCTGTTATGAGCTGTAGTCACTAATAAACTCTTCACTGAAGCACTCCGCATCTGACTCTTCATGCAAATCTAACAAATACTTCACAAGTGTTAACTATACTTGTTAACGAAGGAGCTCTGAACTCAATTTGCAGTACATATATTGACCTTCTGCATCTGAATGCAGAATTGTTTCTATATCTTTTTTTAAAGCAAGGAAATCTGTTTACATACTTTCTTTTTGCCTCTTTCTTTATATTCAAAATATCTCTCTCTCTCTCATCAGTATTTATCTGACAAGTGAACATATTATATGACTGACGAAATGACTTCTGGTCTACCAAGAGAAAACGTGCTCTGCTTTAAAGTGTGACAGATATTAATCTATGCCAATTTTCTCAGAGACCAAGACAACTAAACAAGGGGGAATATTTCATTCTTCCTAAATGATACATATAAACTAATAATATCAAATTAGTATTATTTATTGTTTTAAGATTTTTCCCCTTCTTTCCAAAATGTTCAAAGCATCTGACATTAAAATCAATGGCAGAAAATATATGAAAAACTAATGAATCTTTTGAAAAGATGGTATTTTTTGCTTTATGACCTAGTGTTCAATGGATTATAAACAGTGGAATGCATGCTCCTTGGGCTTAAAGACATCAATATTCTAGAATTTCATGCTTTAAATATTATTGTTTTTCATTTAAAAAATGATAAAAGGGAATTGATTTTCATTGACAAAATCCAATGTAACCAAAACACTGTTCAAAATATTGTAACACTTCGAGTCCTTATCATTATTTCAACATTTAATAGAGAACCTGAGTGCTGACTCACCTGGGCAGTATGTAAACTTTGGTAGAGTTGGCTGAGGTCCTGTAAAAGGTATCCTTCTTTTTCTCTGTCCTGGAGTTGCCGAGCTAGGAGAACGTGGTGCTCATGGTATAGAATGCAGGCCCTTGGTATCAGGATGCACTTTACTATAGAAATGGCAGAGGGACTCGGTGACATGAAGTTGACCTACATAGCATCAGGTAAGATAGAATATTTTTAAAAAAGCCAAATAAATAACACCCTTGACTTGAACAAGAATAAGAACAAGTACTCACTTATCACATTTTGAGTCTTCAAGGCAATGGCCAAGGCCAGCTCATAAAAGATGATGCTTTCTTCTGCCTTACACCTCTCTAGCTTGGACTGAGCCAACCATAACAAAATGTGCATCAGTTCCATGTGTGTATCATCACCATCCTGGAGTTCAAAGTACAACTGAATGGCCTGGAGAAAATAGTATTCTCCTAAATAGTAAGCCCCCAAAGATGTGATTAGGCAACCAAAGTTGGCTAAGGCAATGGCTTGGTTTCGCTGATTCCCATTTTCCTGGGCTTTCTTCAAGGCCCAGAAGTAGTTCTTTGCTGCCTTTTGTGCCTGCCCATCTCTTTTAAGGGCAACGGCTAAAAGATTGTGAACCACCCCATCTTGTGTGACACTGTCTGTCTGCCGCAGAGAACAGAGGAGGTATTGCATGATCTCTGAGGTCTTGTCTGGTTGATTGTTCAAAGTAAAGAGCCACCCCAAAGAAAGGGATGCCTCAAATGCTTCTTCTTCACCCATCATTTTACCCAGGGCCACAGCTTGGTTGGAGTAATGCACGGCCTTTTCTAGCATGCCGTATTTGAGGTACAATTTGGATAAAAGTGTACACAAGGCTTTTTCAGTTGATACAGTCCCAGCTTCATGGGAGAAGGACAACCCACAGTGCAGATAGAAGCAAGCCAATGCTGAGATGCCATTGTGGCTTTTCTCTTGGACCTTCAAGAGTTTAGAGGTGTTTGCAAGGATGAATCCAGCTCTCCAAATGGGTGTGAAGCCACCTTTTATATTGCTAGGGGAGAACATCCTGGCAGCTGCTAAAGCTACATGGGGCACATACTTTTTTTCATACAGATAGGCAAGAAAAGGCATTGTATCTAAAGGATGTGCACCGGTAACCTGGCTGTTGAGTTGTGCATTCAGAAACTGCAAGCGTTCTACAAAAGGAAGAACCTCATCATATTTGCCCAGCTGCAAGAAGAGCCTGACAATGAGGAAGCAGGATCTAATCTCCACTGCTGTGTTGCCTACAGCAATGGCTTCTCTCAGGATGTACATCAGAACCTCTAGTTCAGTCTCAGAACTGAAGCAGTGTCCAGACAAGCAGGCCAGAAGTGTTGCCCCTTTTCCAATCATGGATAAGAACTTCTGCTTCATCTTTTGCTTTAAATAAATGGCAGCAAGGTTTGTATGCAATGATGTAAGTAGAGGTAGATCTTCGAACCCCTTGTCCATAGCATTCATGGCTTCCTCGAAGTAGACTCGCGCTTGGGAGAACTTGGCCTTCCTGACACAGAGGCGGCCCAAAAGGTAGCATATCCGAATGTGAGCCCAAGCAAGGTGGCCCCTCTTAGCCCAGTTCCTAGATGTTTCCAGATATATGACTAACTCTTCTTCATTGGTGAAACCATAGAAGGTAGAACTGAGAAAGGAAAAAGAGAGGTCATACAGACTTTGGAAATGAGGCACATAGCTATCTTGATTGAGGAAAGTCAGTATAGGGTCAAACACATCACAGTCTTCCATATGCCTGGCATTTAGATCAATAAAGAACTTGGGGTCATCAAGGTCATCTGGCTCTTGCAAAAGGAAGTGTTCCAGGGTGGAAGGTGAGGATTCAACCACTGGAGTTGACTTCTCAGAATCAGTCTGAGTAAGTAAACTGTTATAAGATTGCTTCCCCCAATTTTCAAACATCCAACCATTTTTATGTCCATGTACAGCAGCATCTGAAAATGATCAATAAAGCACAAAGATATGATTCCCTTTATGGTGATACTTTTCGGGGGGGGGAATCCCATTTTCCCTTTCAACTATACTCACCTGATGGTCTTTTTGGGTACATCGCAATAGGTTCAAAACCATCTGTGTAATCAAGAAAAAGGAGAGAAATATGCAAAGGAACCCACGGCAAGGTCAAAGGTAACTTGGCATTATTACAAAAAACTTAAGTTGCTTCATTCAATGTGTACACAAGAAAAAATGAAGTCCAATCTTATCTTGGGAGATTAACAGAGTTGGAAGGGACCTTGTAGGTCATCTAGTCTAGATAATGCCATGGAGAGAATACAGGAGTGTAAGGATTATAAAGCTGTATGACTGTACTACAATGAAGGGAGAGTATACTGTAAATTCTGAACTAGATTATTTCTGAACAGAAAATTCTATTCAATCCTATTGTTCAACTACCCTTTGATGTAACAGAGCACAGGCCCACTTTGGAGATATTGCAGGTTCAGTTCCATATCACCTCAATAAAGTGAGTATTGCAATGAAATTAACCACATAATTGTTTTGCTTTCCTATTGCATATAAAAGTTATGTTTTACACTATATGTAGTCTGTCAAGGGTGCAATAGCCTTATGTCTAAAAATGTACATACCTTAATGTAAAAAAAATTATTGCTAAAGTGATTAATAATAATGAAAAAGTTTGAAATATTATGAGAATTACTAAAATACGATGCAAAGGCAATGAAGTGAGCAAATGCTGTTGGAAAAATGGTGCCAGCAGATTTGTTCTGCAAACCTTCAATTTGAATTAAAAATGGCAGTATCTTCAAAGCACAAAAAAGCAAAGGAGAAGAAAATGAGTATGCCTATGTAACTGTTAATACAGATTAACAGGTGATAAATAAAATTTAAGGGTGTGGGGCTAAAACCTGATGAGCAAGTAGGTGTTATCAGGTACATGGGCATATATAGTACTCTGATCATACTTGGAGAAGGAGAGCTTAGTGTAATATGTATACAAGGCTGATGGCCTTGGTTATATCTTCCTTATTAAATCTTATCTGCCTGCTATTATGTCATCTAAGAACTAAAGCACACAGAGATCATCAATATAACATTGAACTATCTCCTGGGTATTTTTTTTGAAGATGATATTCTATCAGAAGGTGAATAGTGTAAAGATAGGGAGCAGCAGAAAATTTGGGAAGAAATAGACATTGGAAAGAGACAATATCCAGAGATATGGAGACATACCAAGTCTATATACAGAGGTGATGTCTGTCTGTGCCCATTCATTAAGAAGGTTACTGTAATATACCTCATTGCCATTACATGGAGCCTGGAGGAAGGCAGAAATTTCTTCTTCACTAAAAAACACTGGGCTCTTTTTCCTGTGTTGGGAATGAAAAGGCAGAGAATGGTCAGTCAATACTGAATATCTTTTATGTTGCCAGAGCCCACTTAACTTTTGTGATGGTGGCAAATATCTGTAGCTCAAGTGGAGGATTGAGGATGGAGGTTCATTCTCCGAGCTTGTAGGCTGGTTTCCAAACATTTTGACACTGACATCCCCTAAACTTCACTGAAGATATTACCTACCCTAGTAACGAAACATTTGGAAACTAACCCACAAGCTTGGAGAAGGAACGTCCACCCTCATCACTTACCTTGTTCCTGCTGTAAAATGCAGAAAGTAAAATCCAGATCCTTCAATCTAGTATTAGACTAGAAAAATCCAAGAACAAATCCCCACTCATCCCTAAAATTAAGGAATGATCTTGCACCATTTAATGATACTTAATGTAACCAGCCCCATAGGGTCATTGCTGAAAAAAAGTTGTGGAATAATAAATGAGTACACTGAATATGGGAAATGTATAGAAAGCAAGGTATTTGATTGACATCCCAAATTATGTTTTTAAAAAGGTCCTTGCAAACATCTCAGCTATGTCTTCTCCTGAAGTTCGAAGTCCTTTCCCCCCTCTTCCTATGGCAAGGAGGCAAGGAGGTGTCACTTAATAGGATGGATTCAAACACACACACACTAAAGTCATTCAAAGCCTTCTCTGGTAGTGATGCTTGCAATGAAGTCGTAACAAAGCAACCAAAGGAAAAAATATATTGTAAATATACAGGGAGAGAGACAAGTATTGTGCCTATTATTCAACTTAGCTGTTCAGAATGACATTTATACAGCTGAAAATATTGATTAGAAAACTTATTGTTTAACATAGATGACTGATTTGAATATACTTTTTTTACTCAAAGGTGTTTGCTGTTATGTCACTTTTTCAAAGATTTTCTCCCATTTTTCAAAACTACAGAATGCATAAAAACATATTTTAGGGTTTTTATGTTTTTTTAGTTTTCCAGATTTCTGCAATAACAGAAATTGGATTGATTTCTTATATTAATGTATAGACCAGGAGAATACAAACAATAAATTAATAAAAGGATCTTTTATAGAGTACTGGTTAGTGAATTCTCCATATCTTCAACAAAAAGAACTGAATAATTGAGGATTGATACTACTGATATAATAAGTGCCAATTTTCATACACTTCTACCAACACACAAGTGTTTGGAGGTGGCAACCATGACACAATTTATATACTTGCATCAGGTGATGTGATCCAAGTCCTGAGCAGTAGCCTTTGTACAATCATGTCATGTCACACATCATTCTCCCTTTGTGTATTATTGCAGCATGAAAACAGTCTAAAGAGGGTTCAGCTAAATAGTCCATTTTATCAGACCTATGAACTATTTTCCTTTTGGATGATACACTAAAATTAATGTAAAGGCACAAAAAGCTCCAGTGGCATTCATCAAATCCAAAATTATCCTCCCAGATTTAATTTTTTAAAGAAAACTTGTCATGTTTTGTTATATATATATATATATATATATATATATATATATATATATATATATATGTTTTCAGAGATTTTCAGGTAAGGTATGTAGGTCTTGGTATTCTCAATCTTACAGGGACATATACCAATACACCATATATATATATATATATATAGGTCTTGGGTATTCCTTATCCTAAATATGATTGAGAATACCTGTTTTTGTTCGACGAAATCTCATCCGTCATCTTCAGGCTGGTGTCTTCAGCTTCGTTCTCCTGGGAGAAGTGTGATCGTGGCTGTTTTCCCTTTTAAACTCTAGAGTTGGATGTGTTGTTACTTTTGATTGGTTTGTGGAGTTGATGTATGCAGATTGGATGGCTTTTCCTGAGACCCTGTGTGGCTGAGGTGCTGGCTGTGTGTCTCTCAGCCTTTTGTGTTGTAACGACCTGGGTAATGGGCTGTGTGATGACCTTCTGAGTTCTATTGTTGTGATGTCCTGGGTGTGGTGCTGTAATCTCCTGGGTTGTTGTCTGCCTTCTGGCATATATATATATATATATATATATATATATATATATATATATAGGTCTTGGTGTATTTTGGGTCCGGTGTTGGTTTGGCTCTTCCCTTACATCAAAGGCACCACAGATAAAATCAGCAAAATTCTCCACAAACACAATATCAGGACAGCCTTTGGCACTGATCAAAAAATAGCCAACATCTTAAGAAACCCCAAAGACAAGATCCAGCTAGAAAACCAAGGAGTTTATAAAATACCATGCAAAATTTGCCCAGCCACATACATTGGACAAACCAACAGGAGAATAAATGCACGCCATAGAACACAAAACGCAGTCAGAAAAGAAGAAAAACTTCCTCCCTTTTCCAGCACCTTAAAGCCACAGGACATGAAATTGATTTTGAGGGATCCAAACTTATCTCCAATACTGAACACTTCAACAAGAGAATAATTAGGGAAGCCATCGAAATAGAGAAACACCCCATAACATGAATAAACGGGATGATACTTCCGCCATACCAGACATCTGGAAACTAGCCCTAATCAACAAATGAGTCCCAGCCACAAAACCAACACGGACCCAAAATAACACATGATGCCACCACCAATCTCCTTCACCAGACTCAAACCCAAGCCCACGCCACAGATGAAAGGCAACCACCATCCAGAAACCAGACCATGGCTGCAACACCAGCTGCTACACCCCCCCTCCAACCCCCAAACTAAGCAAACTGACACACGCTATAAACACATAGCCAGACCTCAAACTGAGCCAAACCAAGGCCCAGATTGCCACATCACAGCCTTTCACCCAGGATACTACATCACAGAACTCAGGAGATCACAACACAAAACATCAGGAGGTTGCAGCACAGACAACGACCCAGGAGATTACAGCACCACACCCAGGACATCACAACAATAGAACTCAGAAGGTCATCACACAGCCCATTACCCAGGTCGTTACAACACAAAAGGCTGAGAGACACACAGCCAGCACCTCAGCCACACAGGGTCTCAGGAAAAAGCCATCCAATCTGCATACATCAATTCCACAAACCAATCAAGAAGTAACAACACAGCCAACTCTAGAGTTTAAAAGGGAAAACAGCCACAATCACACACTTCTCCCAGGAGAACAGCTGAAGACACCAGCCTGAAGATGACGGATGAGATTTCGAAAGCGTTGCCAAGGTATTCTCAATCTTACACGGGACAAGACCGAATACCAAGACCTACATATATATATATATATATATATATATATATATATATATATATATGGATGTTATGGAATTAGTCTTAATAGTGACTCTTATTTCTTTAAATCCCCAAGCTCGTCTCTGAATTTTCAACTGATGGTGACTTTTCATTTTATCTAGAGTGAATGCATACTTGATGGTTTTGAGATAACATCAACTCCACAAACCAATCAAAAGTAACAACACATCCAACTCTAGAGTTTAAAAGGGAAAAACAGCCACGATCACACACTTCTCCCAGGAGAACAAGCTGAAGACACCAGCCTGAAGATGACGGATGAGATTTCGAAACGCTGCCAAGGTATTCTCAACCTTACGGACAAGACCGAATACACCAAGACCTACATACCTTTACCCGTGAAAATCTATATATATATATATATATATATATATATATATATATATATATATATAAAACTAAAATAGTGAAAATAGTTCATAGGTCTATTCATATATATACCGGTAGCATTCTTCAAATATTGTTAACAGGCTTCACTGATTATACCTAGGTATTTTATGTAAAATGTAAGTTTCTGCTTTCAATCATTTAGCATGCAATTCAATGGCCACTTATCTGGAAATAAATCTCACTGGAAGTTATGTAAGTCTGGGCATTTACAACCCATAAAAACTGGCAAAGAAGTATAACACAAAGCAAGATTCCTTTCAGGGCATTAGCAAAGTTACAATCTTGTGGAAGACAATACCGACACCTTGTGGCCACCACAATTTCACACAGCTTCAAGGTTTTTACAGACAAGAAGTCATTAACTCAAACATAAATTTGTACTTGGTAGAAATGCATTATCCATTGTCTTCGGTACTGATGCCACACATAAGTATTGTTTGTTTGTTTGTTTGTTTGTTTGTTTGTTTGTTTGTTTGTATTAGCCACCCAACTCCAGTGGAAGTAATAAGAAATAAAATCTTAATATCTACTCAATAAAAATTGTTAAAGAACCCTGGCCTTAGCATGAAGCATGACTCTGGTCTATTGCAAATCTATCCTGATAGTGGTTAAGATCTACTTTTCCTATGTTTTAATTTAATCTGTTTTAAAAATAACTTCGAAGTTATAGGGAGAGAAGAGAAGAAAGAATATATTGCAGATAAACAATCTCTCACAATATCCTGATGCTCTGCATAAGCTAGGACAAAAGTGGAAGCAGAGACAATTTATTCAATGAAAAGGTGTAATTTGAGAAATCTATACTATAACAAAGAGGGCTCCTGTAATCAAATTCTACTCATAGATATCTCTTAAGACTAGTAACGTTCCAAGAATTCTACAATGGTCACATGAAAGGCACATCCTCTCCCTTCAGGTAAAACTGAGTCAGAATAACTGAGGAAGAGCGTCCTTTAGCTCAGCGTCATTATAGGTTTGCATTCTGAATTGTTTATGAGTCCTTACCTTACTTTAGATAAAAGCTCCCCATCTCTCCCCCCATCTGCTTGTTTTCCATTGACTGGAAGAGGGGGAAGGATAACTATTTATTAGGCACATGATCAACTGAAACTGATCTTGGAAAATCAAGTATATCAAGTAAGTAAAATCAAGTCTTAGCACTTGAATTAGAGAGAACCAAGTATATTTTGTTTATTTTATTTTTGCCTTGCTGTCATTGTTGAGTCCTGGTGATTGACTGGACTAATCCCTGCTGTTTTCTTGATAGGATTTTTTTGGAAATGGTTTGCCATTGCCGCCTTCCTAAAGCTATGAGAGAATGATTGGCCCAAGGTTGACTAGCTGGCTTCATGTATAAAGGAGGACTAAATCTCATGGTCTTCCAGTTTCTAGCCCTGGCTCAACCAAGAAATACTGTGGTTGTAATCTAAACTAGAAAGTAAACAAAGAAATAAAAAGGAGTCTTAAAAAAGGCAATGGAAAACTAATTTTGTATTTATTGTTAAATAAAATGCTTTGAGATAATGAACTATTAATGAAACCATTAATAGTTGAACTCTATTAAAATACATTTTAATAGAGCTCAAAAATACATTTCCTGCTCTACTCTTTTGCTTGCCAGTTTTATTCTGTCTCCCATTGTGGTCAAATTAAATTCTATTTAGAATTTTACATAACAATCAAAAAATATATTTTCAAAAGAGGCTTGTCATATATGCTCAGGCAACATCCTGGAAATAAACTCCACTGAATAAAACCCTACTCATTTTTCTAAAAATATGGTATTATAGTTGTCTCAATTGAAAGGTTGAGATAGATTTCCCAGTTTCTTTTGCTTTTTTCTGCCAACCTATCAGGAACCACGATCCCACAACAGATTTCCTTCAGTCTCCACGCAATGATTTCCATATTCTGCATCTTGTATCCAAGTATCCAAATTACTCCTTGACCTATCTTGGCCTGGCCAGCAGCTATTTACCTCTGTCAGAGCTCCATAGAAAGCTCTGCCAAAAGAAATCTATACCAATGTTCTGAAAAAAAAAAACATATTCCAAAGCTATTAAAAAAATTATAAACCTTTGGGCAAAAGACAAACTACCCCAAATTAATGGCATGAACTTCACTGTAGGAAGCATTTCGATTCTGACCAGCGCAAAGTTGACTCAGCCTTCTATACTTTCATGGTCAGTAAAATGAGGACCCAGCTTGCCGGGCTGATGCTTGCTAGCTAAGAGACTCTTAAAACTGCACTAATGTACAACAACATTGCTGTGCCAGTTTTTCCTGGTGAATCTTTAGGTTTATCAGTTTGTGTAAGTCATGCACAGAGGCTATTGCAATTAAATGACACAATTTTTTGCATACTTGGTAGGGTTTTTTAATCTATTACTTGAGGATTCCTAAAATAAAATTCTGTTGGATTTACGCATTGTTAATTCTGGCTTAGCACATGTTCACAGCTATATTTGTCTGTAAAACAGTGTTTGGATAATATCTCAAGATATGAATCTAGCCACCTGGGACTTCTTCAACAAAGAATGATAAAATAAACACAGTGTGTAATTCCTGTATATGAAAACTGAAACCTCTTCTAATATTGTGCTAATGTTTACCAGAATATTTATGCTTATTATATCATAGGTAGCATTTATCACAACCTCAGACAAGCTTATTTATAGCTGATGTAAGAACAACTGGGAGAAAAAGGGCATATGTTTTAATGAAATTTTAATAAAATATTCTAAAGGCATGTTTAATAAGGTTGGTGGAAATGGCTATAATGCTTAAGATAGCGCATTTAAACCCAACTCCATAGTGTTTTACAGCCCTCACTAAGCAGTTTATCGAGTCAGCATATTGCCCCCAACAATCTGGGTCCTCATTTTACTGACCTTGGAAGGATGACTCAGTTTCGAGCCGGTGAGCAGATTCAGTAAAAATAAAAAAGCCCACAAAACTCAAATAATAAATCCTTATTGCTTGGTGCCATACAGCTTTGGGAGCAGAGAAAACTTACAATCCACGGAGAAAGAGAACTCAGTGTTCCTCTAACTATTTCAGCCACAAATAGTCAAGAAAAAACTGAGGGCAGGTGAAAGCTTCTGGTTTTGTTTTTTAATTCTTATCATGTGGTTTGAACAAGTAAATATTTATGTCTTTGCATGCCTTTTCTCATCTTAAATATAAAAAGTTTGGATCATACTATGTTTCAACTGGATGATTTGAAAGTCATGAGTTCTGCCTTGGTTTCTACCTATGTTTTTTTATTTGTATATAAACACATACACACATGTCATACTTACATTGAATCATAACTCTCAAGCTGCACTGATTTGGTTTGGACAAAGCCAATTATCCCGCTAGTTGTGGATTTCCCTATAAACCAATGGAGACCCGTAATGAAGAAGCCGATCACCTCTAGGATATCCCCTTTGCAGTAACTCAATTCATCCCAGCTTTTCCCCCTGTGATCTTCAGTGGCTGTGCACCTCCCTTGGCCTGAAAAATAGAATGAAACCATTCTCACATCAGAAGGCTGAACAATTGTATCATTCTCTCACAGCAACACCCTGACTAGAGGCAGTGGAGAGAGTGTGTGCAAACAAAGCCTGGTAACAAAAACTCTTTGTGTTCCTTGACATTTTTGTTTTCTTCAGTAGCTTAGACTTCACAGGCAAGTCTAGTCTGTTTTTTTTTAAATAAAAAGAAAATACACCAGGCAGTTATTCATTCTACAGACCTATAAGAAGTTCTGAAGACATTTCAATTTGTGACTGGGGGTTTTGTGGGGAGCAGCCATTGAGAAAAAATATTTGCCTTACGTGGTGCATTTTGTTGCTACTTTTTCACCTAGAGTCCAAAGCCCTTATTCCTTCCCTGCTTCATACAAATACAAATTCCAATTATATCATATCTTCCTGGAATGGTATCTTGATCTCATATAGGTTATCAGTGACTTTTTCCAGATGTCACTCAAGGCGAATTAATTAGCACTGAGAGCAACTCAGTCTAAATTTTTTACAATGTTTTTACAATCTGGGCTATGCTGACTCCTTGGGTTTTCTTGATTTTAATTTTGGGGGTTTTAATGTTAATTCGGCTTAGTTTGTTTAATATGGTTTTTAGGTAATTTATTGTTGTATTTCCCTTTTAATCTGTGAGCCGCCCCGAGTCCTTTGGGAGAGGGGGCGGCATATAAGTCGAATTAATAAATAAATTGGTCACACAGATGTTTTTTTTAACCAAACAGGAAGGCAAATGAAAACTGTTCAAGGTGACATCCTGAACAAATAAACCCTTTTTCACTGATTGCTGTAAAATCCTCTGTGTGTGTGTATGTGTGTGTGTGTAAATATAGCACTTTAAATGTTGGCCAAGCATTCATGAAATTCCCCACTGTCTCAGCAAGCTATAAAATAATAGAAGCACCAGGGATGATCATTCATTAATCCAAATCAACACAAACATCCACAGAAAATCCAATAATTGAAACTGGAGGAGATCGTCCTCCATATTTTAAGACTTTAAACTAACATGTTCTAAAGATAACTAAATAGAAAGGAAAACGTTTTCCAATTATTCCATTTGTTAGTTAAAATAAGGCAAATGTCGTGCTTGGCAGTATTTTTGTCTGCCTTTTTATGAATCAAGCTGCTCAGAAATAGGTAACCACAATAATTGTGCTGGGCTGGATAAATTAGGAATAGAAATTGTACATACATACTGATAGGCTTCCTCTGAGTCCACTACAAAACATTTCTTTATGTGTTTCACCATTATCTATCTATCTATCTATCTATCTATCTATCTATCTATCTATCTATCTATCTTTCCTGCAGGGTTATAATCATTTTCTCATTCTGTTCAAAAGCAACACTCCCATAATGAGAACAAATGAAGCCAGAAAATTTGGGGTTCAAATACACACACATGATGCAAAGATTTCTAATGATTAATACTCAACTGAAAGCAGAGCCTTTCTTGGGAGACTAATAGACAGACAATTAGAAAATAATTGTGAAAGATTGCTTTTATGCATGGTGACTGTTTGAAGATTATGCAATACCCTTAAGGGAAAAATGGCTTGTGAAGATGACAGAATTGGCAGAGATAGCAAAATTGACTTGTCTGATTAGAGGAAGGACAATGACTATATTGTAACCCTTTATGGACTTTTTGCTGAGAAGAGAAGAAAAACTGAACTTGTGATTTATAGCTTTAATGATTTAAAAGACTATGAAAAAAAGAAAATTGTGTTGTAACCTTAGAGACAGAGCATAAAATAACAATGTACTTTTAATTGCTGTTAAGAAGATTGGAAGCAGCTTCTTTGTAACTCACCTTACTTCTCCTTTCCAACCCTTTCTTTATTTTTTCTTTGAATTTTTTATTTTTCTTTCCTTTTCTTTTTCTTTCAAAATTTGTATTGTTTTATTCTTTTAAGTAAATATACACAGAGACACATGTTTGTGTATTTGTGTGTGTGTAAATACATACAATACATGCATATACATACACACACACACACACACAGAAAGAGAACAAATGGCTGCTTGAATGTGACACATAGACAGCAAGTGAAATAAAAAGGGAGATGATCAATTGATGATTTTTAAGCAAACTGATCTTGAGTTTTATTACACTTACCAATCTGCAAAGAGTCAGGCCCATTGATTTCTTTGGATATGCCACAACTGATTGGATAGTTCTTCAAAAACCACCTGCAAATGCAAACAGCTATGAACAAACTGCTTCTCTGAGAGAACTATATGGCTGATGCCCAAGGAGACAATTAATTATTAGGTCTACTCTATGGCATCAGATTCCTTGCATGCCTCGGGGAAGAGCCTACTCTGTTGCAGCTTCTGCCTTGTGGAACCAACTACCCCTGGGGCTCCGTTTGGCTCCTGATCTCCACTCTTTCCACCGCAATTTGAAAACCTGGCTGTTTGAACAGACTGGGCTGGACTGACCTCTTGGGGGGGGGTGTTAAATTAGTTTTAAATTAATTTTAGTTATTGGGCTTGTTTAAGTTTAATTCTTTTTTAAATATTTATTGTTGTATTTTAGTTGTGAGCCGCCCCAAGTCCTTTCAGAGAGGGGGTGGCATACAAGTCCAATTATAAATAAATAAATAACATATCTGACTTGTGCTATTGGAGATGGAGACAGTTGATCTTGAACTTCAGCTTGGTACTAGAGCAAATGCTTTTCAGACAAAATTACACCCCCAACTACTACACTTTAAAAAAGGCAGGCAGGAGATGACAGGAATAATTGTCAGAGAGATATTGTCAGTCAGGGAAGCCAAAGCAAATCTAGAGAAGATTGTCTAGGCATAAGGTAATGTTCTGTAGAAAGAATATTGATTTGACCTTTCAATACAGCCTCTACCTACATTTTGACAGACATGATGTTTAAAAAGCACAAAAAGGAAATCTTTTTCTGTTTTAAAAAGCTTGACAGCACACTTAAGTCTGGCATGCTAAATCTTCATTTGGCCAATATGATAAAGTGTGTAACTGAGGAGCCCTCCAAAAATCCCATTAAACAAACATACATCTTTGCATAAAACAAATTTGCAAACCATTCTAATGAGAACATTATTGCAAAAGTTATAAGTAAATTAGAGGTTGAAAATAAGATTTTAAGTACACATGACAAACAGCAACTGATTTAAATCTCAAAGTTAGAAAACAATACTTTGCTTGAAGTAGTACAAGTGAATTCAGCATGTTCACAGCACAAGAACATGCCCATTTTGTTGGATCTGTTGGGATGGGGAGATGAAATCTGGAAATCAAATAACCCAGTCCTATGCCATGGAGGGCTTTTGCTAAGAACCAAGAATGACATGTGGAATTACTTAAGAGCAATTTCCTTCATTGTTCTTGATCTACAGACAGAATCTTGCCAGACTAAAACAACTATTTGCTTAACTATAGATATGCTCTTGGAAAAGCTAAGGAAGAGCTGTTTTAACTCTCTACCTATCAACCACATTTTCCAAGCTCCACTGGCCCTTTATCCTCTGCTCACAAAACAACAGCTGGATGTAAACATGGCAGCAGACAATCTACTTACTGGTAAAAGGGATGGGGCAATGGCTCTATAGTTGTGACATGTATCAGTCCCCTCTGATCGGTCAACAATGATGTCCCTTCCCACTTAGTTTCATGTCCAATGTCTTTCACATGGACTAATTCATTCCTGAGGAGCTTTAAATCCTCTTCTTCTTCCCCTGCAAGGACAGTGAGTGTTGCTCTGGCAAAAAAATTGCCTATAGACAGAAGGCGGAGAAGAGAAAGAAACAACATGACTTCTGCAAATAGTGTGCCAGTATCTACTTTCCTAAGAATGCTTGCACATTTTTAGATCTCTAAAAGTTCTATTCCAGGTCATTTCAATTTCCATGTAATACCAAGATTATGCTGACAGTCTAACAGAAACAATCGGTTTTGCCTGTCATGGTGCTGCCACCATGCAACTATCTGCTAGCATAGGATTCTCTTCAAAAAGATCTCAGAGGCTTTCCCCTTTGCAAGAATATCTCATATAGTTCAATGTCACTTTAAACACAATTATTGAATGGTTCAAATTCTTTTTCTTCACTGTAGTCTAACATGGAGACAGTTCAATATTTCCCAATAGTTTAAAATGCTTTTTTATGTGCAAAAAAAGAGGAAAAAAAGAAAGGGAAAAAAAGAAGTAGAAAGAAAATTACATACATCTGCAATGGGGAAGGATCAGAAACACTTCGTTTCAGCTGAAGGAAATTATTTATAATTTCCTTCAGCTTAACTCCTCCACTCTTTGCCTAGCCATAGCTCAGGATTAGTACTAGATAGTTCTCTGCTGCTGAAGGGTCCCCTGACATTGGAAGTAAATGTGTAGATACTATCTGTTACCAGAATAAGTTTTAGAGATATTTGAACATGCATAGATTTATCCTCCAATCCAATATTTTCTTGCATATCTTTCTCCCACATCCTTATTCCTCATCATACTGGAGACCTACTTTATAGTGAAACAGCATCCAGGGAAGCGGGGGTGGTTTGGATTCTGACTCAGGTTTCTTACCTTCCTGGAGGAGAAGACCCAGATACATGGTGGTCATGCAGTCCTCATCAACAGTGACAGTAATCTCAGTATCATCTACTTGAGCACAGTTCAACCAGTACTCAGGGGTGAAGAGAAGGTGTTCCAGGCAGCAACCCACATATCCTATTTCATCATACCAAAGGTAGAATGAAAACCTGCAATGTGCTTTCCCAAAGGTCAAAGCAGTATTTATATTATTATTACAGACCAACATTTAACCCGAATTGTCAGCCCTTCTACAGAGCCATATGAACAACAGAGTGTGTTTTTCCAGTGCCTGAATAGCAGAGACATTTGTAGCATATTAAACTAGTCTTTGAAAAGAAAATTAGAAGCGGTTCATGTTTTGCACTGTAGTTCTGCCTTAACACTATGGCCAATATATTTTATGTTCCCACAACTGCCCCTCTGATGGAATGCCAGTCATTTGTCAGTAGAATGTGATTTACCAAGTGCCAAATAAGTGGAAAATTTCCAGATTTCTTCCACAGTTCTGAAGGAAAGCAGAAAGCGATTCTCCTGTGCCTGGATGCATGCCAGCCTAGCTGACAGCTCCTGCAAAAAGACAGAAAACAAGAAGATTTAACTATCATAAAAGATTAGCATGTGCCTTAGCATATTTTTTTTGCAAATTATAGGCATTGTTATGTATATGTACATAATGTAGTTGGGTTGACAATATATAACCCACAAATACATATGTTTGTAGCTTTAAGGAAAAATATTGTAATGTATTATACTATGTTCTGGTTGGTTGATTATGCTGCAAGTTGCCATAAGAGGGAGCTATAGATCATGGTTTAATTCTCTTTCTCACTGATGATCTCTCTTGATACTGATACTGACTGACTACGGACCGATACTGACTAACTCTGTTTGTTTTGATATTCTGTTGATATTGAAAGTTATCTGTTGTATTGTGGTTTGATATTTGTCTGTTGTAAAAGACGTGAAACTGGTAAGAAGACTTTATAACTGGATATTTCTGGACTGTTAAAAACGTGTATGACATGGACTGTTTATTGGACTGTGCTATTTCTTCAAGTCAACATTAACACAACTTGATTTAACTCTGTGTGGCTGTATATTTATTCATAACTGTTCTCATAAATGTTTCCATGTGCATATCCTTGTTATGCAAGGGTTATTCTGCACATATCCTAACAGGCATGACATTTGGAACTTAGAACTTTAGACAAGGTGCGAGCTACCCTGGGACAATGACATCTAATCAAGAATTAAGGATTCATCCTCAAATATGGGGTCTAAAATAAAGTACAGAGTGAAACTTGATCAGATCCATATGCTAGCCAGCTGTATCTTCTTCAAAATATGACAATCTATTCTCCTATTTTCCCATCATCTCTGTTCCCCAAAACATAGCATTTTGTAGTCAGTCTGCTGAGTATGATCCCTTGGTTGGTTTTTACCCAAACAGCTTATATTTCCTTCAGTTTTGTCCTGAATCCAAAACCCTGAGTCTCTTCCAAGCAGTTTTACTACAATTACAGATCAGTACTGTGGGAATGAGTGGGCTATGCATATTTAAGATGTTAATGGATGTTGATAAAATCATCCTAAAACATTCTGCAGCATTTCAATTGTGTCCAAATATCTAGATTAAAATTTGCATGGGCATGAAGTACATGTCTATAATTGGGCCCAATGCATTTTTAGCCTAGCTACCACACATCATGTTTAAATTGTTTTGAGACAGGAGGAAAAGGCTGTGTGTGTGTGTGTGTGTGTGTGTGAGTGTGAATGTGTGTGTGTTTACCCTAGCATTTGATTTTATAGGTCAGAGGCTTGCTGATGGTTTGATCTCCACATTTTACTGCACTTGCAATGCCACTTAGCAATAAATAATAAATGGAGATGGTAATGTTCCAGCCTCTGGTGGGGCTATGCAGCCATGCAAAACAATATGAGCAGATGCCATACAGCTGTACAACAACATATGCTTTGCTTGTAGTTCAATCTTCAGTATTTCCAATTAAAGGTATTCTAGGCAGTACATCAGCAAAATATCATACTGAGGAAGTGTTACTTCATTACTGGCAAGATGACCAGAAGTCTGATTCACAGTTTTGTTTTTTTTTTCAAAAAGTTACAGAAATACAGTTTCCTTTGAAAACAATAGCAACCACCACTTTACCTTGAAAACAGCACAAACATCTTTATCGTCATTTTCCAGGGCCCATAATTTCTTTCTCGCTACTTCTTGTAGCTGCAGATTGAGATCTTGTGCAGAGCGACTCTTGACAGAAAATGAGAGAGAAATTGCTTCAAGAAAAAGAGAAAGAGAGGAAATTAAATGGGAGAAAATGATACAGTTAAACATTTTTACTTCCATCACTTTGAATCAGAGGTGATATTCAGCAGGTTCTGACCAGTTCTGGAGAACCGGTAGCAGAAATTTTGAGTAGTTTGGAGAACCGGCAAATACCACCTCTGACTGGAGATTTTACACTATCCTTCCCCTGCCACACCCACCAAGTCACGCCCACAGAACCGGTAGTAAAAAAAATTGAATCCCACCACTGCTTTGAATAGATAAGGACTCTGGAATGCTCATCACTGGAAGGCCTATTTAAAACACTATAACTGTAGCTATAGCTGCATAACAATCAACTCCACCAGTTTTAAAGGATGTAAGAGAACAGAAACAGGAAAGCTATCTTCCTCTAGAGATTCTTAAAAAGAAAAAGTTTGGTTGGCATCCAGCTGAAAGACATTTTCTGAAGATTATGAAAGTTACCATTTAAGACATTTAAAAGGTATCAAATTGGTTATCCCTGCACTGGGTGACATAATTACAGTTGGAAAGCAGTAAACATCTGCAGTCAGCAACCGAGTAGTAGTGCAGTAGTTGAAATAGCAACTGGGTTTCAGGGGAAGGGATGCTACGAATGTATAGGTTACCTCTGTTGCTGTTGGTCTTCCATTCTCAGAGAAGTTTCACACACAAACAGAAAATAATGCATAAAAGGTCTCAACAGAAAAAGGTGGCATTGTTCATAAGCCTAGCAAGTGTAAGAGGAACTTACAGAATAAGATGCTTGCCAAGTTCTGCCTACTATAACAAAGTCTCCTTTGCTAACTCTGCCCAATGAACTCAATAACTCCCTTTCCATCCAGACCTTGTTTCCTTCACCATTTATTGTTACTGCAATCCATTAAAAGGGATTAACATAATTCTACAATCGATGTTTCACTCTCAAGTTTTAAGTCAGAGCACTTCATTTCCCCTCAAATTTTCTATCATGGAGAATTTTTTTTAGCATGTAACTTTTCTCTGTGGCTGACTTCATAATACATTATTGCAGGGAAATCAACAGTTATCTGAAAATGTTTCAGAGTGGGAGCTCTGTTTCAGTTGTAAATCCTATACTTGCAAATTAAATCTGAATAGGTTCTACTACACACAAACACATTGAATACTGTTTAACTGTTGGCAAGGTGTCAGCTGATATAAGAAATCGGCACATCATTTGATCATTTGATCAATCTTGATGCCTTTTGCCCTGACATCTTACAGGAATTACAGATTAGCTATCAAAAATTTTATTCTCCTTCACTCCTTCCATTTTTATAGCTCAATCTTTGACACTGCTAATAGCAATATGATGTGAAGAACACTCGTGCTCATTTTGAAGAAATGAAATTCAATGACCCACCCACCTTCCTTCCTTCCTTCCTTCCTTCCTTCCCAACATAAAATAGCAATTAAGACAAAAACTTACCATTTGGGAACCCTTCCCCTACTGCCAATGAAACGGACTCAGTTTCCAGAGTGCCCTCTCCTATCTGTGCAGGATGACTTCCTGGATCCAGTTCTTTGGGGTTACCTGATAAGTCGCCATGCAGGCAGAAGGACTACTGTCAACTTTTTTAGAGGAAGTAAAGTACGGCTGTATTGAAGGGGGACATGGGAATATAAAGGGAGCTGCTAAACACTGACAAATGAATGGACAATCAAGTCCAAGGATGTTGACTGAATAGCAGCAGCTCCCTGATACCTCAGAAATCTTTTCCAGACTTACAGTCTAAGCTGGACTGAACATTGAATTACATTCCCAAAATAAATCTATTATACCCTTTAGTATCGGGGTAAAATTGGTACGACTTTTACCAAGGTAGAGAAGGTAAGAGTATTCCAACTCTCACCCCACATCCCAGATGGCCACTTTTAACTTTACTTTCCTCATCAATTCCCACATTTTACATTTTTCTACACTTATTATTTTGAAAATCCTCTGATACTCAAGTACATTTCATCAGATGAGTAGAATAAATACAGAAAATGAGGTGCAAGAGAGAATGGAATTGTGACAATGGGCAGGATTGTTTCAAGGACTTAAAGACAAAACAGCAGTGTAATATCAGCACTTTATTTATTATCATGATCTAAGGAATGTTGTTTCTAATTCTTCAGGGCATTAAAACCATATTACCTATTTTCATGACTAATTTTCACCTGCTTCTCTCCCAACTAAAAATACCTCATGAGTATTTTATCTCATGAAGTGAATGAGACCCATGAAGTTTTATGGGTAATAAAATTAGTTAATCTTTAAAGAGCTGGGCTGAGAAGGAGACGGTGGCCCAAAGTCACTCAGCTGGTTTTTCATGCCTAAAGAGAGACTAGAACTCACAGCCTCCTGGATTTTAAGCCAGCACCTTCACTACTACATCAGATGGGCTCTCGTTTTATTTGATATGTCAGTTTCCCATTTCTCTGGTTATTGTAATGTTGCTCTTGAAAGATTAAATAAACCAAAATACTTATGGCAATATGGAGTCTGACAACAGTTATATATTTGTGTATTATTTAGTGCAGATGAAAGTTCACTTTTAAATATACATTTTGAAATTACCCCCAGATTTATAGCAAACTAGAATGTGGGTAAAAACTTATGGAAGAAATGTAACTCTAAACACATTTACATATCTTTTGCCCCTGCCAGTTCAGTTGAAGGAGTTATATGGTGTACAGCACCTGGAATAATATATCTAGGACATTAATTCCTTAATAAATGTATCAATCAACTTTGCAATAAAATTTATAGTAAAAATATGAAGTGCCAGAGGTTATTTTAATGGTTTATGATGGTTTATTCTAACCTGCCTTGAATCTTGGAGGTGAACTCAAAATGTTACTGATAAAACAAAGCACAACATGTTACTTTGATAAAGCCTTGATTGAATAAGAGATCCTTGAAATTATTTCATTATATATAATAACTGGTATCACTAAAATGTCTCAACAGCAGGGCTGTCAAACTCACGGCCTGTGGGCTGCATGCATCACACTCTGGCCACGCCCATGCTCAGTTTAGTGAATGGGAAAAAAGTCACGATACATCCCATGATGATGCCATGATGCCATGAGTTTGACACCCCTGCTCCAGAGTAACACTAATCTTTTTGGTGCCTCTCAAGTAGAGTCTGCAAAAACTGTCTTGGAAAAAAGGAGCATCAGGATACTGTTGTTCTTGAAGAAAAGCAGCTGTTTTACACCCAACTGTATGCTTAATTTTGTGGGGAAGCTGAGATCACCTGTAATAGCTATAAACTGAAAAATGCAGCCAGGTTCAGATATCAAACATAGTCATAAAGCTCCCAGAATGAGGAAATTTGGGCAGTAATTATATTATTGAAGACTAAGGCCCCTTTTTTAAAAACCACAATGCATTTTCCCACCTGTTCTAGCAGTCTGATAAGGTTTAAAAGTCTGGAATACATCAATAGCTGACAAAGACTTCAAAGCTGCCAAGATACAGAATATGGGTTGTAAACAATGGCAGGTTCACTTAAATTTTCCCCTCTTCATTGTCAGCTCTGCTAATCCATCTATAAACATAAAATGTGATTTGATTTATACTGAAGTATAGACTTTATTGGAGTTCCAAGTAAAAAATAATGGTTTCTTTGAAGTTTATTAAGCATGTTGTATTTTTTTTTAAAGTCTCTACTGCATTTTGCTTTTTCTTATAGATTCTTTATGTAGGGTTGAATTTTAAGACCCCAACAAGCAAATAGTGCAAAGGCAGATCTTGGAACAGGGACGCCATAGCCATGTCCTTCACTGTATTTGTTATAATAAAAGATTGTTTTTCTCAAAAAGGGAAGAAGTGACAAGCCAGATTTTATATGGTAACTGTATTTTCCAGAGTTATTGTAAATCCAAATAACTCTAGCGCTTATCACACTAATCTCATCCTTATGATGGGTGCAGGCACTTTGTTAACTGAAGTCATTCTGCACCAAGGACTGTGAAAATGATAGCTCCTAGAACATAAATATTTACAACATAGCCACAGCAATAACATATTTTACATAGTAGGAAATGGCCCTAACTTGCCATTGAACTTTGATTAATTCAGGGATAAAGAATCTTTCTTTGCCATCCATGTTAGAAACGCCTAGGAGTACATCGTGAGCTTATGGTAACAGCAACCTGGTTCAAGATTCAAAGTCTACTGGTCTAAACTTTTCTCTTACATACATACATACCTGCCCCCATTCACATTATACACCACCAGACAGTTCTCTCTTTACTCTTGCTATAGCAGTGAAAAAGGACCTGCTCCTTCAGTAACCATCTCTTCAAAGCACTTCAAAGACCTTTAACAGGCAGTTGCATTTATCCTTCTCCCTTTTCCCTGATGGGGAATTAAAGGCCTGGAAACCTCCATGTGGCACCTTGAATTGGTTGTTTCTGAGAGAAACAATTTGTTTCTCCCTTCTACTTCTTCTCTGAGGTAGAAATTTAAGAATCTTGGGGTTTTTTGCCTCCTTTCCACAGAAATAATTAAAACAGATAAATTACTTAGATTCAGGGCTAACATGTACAGGTGGTCCTCAACTTATGACCAGCCAATTAGCAACTGTTTGAAATTACAATGAACTCTGAAAAGTTACTTATCCAGATTTGAACTTCCAACAGCCGCCACCCCCTCCAATCACATGACTACATTTTGGGCATTCAGCAACCAGCCCTTATTTACAGCTGTTTGCAGCATCCTGTGATCACATGGCCACAACTTACAATATTTTTGCCAGATAGAGAACAATGTGTTTGCTTAACAACTGCCATGTTTGCTTTGCTATCTCCATGTTTGATTAACAACTGCCACATAGAACATTGTAAAATGGGGTATGGGGATGTGATAGCCCGCTTAACAAGCAACATAACTTACAACTATAATTTCAAGATCAATTATGGTTGTAAATTGAGGACTACCAGTATGCCAATAAATGCTTTGATCTTTTCTAAAGGTTGTCTTTTCTTTCAATACTCAATTATCTTTGAAATAAATTCTGAAGTTCATTTTACAGTGCAAACTGTACCTACAGGCTCAGCTTTACCCTACAGGCCAAACTATACTTGATGGTACATCATAGTCACCCACACAACCATACCCACAGTTTCAAAGCTGCAAATAAGATTGTGTGTGTTTTTTAAATGCACCTGATGCCATCTTCTTCTCTGGGAAGCATTTTTCTGGGGTTTCAGCTTGACAATGCTGCAGACTTGACCAAGTAGCCAGGAGTACAGATTGGATAGAAGATGATTTTGACTCTGCACCTGGAAAATGCATGGAGCAAATGAGATACAAGTTAAACCAATATTGTTAATGCTAACTGGTATATTTCGCTAGTCCAGAAACAAAGAAAACAAAGAAATCAGGCCCTTCTTACCATGGATCTGATCTGCCTCTTTTGCAATTGTTGTCAGCTGAAAATTCAGAAATGCATCTCTGTCAACTATAGTTACTTATTTATTTTAGTTCAAACTGCCTAGAAATGGGGAACTAAATGTTTAAATAAGTGAACTGAAACTAATTCCACTGTTCGTATAAATTATGCTAATGTTTGGCATCTTATTTTTAAATAACAGCATCTTATGATATTTCCATAAGAACAGGATTGTGGAGCACCCTGAGTATCAGTTTACTCTTTGAGCATCAATACAGTGACAGAAACAGGGCAATGATACATTTTTGCACTGAAATCAGCCTAATGATGATTCTGATTTCTCACACACTGGGTTACTTTACACTTCATCTGGAATAAGTCAGAACTAGGTGTGAGTGGGCAATCTGACCCTCTAGATTACTTCCATTGTATGTACAGATGTCCTTGTATTAAGCTTGATTCCATATAACTATACCTAAGCAGTTTTTTCCCCTAACATTATAGAACTAATTTCCTACTGCCTTCTTCCAGCTATTTTTTAAACTTCCTGAGCCAGTCAGTATCTCTGGACTAGCCAGGTAATTCTCCAATATAAGGGCTAACTTTTCTTAATTTATGAAATTGTGAAAGTCAGTTAGGTGCTGCCAGTTGCATTCCCTTAATCCTTCATCTCTGGTCATATTGACTGTAGTTTATAAAAACTGCAGCCCAAAAGATCTGAAAAATAACAGAATGGACTATCCATGATCTAATGCATGATGGGGAGTAGCATTCAAAATAATACAGAATTTCTGCATTTAATGTTTGAAGAAATGGGTTAGATACTGTTAGGCACAAAGGTGGTATTCAGCAGGTTGCTGACCAATTCTGGAGAACCGGTAGCAGAAATTTTGAGTAGTTCGGAGAACCAGCAAATCCCACCTCTGACTGGAGATTTTACAGTATCCTTCCCCTGCCATGCCCACCAAGCCACGCCCACAGAACCGGTAGTAAAAAAATTTGAATCCCACCACTGCTCTGTATGCCTGGCAAAACATCCTGTTAAGTTCAGGAGCTACAGTTTTGTGGCTCCTGGCTGCATTGGTCAGATAGTAGCTTAATTTCAACCCACTGCTGAAAACTACAGCACTGCAAGCATGGGAAGGAACACAATCAGAGTATTCAGCTACATTTCTCAGAAATTCAGATGTTGCAATCAAATTGCTGCAAACTAGACCACACAATGAAAAGCCAGCACAATTAATCATGACCATGCATTTGTGAATTTGTCATATTTACGTCATCCAATCCATTCTCATTGCTTTGAGTGAAATAAAAGAAAGAAATCGCATAATTGTACTCATTAAGATTAATATCTCTTATTTCATGTTTCATGTTCCTCCCAGTGCAGAAGCTATTAGATAAGCTTACCAAAGCCAAATGTTTTATTATAATTTCATATGAATTGTTAATGAATTATTCATAGTAACAGTTACTATTAAAGCTAGAGTAAAAATCACCGCTCAGGATTTTCTCAGGCTCACGAGACCAGCTTTAGGGGGGAAACAAGGAGGGGAACTTGCAGAATAAGGCTTCTGGAATTCTTTCCAGTCCCTTGTAATAGCTTCACTCTGGATAACATGACTGGGAGTGCGAAAGGAAGAAGCTTAGCATTGACAAATCACTAACATTCAGGCCCAATACTCAATTGCTTTTTCTATTGGTACGCATTGGGGACATGCTCTTCTCTGCAGCCCTAATGATCTTCCTTCCTTCCTTCCTTCCTTCCTTCCTTCCTTCCTTCCTTCCTTCCTTCCTTCCTTCCCTCCCTCCCTCCCTCCCCCACATCAAATTTGGTCCTATTTTGTTCTGATTTTGAAAAATTACTCTGGTGACAGAGAAAGTCCAGTATGTCCCTATTGTTGTTAACATTTTACACTAGCTAGTCCTGCAGAAAGTTGAAAAGAAATGATGTAAAGGGATTTGGGGTTTCCTCTGTCAGCAGAAAAACAGCAGCATCATTACTGTGCTGCAGCTATAAAAATAGAAAAATCAGCTGCTATTTTATAAATCCATAATGTGAGTCCCAGCATACATTCTGTGTGAAGCTGGAATGTCTCACTTTAAAAGGAATGTTATTATAAAACTAAAGATGTAGAAGACCGAGAGAAAAGCATATTGAGCATGAATGAAAAGGGAAGAAATAGTAAGAGATTGCCCCAAAAGTCAGAAAAAGACAGCAAAGCAATTGCATATGCTTTGGTTCTGGGGCACCTCATTGATACAAGGCAACAAATCCAAGTTCCTCCATTCATCCGTCCTTAGTCACATAGGTATTAAATATACATACTGTAAAGCTATCAAGTACTCCCTTTGAAGCATAGAAGCAGGAAAGGTAGAAGTGAGAAATGCTACACATTTTCCATGAGGGAAGCCATAAGCCCCTGGCTTCACAGCTCTGAATTACAATCTATTTCCTGTTTATGGTGTGTTTCCAGGCCCCTCAACCATTAATTGCTGATAGCGAGGCAGGAAACAATGGAGAACAGAGAAGCAGGTTGGTTTTATTTTATTTTTCCTGCAGCATTGCCAGCTACTCATGAAGAGCTGTCACAAAAAGGCTTAAAAGCAAACAAGAAAAGGCAGAAAGTCATAAGGCTTTGCTAGGGGTGGTGTTGGAGGCAGCTCACCTGTTGACCACATGGAACATTTCCTCTGTAAGGGAAACCAAAGCAGCAGCCCATGTGTCCACCAGCCCAACTGACCACCACCCCCAAGTCCGTCGTCTCCCCTCTAGCAGACCCAGGATAAGACTAAAGCAGATCTCTGTGTCAGGTCTTTCAAAGTTATGGCAAAGCAGCCTGTCAGAACACAATGCATCTGTTGATGGACGTTGTGAGGTGGGAGGTATGGCTGGGCCAGTCGTCCAACAGGCAGGGAATGCTCAGAATAACTCGCCCATTTCAGTGGTCTGCTCCTCCCAGCACCACAAATACACACACATGCACATCTTTTCTTATTGTGTTTCAAATGCCAGGCAACACATTCTCAGCATTCTGAGCTTTTTGGTGGGTGGTGATGGGAAACTCAAAAAGCTTTTTATACAGTTGATTTGGATTTCCCTTTGGAAACCTCATAACTTTTGAGCTGGCGCACATTGCAAATTAGGCAAAGGAGAACCGCTGTTTATGCAAATCAGGTCCATCGCCATTCTCACTCATGATAATCTGATGACTTCTGGCAATTTAATTGGAAACAATGAAAAGATACAGCGCCATATCTAGCTTTTCCATAATTAAAGAGATATTCCTCTCTGTTATTCTGTACCAGGAAATCTTTTTTATATTCTGTTTGCTAAAAACAGAGCAACTTACTGTAAGCCACCATCCCGCACACGGCTAGCTAGAATAATAATCTTATACTTCCAAGGGTCAGCAATGTTTATATTAGGTTTATTTTAGGTACTTTGCATAGGTCTGAAATTGGGCAACGTACGTTCCTATTCATGAATGAGGGTTTATAGAATGTAACCTATTGCTCTTCGCTAACCATCAGAAATATGATTCTGATCATCATTGGAAGTGTGAACTGAGGTTCTTAGTCACAGGGGCAAAGGGGGAATATAGCCTTGTTCAAAAAAAGGAGGGAGGGAGGGAGAGGAGAGAGAGGGAGAGAGAGGGAGAGAGAGAGAGGGAGGGAGGAGACCCTCATAACTGGGACAATGAATTGAGAACCCATTTTTATCAAAAGTTGAAATAAAAATATTTGCTTGTTTGTTTCCCTGCTCAAGATTGGGAAAACCACAACTAAGCTATTTGACAAAGGGGAGTGAAAAATAACCACACTAGTAAGAGTTTTTCATTCTAAATGTATTTGCTGTAGATGTTAAGTCAAGTCTGGCACTAACCATAGCTAATTTATCCAAAGCTGTAGGTTGATGGAGGAAAATTGAAAAAAGGTAATGGATGGGATCAAAGAGAACAGAGACTTCTAAACAGTCTTTAGAAGTGCTACAGAGAACGGAATCTGTGAGAACACCTTAGAATGGGACCACACACGACACTACAGTGGATGTAGAAACAGGGTGCACAACACTGTGATTCTGCTTTTGTTAGTCTGATCTCATTTACCCTCCCCCTCCCATGAATCATGCTGCTTGTCCAGCATATCATAGATTATACCTAAATAAACTTGTCTTAATTCCACTAATGATGTAAACAAAGGGCTAAAGTACTGAAAGCATCCTGGAATAATAAAACTACCACAATGAATTTATCTAGAAGTAACTTCTGAACAGACATGCAGAATTGAGCCATACAGGTTTTACTGAGATGTGTCTTAGCAATAGCAGTAGCATTTAGACATATATGCTGCTTTACAGTGCTTTACAGCCCTCTCTAAGCGGTTTACAGAGTCAGCCTATTGCCCCCAACAATTTGGGTCCTCATTTTACCCACCTTGGAAGGATGGAAGGCTGAGTCAACCTTGAGCCTGGTGAGATTCGATCTGCCAAATTGCAGACAGCCGGCAGTCAGCAGAAGTAGCCTGTAGTACTGCACTCTAACCACTGCGCCACCGAAGCTCTTCAACACTTCTTTGCAAAGAAGTGATTGATATGCCTGTTGGTAATTAATAGCTGCAGACTGGTTTTGATTTCTCTGTTTAGCTACTGAGGCCAATGTGTTGAATAATCTGAAGTGCGAGGCAAGGATTGGAGAGACTGACTAACTTCAAAACTCGGGGGGGGGGTGGCTTTAAAGATAATTTAATAATCCCTCTTGTCTCACCTGCCTGCTTAAGATGGTTGTTTGAAAAGAAAAAAAGGCACACTTTATTTTTTGGAGGAAGAGGTAGGATTCAGTTGTAAGGAGGCTATTTAAAGAAGCCGGGTCTTTGTTGTTAATAATTGGTTATGCAATGAGTTCAGGCAAAAAGAAATAGCATTTTATGAGGATTTGTACAGGTTCAGGGGAGCATTTGCCAAGGAAGATCCATGGATCTTCGAAGTAGCTGCCCAATGTAGCACATTGCAACCTTTAAAAAAAATGCAACATTCCACCAGCCTGTACCACTAACAGAAGTTCTTCCAGGTAAGTTTTTTTATTGCACAAATGTCCTTCATTTACAGAATTCTAACAAGTATCCAGATGCTGCCACCCAACATCTCTTTTCGTTGCTTCTTCCATCATTTCAGATATAACATAAAACGACTACAAAGCTATAAAATCACATGGTTGGGTAGGTTGGAGATTATCTACCCAAAGGTTATTTTACAGCTTTGCAGTCGTCTTATGAAAACTTTCCAATGAGAAGTCATTCTTTCTTTCCCTTTCTTTCTCAAGTCCTGGGATTCAGTGGAAATAGCATTGGGTACTCTCAGCAGACCTCCTGAACCTGAGATCCCTCCCCTTGCGGACTTCCATCTCAACTTCTGCCAGCCCAGCCCAATTGCGGGGCCTTTGCAACATATCTGGGCTGCCAAAATCCGGGTATTTGCAGTGGAGGTTTGGTGCCCATGACCACGTTGGGAGCTCTAATCCTAACCCTACAAGGGTTTGCTGAGGCCAGCACGTAAGAAGGACGTGAGCCAGGAATGCTTGGCTTTGCTACCGTCGCTGCGGTGACAGATAAGGCTGTCCCAGAAGGCGGACCTGGACCAATAAGCCCACGATCAGGAACGGACTCATTCTTTTCGAGAAACAACCGGGAGAACCAACTTCACTGACCTGGCCTTTCATCTGGAGACATTCACTTCGGGCTCCGACCCTCTGATGTCCTTTTCCCTCTTCCCCCGATGCCCGAGTCGCGAGGTTCAAAGGGACTCCGGAGAGGAAGGAACCCGAAACTTTCAGAGATCCGGACAAGCTTCCCCGCGCAAAAGCAGCGGCGGCGAAGAAGGAGGCGGGCGCCCCTTCTCCGCTCCTCCTTCCCTGCCTGCCTACCTCGCTGGCTCGCCCGCAAAAGCAAAAGGAATGTTCCTCTCCGGGGCTTATCTGTCAGGGAGCTCCGTTTCCCAGCAGCACCTTTGCGCGGTGAGGTCAGAGTTTCCCGGGAGCCAAACCCTTAAACAGCTCCCGAAGCGAAGCTTGTGTAGCCGGCGTGGCTTGCGCCCTTCCTGCCGCGCGTTCCGCTCCCCTAACGGTGGGATGCGAGGGGAGCTTGGCAGAGGCCGCCGGAGAAACGGGCCATCGATTTGTTTACCGTCGGATTGCCAGCGGCTTGGATCCAGAGAGGAGAGCCCGCCTGGTTTTTACTAAAACTAGCTTATCTGGTCTGGCCACCTGCGCAAGCCGACCCTTTCCAGCGTCCCTCTCTGCCCTTGAAATGAAAGCGAGAAGTTTCGCTGCTAGTTAAACATCAACCTAAATGGCAGAGCTGGCATTGAGTTAAGAAGAAAGTACAGGGGGGCGGGGGGTGAGGTACCTGTCTGTGGTTGTGTGTGTGTGTGAGAGAGAGAGAGACAGACAGACAGACAGACAGACAGACAGACAGACAGACACAGAGAGTTTAAGGGAGCCTTGCAGGTAAAAGAATAGCCCTTTGCATACACAGCATATTTGAAATGGTATGTCTCCTCACTTGCTATTGTGGTAACATCGATGATACAAGCTACCCTTAGACAAAGAAACGTATTAGGCATTTTGAAATAATATTTCCTGCTTTACAAAACCTGATGGAATCACTGTAAATTACCGCTATTCCTTTCTGTTTTCTTCTGTTTTGGCCCTCACAATACCCTTGCCAGGCAGAATAAGCTCAAACAGAGCCGAGTACACTGTTTCTTTAGGGATATTTATTTTTCAGCCACTTTGGTCTAGTGGTTTAAAGCACCAGACTAAAAACCAGGAGTCTATGAGTTCTACTCCTGCCTTAGGCCTAAAAGCCATCTGGGTGACTTTGGGCCAGTCAACATAGTCATTGTTGAAAAAAATAGGAAGATGTATTAGTTCTCCTCCTTGACCAATTTACCAAAATGATAAAGGCAGGATTAAAAAAACAAAGCTACCTTCCCCCCAACTTTCCAGGTATAGAATTTCCTGGAGATTTCCAGCCCAAGGGTTAAATAGAATTGACCCAGCTTATCATTCTGGGATCAGACAAACCATCCCAAACAATAGGATTCTCCCTGACTTGGGTCCCCTTTTCTTTTACTCTAAAATCTGTTTTATCAATGCTGTGAATCTAATCATTATAATTACAAAGCATCCAAATGTCCTTCAGATATGTACAAGTTGCAAGCAATACTTACTTTATAAGTGGATTAGTCCCACCATAAGAAATCTTCAGGTGCTAAGCAAAATAGGCAACCCAGAGCATTTTCTGCTTTCCAGAGAGTCTGTGTAATAATATAATAGAAGTAGAACTGTGGCAAGCCTAGGTGTTTGTCTGTGGCTCACCTATCATTTTGACCTTTGGCAGATAGCACTTACAAGAGGAATGCAAAGAATGCAGCAGTAAAGGCATTGGCTCGCCTATCCCGTAGCTGTCAGTAAGTTGGTATTTTGGCTGCTCAGAAAAGTGAACAGGGGAGGGAGAGGAAATAGGACAATTATTCCTTGATTGTTTGAAGGGGAAAGGGATTTCCTTAGGAAGCCAGGACACAAGAAAGTGTTGTGTTTTTGAGGAGAAGGCATCTTGCTGAACTGGATAAAAATTGCTGGGATACTTTACAGGCTTAACACAATGTGTGAATCCATATCCCAACTTCTTTGAAGTGCACAAGTTTGCTTCATTGACTATCACAATACTGGGTGTGTGTGTGTGTGTGTGTACAGAATTATGTTTGCTTGCAAGGCTGCTGTTAAATGCAAGCACACATATAATCCTATAATTTCTTGCAGGAGCATGCATACAAAATTACATATGCCACCCTCTTCTTTCCAATTTGTCCTTAAGAGTAGGATTGATTCTGCTGTTTTCCTTTTGAATCTTTAAATAAAATTATATAAAACATAGACATGCAAGCTTAAATCTTTTCAAACCTCCTGGGGAGACAGAGTAAAAGAGGCACTGCAAAGATTAGCCTACTGGTGCTTCACTGAAGGGCCTGTAAATACAATCCTGCATAAGCAAGCAATTTTTCTGCCTCTACTATTCTCCCTTGTTTCTCCAAAGACTCATTAGAGATATAAAGGAAAGAGAGAGAGAGAGAGAGAGAAAGCTGGTCATGATTCTGCCAGAGAACCGGTGAGGGTCAGCAGAGAGAAAAAGTGTTGGCAGAGAGAGAAATTAATAAGAGGCAGAGAAATAAAGAGCAGGAGGAGCATTAGGAAGGGCCACTTTGATTCTTTGAAGGACCTTTTGCCCAGGACTCTTCAGCTCATGGTAGAATCAACAGAATTACTGCTGGTCCTGCTCTATTGAGGGGGCAGAACGTTTCCAAGAAAAGTTTATCTTTTTGAATTGCCCTGCCATATCCCATGGAATATTACAATGTTCAAGGCGAAGCGCACAATCACCAAACCGGTTGTTATACCAGCAGCATCCCACTCCTGCATATAGGTTACCAAGAACTGAGATTGACTTGAAAAAAAAAAGTTTGCTTAAAATAACCAGTTGCAATGAAATGCAATCATGCACTCACCCTTAAAGTAACATTAATAGCATCCTGCACACACACATGTATTCACAGAGAGATTCCTACAGCACAGACATTGTAACTCAAAGTCACACAAGGCAAAAGCCCCGTGATGTGCTGAGATATTGCAAGATAAAAAGACATGAGATATACCATTTAGCTCTATGAATTAGCAGACTGTGTTATCAAATGCAGTGAGGGAAGCTTCAGTAACCACAATGATTCCAAAAAAAAATTCCCATTTTGTTTTCTCTTCACCTGAGTGAACAAAGCTTCAAAAGAAAAACTCACCACTTTTTCTATACATGCAGCAACCCCACCTTATTCATTCTTATTCCTCTTATTGTGTGGCAGGATTTCAAAATAATCATAGCACCTGCTTTCAAAATGTTTTGGAATCTTACCTTGAATTTTCCTGATTTCTCTCTGAAATGTGAAATGATGGTCTGGTTTTAGCTTAATTTTCTTAATTAATTTCCCAGAAGAGGTTAAAAATTATATTTTCCTCTGCTTTCAGCATATTCACTTTCAAAAGAGAATCCTGTCTTAGATATCACTCATTAGCACCATGCAGATGTGGTCATGCATCTGCATGTCAGATTCTTATTCTCAGAATTCAACTGCAGAACAGGTAGCTCCAATGTTGCAGGTCTGTTTTCATTGGAAACCCAAAAACATTGGCCAAAAGTTGCACTTCTTCCTCAAAGGATAGCAGCCCACAAGCACCAAGGGAATACAATCCCATAGAGCCTTGCCTTTAGTGAAGCCTTGATGCCTGTTCCCTTCCTTCTAGCAATGGGATGGATTCCAGCTCTTTCAGTGCTAGTTTCTCCAGCCTGCTCTTCAATCCATAGATGGCACAACAGGTTAATATGGCATTTCTCCAGATTAGAAATCCTCCTTCTAGCTCTCTAAAGGAAAGGGCATCTGGAAGACAGGGAACTGCTTCTGGCAGGTTGATTTCTCATTGCTCACATGGCATCTACCAAGTGGTGGTCAGTTGGATTCACCTTCATTTGCTCTTCACCTTGTAGTTGCTATTTTCACTCTTGGGCTATTTTGTTTTGCTCTTAAGCCTTGCTAGAAATATCTGCTATCTTGCATCTTCAATTGTGCTAAGTACTGTATCTTGAAGTCCATAAATAATGCAAGATAATCAATGGTCATTGGATGTAGGTAGAGTGCAAGCATCAACTGGCATAGCAGGATGTTACAGGCCTTTCTTAAGATTACAGACTTGACTGTAATCCAGATGACTATGCCAGGGAGACTGGAAGCCTCAGATAATTGGTGGAAGTCTTTGGGAGACTGTATGTCACTTCCTAAGATCCCCTTTGTAACAAGTGAATTTCTAAAACAGGGGTCCCCCCAACCCTTGGGCCATGGTCCACTAATGGGCCATGATCTGTTTGAAACTGAGCCACGGGAGAGATGGGGAAGTGCTTGCATGCAAAGTTCCACTCACGCAAGCAGAGGGCGCTTGTGCTCATGCGCAAAGCTCCATTCACAAACCTCCAGTCAAGTGCCCTCCACTAGCGCAAGTGGAGCTTCAGGCACGAGTACCTCTGCTCATGCGCAAAGGAAAATTTACACATGGGGAGGACTCATGTACCCATCCCTCATACAAAGGGAGATGTGCATGTGCACCTGCCACTCACACATGTACACACCGCACAAGGCCAGGTCGCCAAGCTGGAAAGGTTGGGGACCGCTGCCCTAAAAGACAGTAAACACCAAGAGCTATTCATGGGCCATTTCGATAGAAGTGGGAACTCAGGAGCATTACGTTCCATGATGCTAAATTGTTCCTAATTACTAGCATTATGTTCTTTGCTCTTTTTACATTTACCCAGAGTGCTGTGGTGCTATTTTCTTTGTAGCTGCAATGCTACTTGATGGGACATCAAATTTATCTCATGTTGAAACCATCCCACCAACAAAGCCTCTTCAGGCAGACTTTTTTTCCCCATTCCTACCTGGACCTGTCAGAGGTTGAAACTGAAAGTTTCTGCCTGCAAAGCATAAATTCCAATATTGTCCTAAATACCAAGGTGAAGTTTGTACTTAGCATTTGGAGAACTGGAGGAAGTGTGTAAAGAGAAGTCTTGTAACAAGAGTTGGCAATCCTAAACTGGAATAAGGCAGCCTGCATTTGGGCAATGGAACAAGATTTCAGGGAAAAAATGAAACAATTAAGCAACTTCAGGCAATGGAAGTGAAGTGGTCTTTGTTACCAACAGGAAAAAAAAGCATCTTAAATGTTTGCCTTGAGTCCCGAAGTGCTGTATTTACAGTACATCTCTGTCTGAAATGGTGTAGGGTTTCCTGCCTAAGTAGGGGGTTGGACTAGAAGACCTCCAAGATCCCTTCGAACTCTGTTATTCTATTCTATTCTAAGGTGCAGCTGGAAGTTTCTTCCTTCCTAGTCAGGTCTGAGACTGGCATGAATGCGGGATTTCTTGCCCAGACTGCAACTCAGGAGAGTAAAGTTGGCAGGAAAACTATAGGGAGAAGCACAGGAAAATATTGCTTTTGTTCAGTGGTTAAACTTTTGTTCATGTTTTCTGCTTCTATTCCTTAATTTAATGATTAATTATGATAGAATCATAGAGTCATAGGGCTGGAAGGGACATTGGAGGCCTTCTTGTTCAACCTCCTGCCTATGGCAGGAGACCTTATACCATCCCGGACAAATGGGTATCCAATCCTTTCTTGAAAATTTCCAGCGATGATGCACCCACAAATCTGGAAGGCAAGCTTAGTTAATTGTTCTCACTGTCAGAAGGTTTCTCCTTAGTTCCAGATTTCTCTTTAATGAGCTTCCAATCATTGTTTCTTGTTCTATCCTCAGGAGCTTTGGGAAATAAATTAAATCCCACCTCTCTGTGGCAGCCCCTCATGTCCCCAAACATAGCTATCATGTCTTTGTTAGACTAGAATATCTTGTTCCCTTAACTGTTCTTCATATGATTTATCCTGCAGATCCTTTATCACCTTTTCTCTGCACTCTTTACAGAGTCATAGCATTTTTTTTGTATCATGGTGAACAGATCTGGGTGCAATATTCCAACGGTGGCTTCACTAGTGCAGCATAAATTGGTACTATCACTTTTCATGGTCTTGATGTTATCCCTCTTCTAATTCAGCCCAGGACTGTGTTGGCTTTTTTGGCAGCTGCAGAACATTGTTGGCTAATACTTAAGTGATGGTCTACTAGGATACCTAGATCTCACTCACAGTTACTACTGTTGGGCCATGTATTGCCTATTCTATACTTGTGCATTTGATTCTTTCCTGTCTAGGTGCAGGGCCTTAATTTTCTCACCACTGAACTGCTTCTTGTTAGCTAGGGCCCAATGCTCAAATCTGTCAAAGTCCTTCTGAATCATGAGTCTAGCCTTCAAAGTGTTATCAGCTCTCCAACTTGATGTAGACTTGATGAATTCTTTTTCTATTCTCTCATCTAGATCATTTAGGAGGATGTTGAAGAGCACTGGTCCAAAACAGAACTTTGATGTACCTCTATTAATAAGCATGCTATGAAGAGCTAGGCTTTCTTTAACATAATTCAGCAGCGTGTGTTCATGAACACATACATGCACGCCTTTAATTCAGTTTTGACTCCTGGTGAGTGCCTGGATTGGTCCCTGCAAGTTTTTTTTTGAGAAGTTTGCTATTGCCTGCTTCTAGCAATGAGAGATAGTGACTGGCCCATGTAACCACCTGGCTTTATATCTTAGATGGGATTAGAATTCACAGGCTCCCAGTTTCTAGCCTATTGTCTTAGTCACTACACCACACTGGTTGTATACAGCTATCTTATTTCGTAAGTATTCACTTTCTTGTATTTATTCAAATTCTTTAGTCCTTGTTACTCAAGAGTTGTTTTTAATTCTATGATTAGAGAAAATGGGAGTTATTTATTTAAATGCTTTGTTCTAGGAAAGAGAAATCATAAAATTTTAAGAAGGGATACCCATAAGAATTCTTTTATATTGGGGAATGGTTACACTCTGGAACTAGGGTAGAAAGCATGGTAGGTTAAAGATCTGAGTAAAGAAGTGGCTGGCTTCCATTTGTGATCCTCTGCTACGTAAGCCATATCCACACCTTTCGTAGTTCCAGGCTTCACATTATACAGCTCTGCTATTAACAACAATTAATTGCATTTAAATATGAATTAAATGAAACAGATTTAATTTTTATCCTAATCCGTTTGAAGCCAAAGTACGTCCTTTATGTGAAAAAATATAACACATCTGGGTTTACAAGTATAGGTAGGTTATGGCACAGATTGCAAAAAAGGCAAAATAGAACCTGTGGACAAAACCCATTTACTTAAGCAGCATGCGTCTAAGATATTAGTCCCATCTAACAGCTGTAAAAATCAAAGTGGGAAATGAAACACAAGTTTGAATAAAATAAGTAAGCATTTGTGTCTTAAATTTTTCATAATATGAGAAACATGTTGCTTAAAACCAAATCTAGCATCTCATTTTTTGAGATCTACATGTAATATCTACTTTTAGTTATTTTAATATCTGAAGAACTTCTGTTTAAAAAGAAAATTCTTAAACACCCATATCACATTCTTGTCTCTTTCAATTAGTCTTGGAAATAGCTAAGACACAGCAGCTAGCTTTAACATTATATTTAACATAAAGTAAGAAAACTGGAATAATAACAACATAATAATGCAATAACATAAAGAATAAAGGGAATAATATGAAATGTGCATTAATGTTTGAAATGATATATTCTTAAATGTAGTCTTCTCTTACTTACTTGAAGCGGTGCCTTGCATTTATTTCCAATAGTAGGTTTATCTGTTCATACAACTAATTGAGTTTTTCAAGAGTTCTTCACTGCTTTCACGTTCAAAAGTTATCTCTCATGTATTGGAAAAAATTATCTGTCATACATTGGAAAAAATAGCCTGAACAACTGAGGATTGTACGGAGGAGAAAAAACTGTAATTCTTCTCAGCACTAAAAGAAGAATAAAGCAGATTGTAAATATCTATTAAATGCAGGAAACCAATTGGTGCACAACTTTTTATCTAGATACAGGCAACTCCTCCCTTCAGAAACCTCAACAGGAATTCTGATAAAACACAGAGTACTAACTAACCTCATTAAAATCACTTAATAATCCATCATTGCGGTCTCCTTTCTGAGAACTGTTGGCAAGCACTCAAAAGGCCCATTGTTACACACTAGGCAAGATACGCAACTTGGAAGTGGGGGCAGCTCTAGGAAACTTGGAAGAGCACAAGCTAAAGACCCTTTGCAACTTGTTGCTTTCTTCTTTGCTCAGCAAATGAGCAACAAGAGAAAAAGACTTTCAATTTCACTTCTCAATTTTTGGCAAAGAACTAACAGGGCATTTCAAAGAATGTTTGGGGGAGGGTTGTTGCCAGCTGCCCATTCTGAGGTATAGTTCAATGAAATTATTGTCATGACCATTTAAAAAGATTTATAAATTTAAAAATAGGTCAAAGTTCTCTAAAAACTGTTGTGGGAAGAGAGCTAATAAAGCAAGTTTTATTTTCCTTGCTTCTTCTTTTCTGAGTGACAGGAAGTTCAGGGCAGCCTTGCCTTCAGCACATCATTTCCTTTGGAACAAAGAACAGCAAAGATTATGATTACAAATATACAATAAATGATGTGGGAGGTGGGAAGAAACTTTTTATCTTGAAATGTTCACATTGAAAAGCTTCGGCAGGCGTGTTGCCTTAATTCCTGGCAATTTTGTTTTCGATAACAATATCAGCCTATGTCCCAGAGCTTGTTATTTCAAAGTACAAATCAACCTAGGCTAAAATTCTACAGCACTATTTGATACCTATCATCTAAAATACAAGATTGTCACACAGTGAGGCCAAACTGGCATGCAAAATTGTACAAAATAAATGACAATGCTATTATAAATATGGCATTCAAACTGAAGGAAAGAGCTACGGTAATATCTTTACTTTTTCCTTCTTTCTTCCTGGCTAGCACAAAAACATATTTACAAAGAAGATGGATGAAGAAAAATAAATCTAGTGTTTCTATAGTCAGTAGATGGCAGCAGTTACTTACACCAACCTTTTTATTCCCTGAAGACTTGGGACAAACAAAATCACTGTGTCTGATCACCAGGAAATATAATAAAGAGAAGTCAACATGAGACACTTTCTGATCTCAACATTTAAGAAAACAGGTGCTGTCTAAAAAACAGAATAAAGTTTAAAAGATGCAGCCACCTGACAGTTGGAAATTGGAAAAACAATACAAGAAACACTCTCATTTTTATGCTGATAAAAGAATTCTACACAGCAGTTGATCATTTTTGGATGTTGTAACAAATTAAGCTCTTACTTTTGCAGGAAAAGAAAACATATTACTGCTCCCTCTCTAGATTTCACAAGCAAGGCTGCTGTAATGTCTCATTTGTTCTCAACCTTCATATCTACTTGATATCTGTAAAAAAACAAATGTTCACTCATTTCAATTCTGTCATTTCAAATAGAAAATAGTTATGCCCATTGCCTACAGATTATTTCAGATAAATTATAACACAAGTTTTTGAAAAGCCACCGACTCCACTTAAAAATAGAGACTACGGGGTCATTAAAAGAGAGTTTTAATTAAAAAGCAAACAAACCATCAAGAACTCCCAACTCTCATTTCCCAAAATGCAAAAAAACCCACACCCCTGAGCCCACACATACCTATGACATTGTTGTATCCACTTGAGATAATGTTCATTCCCCCCAAGTTATTAAACCTGTAGCTATCAAGTGTGTTCAAATCCTGTTTCAGAAACTCAAGCAAAGGTTGAGTATCTTTTAAAGTATTTGTATGTTATAATCCTATACTAGTTATGATCTCATATTGTATGGAAAAGCATGATTTTTTAAAAAGAGTTGATTAGATTCACCTATCCTGCTAAACAATAAACTACAGTAAGAGGCTGTGCACAACATCCTACAGCCCCTTTGTTTTGGCACAACACTCTATCACTCTCCAAAATTATATGACCTCTTTTCTGTAAGAGTTCTATAATACCTTTTCAATAATTCCATAACCCAAAGTAAACAAGTATTATTAACTTATCATTAAATTAAGTAATGGAAATAGTCCTCTAATATCCTGAAATGAAACTTATTTAAAATCTACCAGGAAAGACTTTAATTCTCAATTTCCTGAAAAAACAATGTGTGAAATATAAGAGGAAAATGGAACTTGTGATAACCTCCATCCACTATTAACAAAGAAAAAAATATGAAAATTTGCTGAAACTGGGTTATGACAGCACACCTATGTGTTCTTTAAGAGTGTCTCTGCAAATAAGAGTCAAGAGTTAAGGACCCTTCTGAAATAAGATGGTTTCACAATGCAGGTTCAGTCTAGAAATAGGACTTAATCATTTTCACAGCTTCCTGCCTTGTCAGATTTCGATGCCTCAACCAACAGGATCTGCCAGTTCACTGCATTCTCTTTAGAAACAGGTCCCTGTCCAAAGAAAATGTTTTCTCTCTTCCATAGGGATAAAGCAGGGGTGCTTTTGAATGATACTTCCATTGTGCAGATGCTTTACTTTATTCACAATTTTCTAAAGGAAAGATTCAATCGTAATCAACTTGCGTTTATCAGTGGTTATTTTGCCCACTTTGTCATTTGTTTTGTCACTTTCTTTTCTTTCCACAAAGAGATTTGCTATGAAGAGAAAAATAATAGCTGCCCAATGATGTACCGTGAGTAGTGTCTACAAGAAACAAAGTGTCACTACTATTTTCAAACAAAGCGTTTTGTGTGACAGTCAAGAGCTTACTGTCACAATGCCATTTAGATCAATAGTTTGTATTTTGTCATTGAGACAGCTTTCTTTACAAAGGCATATAATGTACACTGGTGTTTTTTTTCTTCACAAAATCTATAGTAGTGGATCAGATAGAAGAAGGATGGGTAATCTGCCGCCTTAGTCAACTCTAAGCCTAACTTCAAATATTTTCTATAAGAGATCAGGTCAGCCCTCTAGAGAAAAGCTGTTTTTTTCTTCTCCACAGCCTGATGCTTAGGAGAGAGGAAAGAGGTTGAAAAGAGAATGAAGAAAAGGAAAATAAAGATGTTGCAAAGAGGGGGGAAAAAAGACAACAAGGAGAATGTGTTTGCATCTTCTCTTAACTCTACTGATGGATTCAGCCTATTTTACTGTGTACGTGCCTTATAGGATTACCCTACAGATATACGGACTTCAGGAGAAAAGAAAATCTGCCTACCCTTGAGATGGAATATGGTTTTATAATGCATGTTGGGCTTAATGCTTGTCCACGGAGCCATGAATTTTGCCATGTCAGCCATTCCAAACCTTCTCCTGTAGTCTAGGTTTGCACATCAAGCTTAATATATACCATTGGTTTACTGTGTTCACTTACAATTCTTTTAAGTTTAGCCATGTGAATTATAAACCATGGTTTATGGTCTCCTGTTTCATATGAACCAAGTAATTTGTGGTTTGAGGAGCAAACATAGATTTAAGAAACCTACAATATGAAAACACAGCCTTTGGTTGAATTCTGACGGTGCTCATTCAGCCTATTTAACTGGGAAAAATAATATATATGCATGTACATATATTATGATGAACATGGTTATTTTGGTGGCTAGTTTGTTATATAAAGTCGAATAGTTTACTTATGGTTTAAGTGTACTATGTGAACCCGGCTAATTCAGAAGCCAGGTAAAGCATGTTCATGAATATAAGAAACGCAATAGTGTTTCTTCTGTCATATGGAGCAGCTCTAACTTGACTTCAGCAGAGCATGAAGTCTCACATCAGATTCTAGCAGAGAGACAGATGAAGTAAGAGATGAGCTATGCTCTAAACCAGGGGTGTCAAACTCACGGCCTGCGGGCCACATGCTTCATGCACTGGTCACGCCCACCCCCATTTTAGCAAAGGAAGGAAAAGTCGCAATATGTCACGTGATGACAATATGACAACGCAAGCTTGACACCCCTGCTCTACATAGTTCTGACCCATTTTCTACGGGACAATCTTTCAGGTATTCGAACTGTGCTTCCATGGTTTTGTTTTCTCCAGGTTAAACATACAACAAGCCTCTAATGGTTCTTCGTATGTTGTTTGTGATTGTTTAACCAGCTCTGTATCCAACTAATTATAGCACAGCTCATCTCTTGCTTTATTTGCCTTCTCTTTGATCCCACGTGAATAATAATTTGGGGGCATCGTTGAGAATCAGTAAAGCAAAATTATCTATGAAATTTTGCTAGAATCTAGCAGATTCTCTGCTAGAATCTGATGTAAAACTTCATGCTCTGCACATCAAATTACACTATGTCCATGGCATGCCAGTGCCAGCAAAAAAAGATTATCAGGTTGACTTGGGATGACTAGTTTATTCTTTAGGGGTGGTTTCCTTCCTTCTTTTGTGCTTTAGTTTTTCTGATTTCTTGCATACAGGTAGTCCTCAACTTACACCCACAACTGTGCACCAAATTTCTGTTGCTAAATGAGACATTTGTTAACTGAGTCTTGCCCCATTTTATGACTTTTCTTGCCATAGTTTGTCAAGCAAATCACTGCAGTGGGCAAGTTAGTAACAGGAGTATTAAGTGAATTTGGTTTCCCCATTGATCTTGATTGTCAGAAGGTCACAGAAGGTGACCATGTGACTCTGGGACACTGCAACCATCATAAATATGAGTCTGTTGCCAAGTGTCTGAATTTTGATCATGTGACCAAAGGATTGTGTGACTACAACACTCATAAGTGTGAAAAACGGTTATTAAGTCAGATAGATAGATAGATAGATAGATAGATAGATAGATAGATAGATGGATGGATAGATGGATGATAGGTAGGTAGGGAGACAGAAAGAGGGGGGAGGGAGAGAGAGAGGGAGAGAGATGATATAGATATATGGATATCGGTATAGATATAGATTATATAGATATAGATGTGATAGAGATAAAGATATGTAGATATATTACGGTTTAGGGTATCAATATTACAAAATACAATTACTTGATTTTTTTCAATCAAAGCTGAATGTTAAATGAAAGGAAGAGATGAAAGAAGAAACACTACAATATACATCAATGTATTTGCTATAGAATAAAAATTAGCTAAAGTATTTGATATTGAAATCTTCATTGCAATATTACTTGGTATATATGTCTGGATATACCAAGTATTTAGAAATATTTTTATGCTCCATCATAACAATTGATTACTTATTGATCAACTGTATTAACAATTTACCAATTAAAGGTAAAGTTTAGAGTGGAAAGAATTCAAATTTTGTGTTGTACAGTCCTCCTTGTAGGCTATTCATTGGTAATATAATTAGTTCTTGTTAGAACTGATCTTCCTTATCAATTTGATACTCTCAGAGATTGTAATTTAATGTAGGTCTTTGAGTTTGTATCCTAAGCTTACCTGTAGCTGTATCTTAGATCCTATTTTGCCTAACACTGCAATCTCACATATAATTATGTAGGAGTAGTAGGTCTTATTGAAATCTATGGGTTCCTATCTGATAGAAATTTTCTTTGGTTAGCCCGTGGGCTCACTTAGTTTTGGGTAGGCATATTTCAAATCAGGTTTCAGCTCCCTTTAAGCATTTTAATTTCCTGGTGTTCTCACTTTCTCCTTTTTTTTAATCAGAAGGATTGTTTGTTCCAGGATGCTGAAGTTGTTTTTAGCATCTGTCTTTTGTCTTTTTTCTGTTGTTCACTTTGTTGACAAGATGCCTGCAGTGCCTTATTCTTCCTATTATCAGAAGACTAAATTCTTCTGAACACAGTATTGCTCTGAGAATTTTTTATAGACTTAGTATAGCCCATATCACTTATAATTAGCAAAGCAAAACTATCATAATTTTTCTTAAATGGAGCTCGTGCATGGATTATATGGTTTCTAGAGGAGCACAGTTTTCATGGCAGTTTGGCGTAAGTTTCTCTTTAAAGTATTTGCATGGCAATAAAATTCTACTGAGAAGCTATATAAATAAACTATTTTTTGATTATTTTTTATTTATTTATTTTATTTTTATTCATATTTATATCCCGCCCTTCTCCAGAGACTCAGGGCGGCTTATAATTTTTGGGATACAACCCAATGCGCTCAGCAATAGCCTTCCTTCCATTGTACATGCCTGCTTATTACTAAGCAGCATTTTTACAAAGTCAGCTTATTGCCCCCAACAATCTTGGGTCCTCAGTTTACCTACCCCGAGAGGATGGAAGGCTGAGTCAACCTTGAGCCTGGTGGGATTCGAGCCTGCAATAATTACAGGCAGCTGGAACTAAGTCCTAGCTATTAACAGCCTGCACCACCAAGGCCTTTGGTATTTTAATGTTGACGGACTGAACACATCTGATTTTGCTCACTTGTTCCTATTGTTTATTTTATTTTGTTTTAACTTATTTTTTAAGACATTTAAAGGATCAGAATAAATACTGTAACTAAAAAAGAGGATAAAGTAGATTAAAACAGTAAATAAACAAGGAGTTTACAATTTACAATTATCAGAAAAAATCATTATTTCATTTAATAATTAAATACATAAAACTAAGTTTGTTAGGTCATCTTAAAAATAATGAGAAGTCTATATAAAACTCTAGTTATATATTTTTTATTTATATAAAATATTAATATTGGTATTACCACTATTTTTATTGTTCCAAAAACAGAAGATGTAATCATGTAAAGGGAAAAGAAAGAAAAGGGGGAGGGAGAAAAACAAAAAAAATAATAACAAAAAGGAAAACAAAAAGGAAAAATCAATAAAAAGAATAATAGGGAGTTTAGAATATAGTCCTAAACTTTGTCCCATTGCACCAAACCTAAAACTTCATAAACATTGAAATTATTTTTATAATTGCTTCTTTACAATTATTTTTCCCTTAAAAACCATTTCTTAAGTGTCTGCCTTGTTATGAGACATATGATCCAATATAATGTGCAAAGCATGATATATTCTACGTACAGTAGATTCATTTTTATTGTGGCACAAATTATAGTATGGTATGTATGTGTCTATCTGTATGCAGCACAATGTACATAATGTTTATAGCTGGCAGTTTTTGGTTTGTTTTTTTTTCCAAATTTGACAACTTTAACATTTGGGGCTAGCTAAGTAATTCTGGCTAAGGAAGTCCATGCATCCTAAAGTAGGAAAAGTTTGAAAAACACTGCTTTACAGGATGAGATAAGCAGAAAAACAGAGCCCATGGCATGAAGGAGTTTGCCATCTAACCTTTGACAACAGATGAAAATGCAAAGCAAGGGAAATAGAGCCAGCCTCTTCTTCAAAACGTCAAGAGATGGTGAACTAGCAACTACTGTAGGTGACCTGTTCCACAGTTGTTCAGATCTTTCTGTCAGGAATAGTTAAAAGGAGAGTTGTACTAGTCAGTGGTAACCAATAACTCTGTGTGTGTGTGTGTGTGTGTGTGTGTGTGTGTGTGTGTTAGCACTTTTTCAGACTAACATATTTTATTAAAAGCTGTCTGCTATGTCTAGTTTGTGTTTTGGACAATGGAAAAAGTACACATTTCCTGTCTATTTTTATGTATGTCATAAGACATATCATGCTTTCCTGTTTCAGCCATTTTTTATAAGGGATATCCTCAATTCTCTGTATCCTTTTTTGTCCCTCTGTTCCGAACCTGTTCCAACTTGTCAATATCCTCATGGCAATGTGATGTCCAGAACGGTATAGAATAATCCAAATGCAGTCTCACGAATGCAGAGTAGAGGGAAATATCAGCCATCTTTGTTACTTCCAATGCAGCCCACAATGGCATTAGCTTTTCTGGCAGCTGTCTCACATTGCTGTCTCATGTTCAGCTGGTTATCAGTGACCACACTCAGGTCCTTCTCCAATGTGGTATTTCCAAGCCATGAATCCTCCTTGTATGTATGCCTTATATTTCTTCCGTGATGTTTTCCCCTGTTGAAAGACATCTTGTTTGTCTCAGCTACTTTTCAACCTGTCAGAATTAGACTGTGATTACATTCTGCAAACTGGGGTGTTGCCCAGACTTCCCAATTTTGTCTCATCCACAAATCTGGTAAGTAGCTGATCAATCCATATTTCTAGGTCATTGAATGTGTCAGCTTTAGAAGCCATATTAGCTTCAGAAGCTTCCATGCTGCCATATTCCAGTGCATGGGAAGTTGGGAGGGGGGATTTCATAGAGTGGAGGTAGTTAGTCAAAACAACATTTTTATTCTCAGTCAAGGACATGTCATCCTGCACCTGGAAGAGGCTTGAGGAAGGTCTCTAGTTGGGACAGATGGTGATTGGGCCATGTGATGGATTAATGGGTGCAGGGGGATGGGGTTTTGAAAGTTCAATTACCAAGGGAAAACCTGGAACTCTCAGATTCAGGTTTTCCCAGATGTGCCAACCTGACAACTAAAGTACAACTTTGAGAAGATGCTTTTCTTGGAGTTTATTGGGTTGGAGTTAGTTGGAACACTGACAGAATATTAAATAATACTAGTCTCATAACAGATTCTTCCCAGATCTCGTATGTTATTGCCTTTCAACTTGATATAGAACTATTAATGATGACTCTGATTGCAGTTAGCCTGCCAGTTCCATCCCCTCAATACTGCCACCCAAACCACACTTTCAAAGGGTTATAATCATAGGTCCCTATGATTCCTTCCAAATCTATAATTCTAGGGATGCTGAGGATTTTGAATACTATAGCCCTAACAAGCTGGCAGGCATCAGCTTGGAAAAGGCTAAAAAGATATGTTATTAGCAAAGTTTTGAATAGAAGGAGTGCCATAATGCATCTGTAGTCACCTTGCCAACTCCTTGTGCACTGTTTTACAGGGGAAAAATCTAAACTAGCCTAACAGAGCAAAACAAAAATAACAGTTTGGGTAGTTCCTAATCTGCAATCCCAGAATCCTTCAACTAGAACAGTCTGCAATAATAATCCACTAGCAAGATATATACTGGATTATAGCTGCATAATGTCTTGATCACTTCCTGATACAAATAGAAGATTTACTCTTTATCTTCAGATTGATTTCCTTGACGTCAGTCTATTATTAGTTATAAAACAATTGCTTACACAAAAAGTCCAGAAAAGCTTGGAAGAAGTAAACTGAGGCTACATGGCAGTGTCCTGTTTTCAGAAATCCTGTCTTGTTTTTACACACTAGCCTAATTGTTGTCTCTAGCAAAATAAGCAGAAGCACTTCCAATGCAGCCACAAAGCAATGACAGTAGTCCTACTTCTCCAGAAAACCTATACACCAACACCCTTGGTATCATCCATTGTTTGGCCTTCTTTCTCCAAATAGATTCACAGTTGTAGCATATTTGAAGAAAGAGCTCATGATGACCTACGCTAAAGCTAGATGCAGCCCTGACAAGCCTTAAGTGGTAGACTCCACCCATAAAATTGTATTGGTATTGAATATGATAAATGAGGAAATGATCAAATGCTTGTGGAGTAATATTAATGATTAAATTAATATAAATTAAACTAAACTTGGATGGGGGATTATTTATTTATTTATTATTTATTCAATTTCTAAATGCATTGCATTGTATTGCATTACATTGCACTGCACTGCACTGCACTGCATACAATACAGTATGGTACAGTACAATACAATACAGTATAATACAATACAATACAATACAATACAATACAATACAATACAATACAATAACTGTCCTCCCTGCCTTTTTGGAATGCAAGCCTCCTTTGCAGCTTTCCCTTTTTCTGAAAAGTTATGTTTAGCCTTGATCCCAAAGTTATACATCCAGGTTTAATAAAAAGAAATGAATACTCCCTGAATACCTTTTTTAAAATAAAAAACCCATCTAATATTGACCACTCCTCTATTTGTAGGTCTGTGATTCAGAAGAGAGCTTGGTAATACAAGAAATAAACTTCGTTTCAGTCTGAAGCACTCTCATTTTTTTCACAATACAGAAAACTCTATCCATTCTCTCGATATAATTTATAATCCTCTCAATCCACATTCCTATAATCTTAAAAGCTCCAAATACATCAGTTTTCTCCGATACAGTAGGCACTCTATGCCCCTGTTCAAACTGGCAACTTTTATTTGTTATGACATTCATTTGTAGTTGGAGCAGCCTGAAATTTACACTGGATTTCCAAAAACAACAATATTTTCAGAGAAAGAGATTATGAAACTGGCTATCTTATTTTTGGCTCACTTCTTCATAATTTCCAACTGTTTTTTTATGTTTACTCTGTGAGGAATCTTTATTTTCTGCCTCAATATCCTTTCCCCTCTGTAAATCATATCCAATTCACTCCTCACCAGGATAAAAATGGTTACACTCACCATGATTCTTTAAACAATAAGATGTTTCAGGGATATAGTGATTATTTTGATCTGTTTGCTGTGGAAAATTATCACAGGTTTCTTGCATGTTTAAATATATCTTTTTTCAAACATGAATGATCATGCTTAAACAGTACAAGAGTCTTTACAGCTTGGTAAATCACCTTTCCCCACTGGCATCTAACCATGGCACAAGCATGTCCTTCAACTTCTTTAATTTGCTGTGTCCCCACAACATTATCTTCAGCTCATTCCCATTCCAGGAGTGAAACGGTCTTAAATTGTGCTTAGCATTTCCCTCAGCATCCATCAACAGACTCAAGGTGTATCAAATCTGTTATGCTTTGCCACCTGTTGCATCAAAGACAAGGTCAGGTGAATAATGAAAGGTGGGGTCAGAGATTGATATTGCAGGCTCCTTCATTTTCAGCCCCAGTCTCTTATCCTTTCTGTTCTGCTCTTATCTCTTAAAAGAGATAACATACAGGGATGCAAATATATTTATTTAGCATTAAGTATATTACATCAGGGATCCCCAGGCCCTGGGCCATGGCCTAGTACCGGGCTGTGGCCCATTGGGAAGTGGGCCACGCACATGGTGGATAAGCAGGCGAGTGCACAAAACTCCATTTGCACAAGCAGCACACATGCACACTTGCGTGCCAAGCTCCATTTGCACTAAACCATCCCCTCTTCCCCACCACCATCACCATCACCAGTTCATAGATCCGGAAGGTTGGAGACCACTGTACTAAATCTATGGCCCATACTAGAGGGCTAACATGTATGATCTGCCAAAATTATGATGACCATTTGATGACATCCAAGAAATATAGAAAATTCCAACTCTGTTTTCATCTAGTGACCATTTAGAAATCTTTAGCCCAGATCTGCTGCCCATATTTTACCTGTTTGACCCAAAGCTTGAACTAGCAAAATAATGGAATGACAGATGCACCTTCTCACCAAGGTGGAGTAAAAGTAAAAGAAATGCTTTAGAAAATGTCTAGCAGCAAACTCAGAACACTACCACAGGTTTCAACTGCTACTTGTACATTCACATTGCTGGGTTAAGTTACATGAAGTGAAGATTTGAAAGGAATGCAAACTTGAACTTAAGGTATCTATCATTAATCTGAAATAAATCTGAAAATAAATTTAACATCAGTCCCAGAGAAAGTGAAGTTGTTTTTGAGACAGCAGCAGGCTTCATTTTTCTGACCACAGGTTGCATTTAACTGGGCCACTATGTCATACATACAGAAGAGACCATGGGCTTTTCTGAGGTTGGGGAGAAGTGAGTTTTTCCTTTCTTTCTTTTCCCTTTTCTAATTGAATTAAGCTTATTTTAGATTTTATAGTTTCCCCGAATTTGCCTAAAATGTCAGAAAACTTCAGTGCTGATTTTAAGCTGCTTAGAAAAAACATTCTGTGCTCTCCTAAAAAATATTTGGGGGCCATATGTGCATTTGGAACCCAATATGTTCTAACAATGATTGTGTTGTATAGAAATTAAATGCATGCGTTCCTTTCTGCATACAGAACAGGAATTGCTTGCCTTTTGCCCTCCAGCAACCAGGACCAGAAACAGCCCCAGAATTCAACTGTTGCCTTAGAACTGATGAAACCTCACAGGGAAGATAGAAATCACATGTCAAAACTCCCCTTCCAACCAATTGATTGCTAGGTTAATTTTCAGCATGCCAGCTCCTTTTCTTGCTTCCCATTCACTCATTTTTACATACAGTGCAATCAAGATTTTGATGCAGTGACTTCTCTACCTGTCTCATCATGTAATCTACAGTAACTGCTTCCCCCAATCCAAACAGATAAGAGGCCCCAGACATAGCTGGAGGAAGAACAGAATGCATGTGTCAAATATTCAGGATGTCAGGCAGAACAAAGGCACCTCTTTCATTGATTTTAAATTCCACTCGTTTTTATGTACTTCCGCTTTCCTGGAACTTGACAGTGACCCTGCTGTCTCATATTTGACAGCTAGCCCAAAAGTTTGAGTTGAAGCCATAGCACAGTGATATTAACCAGGCACTGAGGCCACAGTGTTTGTGGAATGTCTAGTGCAGGGGTGTCAAACTCATGTTGTCATGGTGGCGTCACATGATGTATTGGAACTTTTTCCCCTTTCGCTAAGCCGGGCATGGGCGTGGCTAGTGTGTGACGCATCCGGCCCATGGGCCGGGAGTTTGACAGAGCTGATCTAGTGGGACCATCTAAGCCTTCCTCTCGTGATACCTGGGAAAAAATTCAGTTGATTGAACAATAGTCTGCCACATATTGGCACCTATTTCTAGATTATAGTTTTATATGATCATTTGTACCACATCCCAAAGGTGATGTTATCCTTATATAAAGTCTTAGTATTTTAGTTTCCCAGGGTTTCTTAAATTAGAGTAGATTTCTAGTAGTATGGACAGAATGGATCTTAGTTTACAATTTCACTTTATCAACCAGTGTTGATTACTTGTCCTGATCTGTATAGTCTGTTTAAAGTTTAATCGTGATTTTCAGATTTTTAAAATGGCAAAACATAGGTAAATGAAATAACAAAAAACTTTTAATTTCTATGATACTTGTAAATGTTTGGTTTTCCATTTGCATTTGCTCCCTTCTTTGCTTATATATTTTTTCTTAAATGTTCAATATAATGTATCTAATGTAGATGAGATGAGATCTAATAAACACAATTTAAAAAAGCCTCACAGGAAGTTCCTAATAATCAACTGCATCCTGATTACAGTCAAGAAAAGTATTTGGAATAAAAAGGAACTTGGAATGAGTGTAGTTTTGCAACAATAGTAACTACAGTTTCACAATATTCTGGGCTTTAATGAATTGTCTTCTAGCTAAAATTTACCATGAGATTTTAAAGACTTGAGTCAATTCCTTGAGTCAATTCCACAACAATTATGTTGTGGACTTTGTATGTAGATGTGATTTATAATTACTTAAAAAAAGAAATATTTTTCTTCCCATTTCAGAATATCTCTATTATGAGGCATATAAAACACCAAATGCTTTTTAAATACACTGTTGCTACTTAATTCTGACTCAGTCCCTTTGTACTTGTTGGAAATAGTAATTTATCAGCCAAAATTGATTATTACTTTTCACTAAATGAAAAATAATCACCAGTCCCTGGCTCTATTTATCCTACTTTAGACACCAAATGACTGAAGCAGTTCCCCAACTGATATTTGAAACCAGCATGAAATATTTCCACAAGACTGTAGTGTATTTGGGCTTTCACTAACCCTAATATAACGTTAGACACCTCACAGGTCCGTCCCCCTTTCTATCTCTTGCGAACTGAATGCGACGTCTGTTGCGAGGGTAGCCACTTTGCCACCAGTAGATGGCGGAAGGCAACATCCCATTCTCACCAGTCGCCAAGCAAACCCTGCCCAATGGAGCTATTTTCCCGCCTCCCTCCCCTTTCTCTTGGTCCTCCCTTTTCCATCCAAATTTGCAGCCAGCCCCGCCGCATCCTCACGAAAACTCCTCCCGCTGCACCTGAAAAAGGCGTCTATTGACAAACTTGGCTGAAACAAGCGAGGCGAGTAGGTTTAGGATCTGGAGCTCCAAGTCCGGTGTAAATCGTCCAGAGGAAGAAGGGGGGGGGGAGGACCCGGAGATACCAGAGGGAAGAATTGGCTTATTGGTTCGATCCGCGAGCTGTGCGCATCGACTCGGCTCCCCTCCCGGTTCTCTCCCCCACCCCCGATTCACACCCCCTTCGGCTGTAGCTGGGCTTGAGCTGGCATCGCTCTGCACTGCATGACAGCTCCAGGCTCCGAAGACGACGTAGCAGCCGGGAGTGGGAAGCCAAGCCCAGCTGAAGAAGATCTGAAGAAGGCTACGCGCCGGGGATCGGCGGGGGTGTGAGCCCAGAAGGCACCTTGCCCGGTCTGATTCCTAGGGCGCTGCCGCCGCCTCTTCCTCCTCCTCCTCCTCCTCGCCTCCGATTGCCTTTCGCTCCTGTTTATAACCCCACCCCTGACCTTATTCTCTGACCGCCCAAGACTGAGCAGAAAGACAGAAGCCCAGAGAGAGAGAGACAGAGAGAGAAAATAGCACCGGGTCAAGGAGAAATACCTGCGCATCGCTTAGACTGCAATTGATGGGAGATACACATTTCTTTCTCTAGGGAAGCTGGTTACTCGCCCGCCCTCTCTCTCTCTCTCTCTCTTTTAAAGAAAAGAACGAAAGCAGAAAGGGGGAGAAAAGAGGAGGTTCTGCTCCAAAAGAAAAGAGAGGGCAGAGGCAACGAAAGGAACCCGAGAGAATTTCGCCGAGCGTTTCCCTCCCTTTGTTGAATGAGAAGGACGGCGCCGGATCACCATGAGCACCAGCAGTAAGTACGGCTCTCCCTTGAGTTTGGGAGGAAAGAGCAGTAGCGGCTTCTTTTGCACTCCGCCTTGCGGGGACGAGGGGTGTCACAGGAAGATGGACCCAGGTTTAGGGGTTTGAGAATGTTTTTCTCTCCCCCCTCCGTTTGGGGTTTGGGATGAGAAAAGATGGGCGTATTATGTGGGATGGGTACACCTGCTGATCCTCAGCCCTACCCCACAACTAGAATTTTGACAACTCGAAATGTGGAGGGGCGTGTCACACCCACAGACACCTAACTACTCTAGGCTAAGAGAGCGGTTGTCACTGGTGTCTTGAGGCTTCGCCCACCACACACACACCTGTGCCTCTAACTAAAGATAGGCATAATTTTTTCAGTGGCATCTCAGGGCAGAGTTCAGAGGCAGGGTGGCAGGGTTGGGAGATGAAACTATGACTGTAGGTGTAGGTGCATTGATACGTTGCCAAACGTTTCCCACTCTTTTATCAGACTGCAAGATCTCTCTCTGTGTGTCGTGGACAATGCAATAGCGCCTATTGATTAGAATAAAAGAAATGGCAAGAAGCATTAAGGAAAGTGCCACATCTGAATTTGTAAAGGAGTAAAAAAAAGAGCTTAAGAAACTGAACAGTGTTAGACCAGTTTTAAAGATAGGGGGGTTTCGGTTTCTATAGCACTGAATTTGACAAATCAGAGTTGGTCAGAAATATCCACTGCTGAGGTTGATGTTAGTCTTGCTGTTTTGTTTCTCTTGGGGTTTAATAGTATTTTCACTCATCTGTGAGGCAAATGAAACCACCTTGTCGCCTTCCTCCTCTGACAGCTCGAGGATAAATTTTTAGCAGCTTTTAGATACTGAGATTTCAGGTTTCCCAGGATTTGGGAGAAAGGAGTAAGTACTGTTGCAGGGTTGGGTCAAAAACTCTTGCTTAGAATGCTGAAGAGTTAATGTCTCAACTAGATTAATCAAGGGTCTTGACGTTGATGTAGGTCTACATGTACATAAGCAAACTCTTCACTTGTATTCGTGTCCTTGGGATTTGACCTGATATTGCAATTAGCAAATATTTGGCAGGGGATTCCCCCCACCCCAGAAGGGCATCAGCCCTATTTTCAGTGTTCTTCTTCAGGTTCCTCCCTCTTTCTTTTTGCTGTGCTTGGGTTGGTCCTAGATTTCTTGAGACAAACAGGTGGTGGTGGTGCTGCTCCAAAGGTGACTGCCAAGGAAAATATTTCAACCCAAAGAATGAGTGATTTTTAGATTTCCTATGCCTCATTCTCAAGACACAAACTGTCCTGGGTGTTTCCCCTATGAGTCACAAGTGAATTATGGATGCTCTGATAGGAGGCATAGATAATAGACCCTACTAATATATTCTTTTCCATCCAGTAGCTGCCTAATAACAAAAGCTTAGAGCTCACCTGCACCACCCAACAAGGTCTCTTACTCAAGACCAGGGTGTTTTCTGCTTGGGTGGCAGAAAAAGCAAGGCTAAGCAGAATGAGGGAGCAGTCTTATCAAACACACAACCAAAACCGGGGTAATGATGTGGGATTAATGTTCCATAAATCCATTCCATTAGCACCATTCTGCAACTCAGGGCTTCCAATGTTGGGGCTGTGCTCCCCTCCTATCCTATAACTGTAGAATGCTGAGTGGGAAGAAGCCATTTTACCAGTGTAGCCTACATTTGCTATGTTTATTACTATGATATTAGGAATGTGAAAACAATTTACTCACATCAAGACAGTCCTGATTAGCCTGAGCCTGTTCTTAAGTTGGCCCATGCCTGGCTGAGCCAAAGTGGGCCCAGCTATGATCAACCTACCCAAACTGTCATGTCATATTTGTGTGCCTTTGTCTTCCCCTCTGTAGCATGATGTGATACTGAAAAATATATTTTCCTCACAGGGCAAAGCACTTTGTGCTCTTTTACCATGTTGCAATGGATCATTTGTTAACATTTATGAAAGTCTGGAAAGCAAGAGCTACCTTTTTCAGATTAGTCCAAAATTGGAATCTCACAAAGTTACTAGCTTCAAAAGAAACCACAAATGTATTTCTGTTAATGTAATATAATGTAATAATGCTTTTGTCCCATAGAACCATGCATTATAATCCTAGTGCAGTAGCAATCAGGGCTTCTTTTGCAATAATTTTTATTCTAGAAGGCCCACATCAATGAAATCAACCAGTAGCGGGAGGGATTTACATGCTCATCTTACTGCATTAGAAACTAAAAAAGCTATTCTTTAATTAACCTTGTTGGAGTGAATGACAAACATTCATTTATATGGGAATAATGAAAAAGACATTGTTAAGATAAATAAGTCTGCCAGTTCCTAGTATCCTCAGCTATTGTAGATCATCCTGAAATTCTCTTTGCTTGATCTCCCTACAGCAGGGATGTCAAACTTGATTTCATTGGGGGCCACATCAGGGTTGTGTTTGACCTGGGGGCTAGGGGCGTGGCCAGGGCAGGCATGGCCAGCTTGACATCACTTGTGTCGGGGCCGCTTGTGTTGGCCCGAGTGCTCCTGGCCCTCCCAAGTTCTGTTTTCACTGGTAGAGGATTGCAAGAGGCCGTCGCAGCCAAAAACAAAATTCGGGAGGGCTGTGTGTGGCCCTCCCGAGCTCCGTTTTTGCTGGCAGAAGCACTGTGGGCTGGTCCTTTGCTGTTTCCAGGGCAGCACCGCAGGCCAGATCTAAGCATCCTGCGGGCTGGATCCAGCCCATGGGCCTTGAGTTTGACACCCCTGCCCTAGAGTAACCTTCTCTAACAATGATATCTTTTAGAAGCTGACCATATCTGAATGGCACTAGGTTAGAGAAATTTGTCCTATATAAAGCCATGGTGGAATTAATTTAAACCAACTTAGATCAGAGTTCATTTTGAATTATTGCCTCACCACAAGCCACGAACCATGCCCTTTAGTATATTAAGATGCACAGTATCTCCTAGAGGGTCATATCTAATCATTAGTACCAGTATTTAGCTGTACAATTTGAGAACACATACAAGAAAGGAGGTCCTATTTTCTTTGAAGAACATACTTTCAGACAAACATGCTTATTGTACCCTATGACTATCATTAAGTGTTGATTCTTGACGAATGTATATTTTCTTTTATGTATACTGAGAGAATTTGCACCAAGACAAATTCCTTGTGTGTCCAATCACACTTGGCCAATAAAGAATTCTATTGTTGTATGTCACACTGTGTCCTAGACAGCAGGGCTATTTTTAATTCAACATCTTAACAATTCTTTATTATTTTATTATAGCTAATACAAATCCAAAAAGGGGTTCAGTAGCTCAGCAGTTAAAGACACCAAGTTGGTCAGCTGCAAAGCTGACCATCCAGGTTCAAGACCCAAACATCACACAATGGGTGAGCTCCTGTTCCTTGACCCAGCTCCTGCCCACCTAGCAGTTTGAAAGCATACACATGCAAGTAGATTAACAGGTACTACTTTAGTGGGAAGGTAATAGCCTTTGGCGTATAGCCATACTGATCACATCACTCCAGAAAATGTCTTTGGACAATGCTGACTTCCTTGGCCAAGAAACAGATGAGCACTGTGCCCAGAGTTGGACACAAATGCACAGGGAAAAGCTTTACCTTTAATACAATTCCAAAAGGTCTCATCAGAAGGTATTAATTTCATAATGGGAAATCTCACTATTGCAACAAACAGACCTCTGGTCTTTCCCTACAACAGGAATATTATTCCCAGATTAATTTTATTGTGAGAGGAATTCCTGTTCAAATATCCAGAAAATATTTTTAGAAAGTAATGTTTTGTTTTATGGTTTACTTTCAATTCTGAGAATATCTTTACAGAAAATACACTTAGTGGAGGAGAATTTGTTTTTCTCAATCTGGTGGTATTTTACCAACCTATTATCAAGTGTTAATACTGGAAGCCAACAATTGGTGTTAAATTTCTGATTTGGGCAACTTTGGAATATAAATATATATAGTACCTTTGGTTGGATGGATGGTATTAAGATCTAAATATACTAAAATTCTAGAATCTCTGGAAATATATCAGTTAGGAAAGTAATGTCTAAAAAAGAAATATTTGATCCTTTTTCCCATGCTAAATTGACTTTATGGGAAAATCCAACATTAAACATTGGGGGAAAGCTGGCAATATGGAAAAATTAGATGAAAATATGAGGATGAATTTTTAACATATACTGTATTAAGAGACAAATATCATCTATCAGATGTAACTTAGTGGCAATATTTGCAGCTTCAACATTTGCTAACAACATTTTTGGAGCAGCAGTTTTTCAGCCTCTATCATACCCAAAATACACGAACACTGGTTAAATTGTTTAAAATTAAAATCATACTTTAGTTTCTATAGATATTTGTTATCAATATATCAGTTTTATATGCAGATGTTAAATATGAAGGGAATAAGGGATTAGAGGTTTTTATATATCCTAAACAATGGGAGAGTCTCTTAACTTTTATAGCAACAGTGTCAGTTCACTTAAACTGTGACTAATACAACAAAAATAATAATTAGAATCTATTGGACTCTGTATAAGGTTAAGATGCTGGGCTTGTTGGCTGGAAAGCTGACAGTCCAGGTTCGAGAACTGAGTGTCACATAATGGAGTGAGCTCCCATTACTTACCCCAGTTCCTGCTGACCTAGCAATTTGAAAGCATGCAAATGTGAGTAGATAAATAAGTATCACTTCAGTGAGAAGGGGTTTCACTGGACACTCTGTGCTGCAGTGTTATGTCATGCTAGCCAGAGGAGCAGCAGAAACGTCTTCAGACAGCACTGCCTCAATGGCCTAGGAACAGAGATCAGCACCTGCCCCCATAAAGTCGGCTACAACTAGTGCAGTAAAACCCACATGGACTCCTTTCCCTTTCCCTTATATCCATATAGAAAAGGATTGTCTAGGATAGCATTTTATTGGAGATAGAATGGAATGGAATGGAATGGAATGGAATGGAATAGAATAGAATAGAATAGAATAGAATAGAATAGAATTCTTTATTGGCCAAGTGTGATTGAACACACAAGGAATTTGTCTTTGGTGCATTAGCTCTCAGTGTACATAAAGAAAAAAATAAAATATATTCATCAAGAATCATAAGATGCAACACTTAGTGATAGTCATAGCCAATGCTTCTATAAAACATGCATTTTTGCAATAACTACAATGTTACTAAGTTTTGGGAGAAAGCAATGCACTATACAAAGATGACTGTATGATAAAAGCTAAAATTTTCAAAGGTTAATGTTCTCTTGAATTACACATCCAGTGTATGGAATTTGATAACTGGATAGCACAAATGGGTTCTCTGTGCCCTTATAGCTAAAAGACAAGAGGCTCTGTCATCTGCTGCATAGCTAACTTGTGTGAAGGAATGAGTTTTGGCTGAATTACAGGAGACCAGGAGAAGCTTATTCTACAGAGATTGTTGTTTGTTTGTTTGCATGTTTTGTTTTGGGACAAGGGAGAACAACAGTCTGTCTTCCACCCATCACTAAGAAATATGTAATCCTATTGATCTGATTGGTCCTCTGAACCACCACTCTTGCTCTTTAATTTTCCATTAAATTGAGTCCAACAATAAGTTTAAATGTCCAAAAACATCCCATGTATTCTAGGCTCAGTGAGAAGATACTCTTCAGTCACCTCACAGTAATGTCAAACATTCACAACCCAGACATTGGCACTCAAATGATGTCTCTCTGTAAAAAGCCAGAGATGTTTGAGATAGAAATATGAGGCAAACAGCTTTATGGCAAAAATAAGAAAACCAGGTGGTAAACATTTTAAAAAGTAGCTTAATCAAACGACAAGGTCTCAATCTTGGGAGAGTTGACTTGAAGTCTTTTCTCAGTTTAGTCTTGGTTTCTTGTCTTTAAATACCATTTAAATCTCACATAGGCTTGTTGAGAGGACAGATAAAATAATGATCACAAATCAACTTTGCAAACTGAATTGCTTGCACTTGATATAGAATAATGCCTTATTTTCACATTTTCAAATAGACCAACCAAGGACAAGGACAGGTATTTCAGCTAATATAAATTAGCACCAGATAATGGAATTATGTACAACATAATGTGTACAACAGCTGAGTATCTTCTTCAGAATAGAATAGAATAGAATAGAATAGAATAGAATAGAATAGAATAGAAACTTTATTGTCACTTTAAATGTATACTAATCAGCATACACTAAAATGAATTTCATTGCATTCAGCTCTCAAAAGATAACCATTATGCATTAAATTATGCTTAGATTCCATTCAGCTTCCTATTTACAAGCAGTGTATTACAATGAGGTCTGGATTCCATTGGTGATTCTTTCCATAAAAAGGAAAAGTGAGAGAATGACTCTTTTGTCCTAAATATCTTCTATACATTCAGTTAGCACTGTAGACCTTCTTGTGGCAAAAACAAAATTGCATAAAGATTGGCTGAAATTGTCACCATATGATGAGTGCTAAGTGTGATGGGCTATTTGGGTGTAATAGATCATTATATGGCACAGATTTTATTGAGTAGTCTCTTCTGAGTTGCTGCAAATCATAACCAGGTCTGGGATGCCATATGATGACTTTTTTGTGCCCTGCAAACCAGATTCCACTTGTCAGCTTGGAACAGAACTTCTCACACTTCTCTTGTCTAGATTTAGAGACCTAGGCATCCAGTATGTTCATTTTGATTTATATTTCTTTAATTATTGGTACATCTCTTGTTACTTCCATGACCTTCCATGTGAAGATAGCATATAATATATTGGGGCAATGCAATCAAAGAAATAAGAACATGGTCTTCTTTCCATTACATATGGAAGTTATGACAGGTTGAAACACTAGACCAGGGGTGGGCAAACTTTTTGACTCGAGGGCCACAATGGGTTATTAAACTGGACCGAGGCCGGAACAAAAGCATGGATGGAATGTTTGTGTGAACTAATATAAATTCAAAGTTAGATTACTTCACGTAGCCTTCTGGGAGAGCAAGAGAACCCTCCGCTCTTTCAGCTCCGCAGGCCAGATAGAACAGCTGAAGGGGCCAGATCCGCCCGGGCCGTAGTTTGCCCATGGCTGCACTAGACCTTGCTGGAGAGAATTGCCTGAGAAGAAAGGCCTTTTGTTCCCTCAGTGTTAATTTAGCATTTGAGAAGATCGACTAAGAACCTTAGGATTGTAATTTATATGCATAAAGCTGTTGCTCTACATAGCTTATTGTCAGCACCATCCATACTGGCTGGGGAATTCTGGAACTTGAAGTCCACACATTTTAAAGTTGTAAGTTTGAAAAACATGTTATAGATACAGCAGTGCTTGCAAGTATTGCCTATCCTATCCCCTCCTAAGATTCCTGCATGCCAATCATTTCTATACTTATTATTAGGACATATGTCTATGTCAGAAGGAAAGAAGATATTTACCAACTATGTAGCTGTTGTAGCTCATATATAGGGAATTGAACAACATGATGTGTAACAAAGCTATGCATGTTACTTTTACCTTAATCTACTCTTTTTCTTACCATGGCATTTTCTATTTATTTCACCAAGGGCACCATATGCCTACCCATGGTGTGTGTGTGTGTTTGTGTGTCCATACATGTACATATACATATACATATTCATATACATATATATACATATACATATACACACACATACACACACACACATACACACACACACCCATGAGTAGGAATATGGTGCTCACAGTGACAATGTTCCCACTTGACTTCATTTTTAAGCTATTTTAATTAATATAAGTAATTCATTGATTAATTTATCAATGGAAGATAGCAATAGTAATAGCACTTAGACTTATATACTGCTTTACTGTGCTTTACAGCCCTCTCTAAGCGGTTTACAGAGTCAGCATATTGCCCCCAACAATCTTGGGCCTCATTTTACTCACCTCAGAAGGATGGAAGGCTAAATCAACCTTGACCTGGTGATTGCAGGCAGCCAGCAGGCAGCAGAAGTAGCCTGCAGTACTGCACTCTAACCACTGAGCCACAAAGGCTCATGCCAAGATGCCAAAAGACATAACAGTTGCCAGCACTATCTTTATTTATAAAAATAGATTGGGCCCCACTTAAGCCTTGTAGGCAATCTTATAAAATAAATGCATTGCAAGTAGAGGCAACTTATTACTTCACATGGAAAAACCACCTACCTGGAAAAAGGAGAAAGTAAGTGTAATGGAAGACAACAGAGCCTGAGTAGGTTAGAATGAGAAATTTACATTGCAGATGCTGCATTGGGTACAATTGGGCTCCTCATGCAGTTCAAAGTGTGAATAGCAAGCTTTAAATGGCTTGGTTCCTATGAAGTTGCAGGATCATTTTTTCCAGGTTCCATCCAGGATGCTTGATTCAGATGAGAATGTTTCTCTTGGTCAAAGGGAGACATACCCATAGACATAAAAACACCCTGGGTAGTGAGAGTAGGAGACTCTGGGTTAAAGTTTCCTGGCTGTTTCTCCCACATTATAGAAGAGTCTTCTTCCAGAATTTAGGACAACGTGGGTATCATTTCAAAAGCATGTCCAGATGAAATTATTCCACAGGAGTTTTGAAAGTTGAAGTTGCTTTTGATTGTCACATGGTATTGGGTAGCTTTAATTATGTTACAGTTGATTTGATTTTTTTAAATTTTTATTTTTATTCTGCTTTTTATTCTTGTCAAGTGCCAGGAAAAGTTTGGATATTGATAGTATATCAAAAACATAAATAGATAAATTCATACACTTCACCAGTTTGCCTTTTGGTAAATTTGTAATAAGCTCCATCAACCACAGCAAGCACTTGGTGAACAAGCTAGCCTCCTCTGCCCTGTGTAGTGATCATGCCCATAATTACCTTCTCAACATTCAATTAGCTCAGGCTTTCCTTGGTTATGACTTTGTTCAAAGGCTCCATTTCTTTTTTACAATATCTCCCAGGAAACACATGGCAAATATGCTTCCTATTGAATAGATGTATGAGTGTACAGGTACCTTAAAACGGATTTGATTTTGTTACAAAGAAAGAAATTTTTTAAAAAATCCCAAATTTTAACTCTTATTCTGGAGAAAAAGCAACATGTGTGGTGAAGTCAGCCATGAATCAAAAATCCAATGTAAGTCAGTGGCAGGAGACTTAAATCAGGAAAGGAAAGGAAACTTTTGATGCAATCCCTAATTAATGGATCTAATACACTGTTATGCTGATGTGATGATTGCTACTGTTTTTGATAGCTTTGAAAGGGGATTAGATTACTTGATTCTCAGAAACTTTTCCTGGCTGACAACTCCATGATTCTGGTTGGAAATTATGGGAGTTGAAACCCACATGTCTTAAAGTTGATGAGGATGGAAAACACTGGGTTATATGGATAATAATCTGTCAATAACTTCTAGTCATAAAAATTAGAAACCACCAAGTTCTGCAGCTCCAGGAATGAATCTGCTAGGGAGAAATAAGACAAAAGCTCTATTGCATTCACACATGGTCTGAGTTTCATAGAAGCACCTACCAGATGTTGTGAGAAGTTAATCTAAAGTTTTTGATGTGATCCATCTCAGCTTCTCTTACTTTTATGTAAGTGAGGTTACATTGCTGTAGAGGCACTGAATGATCTTAACTGTTTCAAATGGAGGGAACTACTGCATTCTCATGGTCTTGCTTGCTGAAAATAAGCATAGGACTTAGAACTTCCATTTGAAGTAGTCAGTTGGGTGACTGTTTCGTTACATTTTAGTTAGGGAATGGATATGGAAGAGGTTTCACTGTACTAATGATACTGTACATTTCTCAGAGTTGATTGATTGGATTGATATAGAAGCATTGATAGATGATGGATGGATGGATTGATTGATTGATTGATTGATTGACTGATTTATAGCACAGCAATATAATGATGGATAATAATGTTCTATAATGTAGAATTGTTTTTCTAGATAAAACCATAAAATGGTCCTAGATCATAAGTTCTCCACAAACTTTTATACTCTAGACCAGGGGTGTCAAATTTGCATCATCATGGCATCATCGTGTGATGTATTGGGACTTTTCCCCCCTTCGCTAAACTGGACATGGGCATGGCCAGCGCATGATGCATCTGGTCATGGGCGTAAGTTTGACAGCCCTGCTCTAGACAGTACTGATCTCTGCTTTAAAATCTCCATACTCATTCCAGAGCTTTGGAAAGTTTTTGTGTGAAACTATTGACCTAAAATAAGCTACATCTCTATAAATGGACTTTGATTCACATCTCAAATATCTTCCAGCTTTACATAACTACAGTGCAAAAGCTTCCATATTTTCCACCAATTCAGAATGACAGGTTAAAAACAAAACGCCATTATGCAATTAGCTTTTCACTGGAAAAAGTATATAAAGCTGCCCACTGAAGATTAAATTGAACTAATCCTAATGGTTTACCCTTTGATCCATTTTGATGTGAAAGCAGCAAAAGCTTTCTGACCTTTACCCAAAATACTGAACCATCTACAGGGCTTCTACTGTTGAGCTACTACTATTACCATTGCAACCAGTTTCTCACTTTTGTGCTGCCTTTGCTGAGAAACTAAATTGTAAAACAGCAGGGACCTACCTGCTGAAAAACGTCTTGTGATTCATTTCCCACCACACTTAAATCTAGCAGAAAGTGACCAATGCAGCTAATGAACTATTTCAGGAAGCTGCCATGGAAAAGAGCTTCTTTTGGATATCAAGTGATTGTGCCACACTTGGGATAGATGGAACTCATTTCCTGATGGAGTGCTATGAGCAAATAATTACTGGGGAAAGTGCAGTTATAAAATATATGCTCACTGCTTTCAGTTATGTACAAAAAGGCACATCCATAAAACATCTGGATCACCACTTGAACACCATTGACATTGACCAAATCACTATCATTCAATTGCAAAAGGCAGTTTTACTTGGAGCAGCTTACATCCTGTGATAATAACATGAACAGCATCAAACAATGATATCTGCCTATCCCATGGCTTTGGAAAGGACTTGATAGATGGACAAAGATTCCAAATCTAGACTAAATATTGACTGGCTATGCCACCAATCATCACCGTCGTCATCATCATTATCATCATCATCATCATCATCATTGAAGATCTATAATAGATATATTAACAAAATTATAAGATAAATAAGTATTACAATGTATCAAGCTCTGAGGGGTCCTTGTTGCTCTCTGAGCTTGCTTGTTTTCTTGCAGACGTTTCATTACCCATACTAGGTAACATCATCAGTGGTAGTGATTGTTAGATTTGCATGAAGAGTCAGATGCGGAGTGCTTCAGTGAAGAGTTTATTAGTGACTACAGCTCATAACAGACCCGATTTGGCTGGGCTGCGGCTGCTACTTATAGCCAGCAGCCGCAGTTGCCAGCCAATCAGAGTGCAGGGTTTTCCCGCACTTTTTAAACCAATCATTTCTGACATTTTACAAGAACAGTTCAAACTTAACCAATGACATTCAAACCTGCATACATAACAGTTATGATGTTACCTAATTAGGGTAGTGAAACATCTGCAAGAAAACAAGCAAGCTCAGAGAGCAACAAGGACCCCTCATGTCAACCCTGAGCTACAAATATTCTCCTTTATTAATATCAGCCTCTGAAAATCAAAGTTGAAAGATTATGATATAAACCAGCTGTAGTGATCCCACTAGGTGTCATACAAAAAAAATCTTGGATGACACTTAACAAATCTGCCCTTTGACAAATTTTCCACTTGTCAACTACAAAAAGCCACATTGCTTGGACCTATACATATACTACAACAGTACATTATTACACCCTAGGATCTTAGGAAGCACTCAGTGTATATGAAGGTCAATGCCAGTTAAACAACTGGCAGTTGTGGTTTCACATTATTGTGTTCTATATGTAACAATAACAACAAGTCATGTGACCAAATTAAAGGACTGATTAGTCATAGTGGGGGTTTTTTGTGTGCTTTTTCACTGCAAGATTTGGGAGAAACATCTCTTGAAAAAAATGCCAATTCTTCTCCAAACATTCTTTCCCAACTGATATCTACTAATTGTAATAGGACTACAGCTTCCAAAGTCTCAAGCTGGCACAGTTGTTGAAGATGGCGGTTAGATAGTATACAATCTATTTCACAGTCTCTGGTATTAGTTATGCAGTTTTCTTAGGGAAAAATCCCTGTGGTATTCCCATTCATATTCTCTCTCTCTCTCTCTCTCTCTCTCTCTCTCATATACACATAACTCATAACTGCATATACACATACATACATGCACTTTGCAAAAGTAGTTAAGAGTCTCCTAAGCTTAGGTATTGGTTGGAAAATGTATGCTGAGTAATTTATAGGAATCAGAGCACTGAATGACTATTTTTGGCATCCAAATCAGGGTTAGCAGCTATGTCCATTAAGTATTATTATGTGCTCATCTTCCAAGACATATGGTTACACATTGTTTACCAGCATAACACCATTCATTCTCCTTTTAATTAAACAAGGATCACATGACATTGCTTTGCTCCTCTATATACCAGCATGCATGCTGCTGTATTCCTCTTAATGAAAATCCTGAATATTATTTCTTATGATGACTTATCAAACCAGGACTTATTAGAATTTTGTTGCTGTAGTGAGGATTTGCTGTACTGTATATCACTGTATAGAATCCAGCGAAATGCTAAAGTCCTGTTGTGTGAAGAACCAGAACTGCCATTTTTATTTATCTAATGGACCCCAAAACACAATTCCTTTTTATCCATAAATCAGTGACTCTGGCCTTACATGTCAGGAAATTTTTCAACTTGTTACAGAACGTAGTAAGGTCTCAGTAGAATTATGTCATGAAATGAATTTACAAAGGAATCCAAGACCTCATCCCATCCCACAAATGGAATAGGATTGTCACTGAATGTACAGGCTGGTGAGGTAGTTTAACAAAAAAGTTTTGCTGTGAGTTGGAATGATTTTGTTATCCATTCCAGGGTATAATATATTCTGTTTAAAGTGGATCCAGTCTTAGATCATTGCACCCTATGAATCTACATGAAATTTTGTCTCCTTGCAAGCATTGCCTTTGAGGACATGTCCTTCCATTCTCTAGTACAGGTGCCTCTTTTGGCTGAGATTCTCCTCAATGAATGCAGGCAATGCTTATATTTCTGGAAGTTCAATTCAGGACCATAATGCTTCCTGTATGTATTTTGATGAAACCTATATAATGTTTAAAGGACTGAACCTAACACAGCTCTGTCAGTTTTGTGACATCCCCTCATTTCTGCAGCCCAGGCAGGCAGCAAAAAACATGACAAGTTAATTAAGCCCCCTGCAGTGGCTCCTACAATATATTTCGTTGCATGGGTCATAGGTTCTGCATTACAGAATGCCATAATTTATTCTTATGCTTTTTTCTGCCAACAGGGTTCTTCTTTCCACCTAGGCTGATCCATTTATCAGCTCAAACATTTCCTCTTTGGGCTTTCTTGTTCAAGGGGCACTGCCTCCTTGAGACAGATAAAGTCTGGGACTGTTTTCATGCCACTCTGCCAGATTGATGAATATCAAACTCTCAGAGAAAGCAAACTGATTTCTGCACCTGATGTGCTGAGATAAAATTGATAGCAACTATCCTATTGAAAGTGGCTGCACAGCTGGCTGCATAACCATATGATACTAGCAAGGTAGGGGTAATGCCTCCTGGGGTGATTACCATTGAAGAGCTAACCTAATGTATTCCATTCATTTTTAAAATACAGGGAGAGAGCAGATTGGGTGGTTGTTGTTATTTGAAGCCCAGAAGAACAGAGGCATAATAAAAATGCCTGGGACACCTAGGAAATTGGTTTTATTCACCCACACCGCCTTCTTTCACAAAAACATCCTGGGAGGCAAAGCAGTGTTCATAGGTCAGTTAGTAAAAAGATAAATAAAGCAGGAACCAACGTACAAGTGCACATTGTAACATATATCATGCATTTGACAGAAAAAATGGGGCCTGCACTAAGAGACCATCTGGTTGATTGATGCACTCAAGGAGAGTTGTTCCTCAGCTCCTGTTGCTTTGTGATCAACAGGTGTGTCCTCTGGGTATGATGAGAATTATAGATCAACGTATGCCAAAAGTAACATATTGGAGAAAGATAAAATAAGGACCGCTTTCAAATCCATGAAAGCAGACTTGTGGTCATATAGCAGTTCTTCATCTTCTACTCCCTCTGCAACCCTACACTCCAAAATCTAGCATGGGGCAGGTGTGAGGATATGCAGAGATAGTGGGGAAATCCATTTCCATGACTGATATCAATTCTATCAGCAGACAGATTCCATGGTATATTATTTCTATGTTTATGGGTTCTTGTATATAAAAGAATTTGAAAGCCCAAAGCTTGGGTTTAGGACTGAGGTTGTCCTTCTACATCTTGTAGTTCTTTTTAAAGACTGGACTGATAAACTATAATGTGGCTCGCTTGGTTTTGTTTGACTTTGTACTCAGATACCATATGATTTGGTGTTCAGTATTGTGTAAACCCAGACAACTGTGTTTTCACTAAACTCTTATTATTCAAGCCCTAATTTAGTATGATGCAACCCAAAATTTACTGTTTGAGATAAGTTAGCTACATTTATTTTCAACATATTTATTTAAGAATTTGTTCCACTGATTTCAGTGAAGACTAATACTGGCTAATCTGGCTTCAGTGGATCCAACCCTTAAAGCTTTTTTATGTAATGTTTCAGAAGATTAAATGAAATTATGTTAAATCCTGAACTATGTACTTTAGGCTTGTTGTCATTCTTCTTACTACAAGTTTTGATCTTGATCCTGCACATTAAAAATCCTCCCATTAATTGTTCAAATTTAGCCTAATTTAGCAACTAAAACTGTTTTTGGTTTGTAAAGACTTCAGATGGGAAGTTTAGTTGTTTAATTTTTTTTCTTTGTAAGAAAAAATCCCTCCACATTAAAAATGAGATTTTTGGGGGGAGACAAATTATACATTACGTTAATCACATGACAAGTAGATGACTATGTTTTATTTTTAGGTTGGTCTAGATTGAGCCCTCAAAATAAAAGTCTATGGTCAGCTTCAAAATATACACATTGAGCAGTTTGATTTTTGCAGAAGGATTATCCAGATGGTATGAGCATTTTTCCACTTGTGGAAGCATTCAAATATCTATTCCCCCATGCAGTTTAAAATGGAAAGTCTAGAAAGGATTTTATTCGCTCATCTGTTTGCATAAATCAGCTCAACATATGTAGGACAAACAATTGTGAAGGATATAAACTGGATACATGTTTAGGTTCTGAGTGACTGGTAGAGTGTTTTGGAAAGGATCTGTATAAGGATAGTTCTAAATTTTTAGTAAATGACACTCATCACATTTATAGCTAATTTAATTTTACTCTCATAAATCTTTCTGAAAATACTCCAGAACAGTTTTTTCATGAAAAGTTGCCAAAGTTGGATATTAGGCTGTAGTATGTGTAATCAACATGCTATGTGATACTTAACAGTATTTGAAATTTGACAATGAACAGTCTATAGACTTTGATATCTGACATCTGTTATTTAGCAACTGATACTGTTAAATATTTGGCAGCCTATGTATTGGTATCTGTTCCCTTACAGTAACTAATATTTCCAAATGATTTGCTGGCTCTATTTTTATTATTGGGAGTAGGAGATATCTTAAATAATGCATTTTTAAAATCATTTTTCCTTAAGTATCCTGTATACTTTGCAATAGTGGGCCCTCCTTTTTCAGAGGCACTTGTCTGAATATGTCAAGCAGCTCTGATGGAATTCTGACATCCCAGCTGTTGTCAGTATTGCCAGGATTTAAGATAAAGTGTGGTGGAAAGGCCGGGCATTGGTTGCTAGCCTTGATCAAAATATTTAATAAATAGAACTGCACAACTGTGGGAGGGAAGGACCATACTTGGCTTTGAGCAGTGGGCAGAAACCACAAGCCAAAAACTGAGTCAGGTCAGGACAAAAATCTAATTTAAATTTAATTCATTAGTTAAACATAGTGGATGTGACTACTTCCAGTGTATTAATGTTCCACCCTCAACACCTTGTCATATTTACAAGTTAACAAGGACCAGACTGGTTGAGAAAATTATAGTAATGAAGACTACAATAATGATGAGCTATTCAGATTATGAAATAGAGCTGGTTTTGGTAATGTAAAAAGTAAATAGGAGGAAAAGAAAAAAAATGAGAGTGGCTGCATAAAGAGACTATATGCTTCTGGTTCAAAAACGCATTATAAGATATGTTAAGTTCCCAACAGAATGAATGATAAGTGGATGTGCTGTGAAAGCAGTTAATGTAAACTATCTTTAGTTCTGATTCCTTTTCTCTTTTGATTCCTTCTCTCTTTCTCTGATTTCCCTTTCCTTTTCTCATTTCTTTATTTTTTTTGTTTGCTCTTTCTCTACTTTAAGTAATACTGCTTATCCTAAAAGGGAATATATCCTGCATGGAAACAGGTCTTGAATTCCTTGTTCCATTGTGATGGCTTAGAACAATGTGGTCAGAAAAGTTGGAAAAAGCAGTCTACATTTAACTTCTTAGTTTAAGTAGGTATTTATGTGGGTAATCCAGGATGCCATCATCACCACTTTCCAATTCTTTCCTCAAGTGACATAGGAAAGATAGAAGACAGCCATTAATAGAAAATACACCAAAGGACATGACTGACTGTTAATGAGTGAAATAATATTGCCTTGGCAAAATATAAACTGTTAACAAATAACTTTTCCATGGATTGTTCCACATAAACATGCTGTGTCCATCCGAAGAGCCGTTTGTTCCCTTGGCATACAAGATGAAAATTGAGGCAGACTCCCATAAATATCCAAACAGGGTGCAATGATGGTTGATACCTCCTATTTCAGAATGAGGAAATGCAGTGCAGTGAAGTGATACTTTAAGTTAGCCAAGTTTGTATTGATCAGACAGTGCACCCATGGGTTCTTCTTTGAGCAGTAATACCACACAACTAGTGCCATCACTAAGAACGAATACGAATGAAGGTAAACATACATGTTCCAGAATAAAGCTGCAGAATTTGGGTCAGTCACCTCAACCAAAGGTTTTGTCTTCTGAGCTTTTGGATCCATGCTGGAGCCCATCCTCAGGGAACTTCTCTCTAGCAGAATGTGAGGGAGACGAATTAATAATTGACTGATATATTCTTCCTGGGCTTGATGGAACCCCAGCTTGAGAACACACACACACCCAAAATGAAAACAACTTGGTAGCTTAACAGAAAGATCCTTGTTATTAGAGATCTAATCTGAAATGGGCCCATCTTTTAGCTTATGCCCCTTGCTTTCAGTCATCCTGGGGCTGGGAAGAAATGAGATCCAAAACAGGCCTGGGCTGTCCCCACATTAGCATACAGCAGGGGGCCTATCAGGATACACAGAGTCTACAATATCATTCAGCACCAGCAGGCATCCTGCTGCTAGGTTAGCACACAGTATGCACATGTAAATGTCCAAGGGAGCCAGACAGAATGCTAATGGAAAGCACAGCATGCAAAATTCTATACTGTTTCATATATCTTAACCAGTTCAAAGTCCAAATCCCTTATAAGAAAGGTAACCATCATCTCCCCCCCTTTTTAAAAAAAGCTAGATCCTAAATCTTCAGATATTTGCAGCTTTATTATCAGAAATAAGAGATTGTTGGGAGAACAATATCTCCAAAGATGATTTCATGGTTTGGAGGACTCTGCCTCATTGGACAACTGCACCCATGTTAACTCAGAAGAAAGCTTCGCTAAGTGCATGTAGTTAATCACATTTTATCGCCTTCCATTTCAGCCCACTGCAGCTCTTACAAAATGGATTGTTCTGTTTGGAAAAAGCTCAGTAATTTTTGTTTACGTAGCCTACTGACAGCAAATATTACAGGCGATTAATTTCTGCTCTTGTCACAGTTTGTGTTTTAGATGGGATAGTATACTTCATCAACAGGGCCCCCAAAAATATATTGAAGAGAATAATTACAGTTCTTGAACAAGGAAAGATCTGAAAGTGTCTTTGCTGACTGTGAAAGCCTTGAGGAGGAATCATTCAGCAGCTGAGAATGCCCAAAGTATGGTTCTTCAGCTTTATTGATGGGGTGATTAAGAGTTAGTGGAGAAGCTCCTAAGACTGACTGCTTGTCCTGGAAAAAGGAGCCATGTCTTTGTACAAACCCTGGAATGTTGCCTGTCACTGTGATGAAATATACGATGACGTCTGCTTGTGCTGGGCTATAGATAAATCATCCTGGAAGATGCTACCAGTCCAAAATGTCTATTATGTTTTATAGGCATTTTAAAAATAGCCTAGCAGCAACAGGAGCAGGAGGGAAGGGGTGGATCCTAATAAGGTAAGAAAAGAAAACTGAGCCAATGCTGTAATGGAAACATTTACGTTCCAAGCCAAGCATGTGCTTGATTATAGTGGTGCTCTCTTTATTGTACTGCCTGGAGCTGAAAAGGATCTATTAAAAACTGGGTCTGAGATGCACCAACCCAACAGGCTAGGCATCCTTCACGTGACAACATTTGGAACTGTTTCTTCATATTGTCCCAAAGGTGCTTTTTCAGGAGGCAACTGGACTTTCTTGTTTTTCTTTGAAGAAGAAAGTTGTGCTTCTCATCCAAGAAGCTTTTTCAGCTCTGACTGGATGATGGGGAATGGAAGGATTTATACTCCTTGCAAACAGCTGATCATACAGGAGTATAAATCCTTCTATTCTCCAGTCAGAGCTGAAGAAGCTTCTTGGATGAGAAGCAGAACTTTCTTCTTCAAAGAAAAACAAGAAAGTCCAGATGTCTCTTGAAAAAGCACTTTTGGGGAACCATGACCTAGATCAGGGGTCTCCAAGTTGGCAACTTTAAGCCTGGCAGACTTCAACTCCCGGCATTGCTGGCTGGGGAATTCTGGGAGTTGAAGTCCGCCAGGCTTAAAGTTGCCAAGGTTGGAGACCCCTGACTTAGATGACTGAGAATCTCCACAGACATCTCTTTATATTGCTATGCTCTTATGTGCACATGAACAACCCTTTTATACTGTGAAGGGATCCATACCATAGCTTTAAGATGCAGACTACTACCCCCTCCCAGAGGGTAGGAAAGACTACTACTTCCCAGAGGGTAGTACTTGGTTGGTGAATCTCAGACCCAGGAATTTGTGGTGCCTCTGACCAATGCAGAGCATATAGAAAAAGTGGAATTTGAGTATCCATACATGGAATTCACTGGTTTCTTGAGTTCTTAATGGAATCTTCTACATGCCTAAACATGGGCCAATAAATAGGTGCTGAAGCTTTCTAAAAAGGGAATGGGCAGAGAAATTGTCTAGTAGTAACCCAAAAGAAGTGGTGTACCTCCTTTCCAAGTTGACTGAATAGGATTTTCAACATCTTACACTTGTGTCAGGTTCTGGCATGTTCTGATGAATTGTCTTGCATGCTGGTCTTCGATATTTCCTGATTTTTTCAGTTCTATCTAATCTGAAATAAGCAATACAAATGCCTGCTAAACCACCTTGCTAGCAAGGGTTGCATTTAATGTTTCATTCATCATTTTGAATAAGATTTTTGAAACAAAATGCACTCTTTTCCTGATTGCAGTCTTGTGGAGAAAAGTAATCAATTCCTTGGGATAAAAAGAACTCTGCCACTTACTTGATGTTGGCATGCATTTCTTTTAAGAGAAACGCATAGCATATTTCTGGTACAATTAATTGCCTTGGACCTAGTTATGCCATCTTTTTGATAATTTCCCATGGGATTGGAATATTCAATTTCATAGTTGTTATTGGTAGATCACAAAGTGCCTCTTTGAAAATGTGCCAATGAGTTGGCTGTTCTTTTTCATGAAAAGAATGGGAGCTGGATATCTCAGTTGGCTAGAAAAGTGATATCCTTTGAATGCTTTCCAGATTGAAGAAGCTTTTCCTCCTGACAGCAGACATGAAACTTCAATAAAATCAATGGTTCCATCTAAGTCTAATTACATTCAAGAATTTCTGTAGACGTTTGAGTAGATTGGGTTAAATATGTTCTATGAATGGACTTACAAATCTTGAATTAAAGAATTACAGAAGTGAATGTTGGAAATGTAAACAACCTGAGCTCTGGGATTGTAGGGAAACTATTAATAGTGCATTGCAGAATGCAGATTGTAGTGAACAAATCTGTTTCAGACTATGGGATGCCAAGCTCATGTCTGGAAAGTGAATCGAAGAATTGAAAAACTGGGCTGTGAATCTTACATTAAATTTCACATTAGTGGTCAGCAGTTATGGCATGTATGTGTGTGTCAGCATATGGTCCTATTGCCTGTTTGGCATAAAATATGTATGTACACACTGTAACTTTCAATTTACAGATTAAAGTGACAGGAAGAAAAGACTTGCTGTTGAAGAAACAGCTTTATTTCTTTATTTCTTTAGTTTATATTCCATTCTCTCTCTGTCTCTGTCTGTCTGTCTGTCTGTCTCTCTCTCTCTCTCTCTCTCTGTGTGTGTGTGTGTGTGTGTGTGTGTGTATGTATAACTTATGGTCTATCGCTTTCTAACCAGATGCCTTAACCACTGAGCCAAACTGACTTTCTTACCGAAATAGAAAAGCTTTGTCACCCATTTTATGATAATAACAACAACACAATAATAATATAATATATATAGAGAAGCAAAATTAATTTCTTTTTACCTAAGAACTGCTGGATGAAGAGGAAGGATTCTATATTTGGGCTAATATTATTTTTAAAATAATTTTAAGTTCTACATGAGGTCTGGGGTGGGATTCAAACTTTTTAACAACTGGTTCTGTAGGCGTGGCTAGGTGGGCGTGGCCAGGTGGGCATGGCCATGTGACTGGGTGGGAGTCTTTTTTGCAGCAAACCCCACCCCCCTGCTCCATTTTTTTGGCCTCCTGGGCCTCAGGGAAGCCTCCTGGGTAAAGCAATAAGACAGCGAGGGGATCCCGGCACAGCTGATCATCAGAACAGGTGATCGTCGGCAGGAAAAAAAATTAAATACCTTAAGGAGTGACTGGGTGTGGGAGAATGCAGTCAGTGATGTCGGGCATGAACACGATATCGGGCATGAATGATAACTGACTTGGTGGGAAGGGGAGGAGCAGGCAGAGAGGGGCAGGGCCGGCCAGGGGCATGATTTGACGGTTCTCCAAACTGTGCAGGATCATAACAACTGGTTCTATAGAACCAGTCCAAACTGGTAGCATCCCACCCCTGCATGAGGTATCATATCATCTAGCCCAATACCTTGAAGGAAGACACCTTCATAGAAGATCTTTTCAGAAAATGAGGCAAACTGATGTCCTTCAAGGAAGTAATGGTAGAATCAGTTTGATATCTAAGGTGCTGAGGTATCAGGAGTCTTAACACCTGGTGTTTCACAGTCAGAGAACTAGGAAACATGGTATGGCATATCTACAAGAAATGTTTATTTAGAACAAAAGGATCACTCAGGGATGACCCTTTGCTTAGCCTTATGTTGACCATCACTGAGGCCTAGATGGAGAACTTGTAGAAAAGATTAAATGTATTAAATGTGTTGAAATGTGGTTGCATTATAATTGCCCAGCTCCTGACTCATGAATCCCAAATCCTCAGGCCAGGCTGTTTTGCTCATGGTCTAGCATTTTTTCCACATGGTAGCCTAAGCTGCTACTTTATGCTGTTCTTTAAAAATGTGGGTCCAGATTTCAATGGTTCAACAACTCAATCTGCACTACTGATTTTGCAGGCACTGAATGGTCATTTCTGTCTCTTTGCTCTTCCCATCCATGCAGGAAGGCAAGTTTCACTGGCTAGGTGATTCAGTCCCAGTGCCTACCTTTAGGTTTTGAGGATAGTTCTTTCCTATCCATTTCCCATTCTATTTCTTTGTTTTCCCGGACATTTCCACACAAGCTATATCTTCATTTTGTCTTCCCAGGTTCTTTCCTGTAACCCTTTCCTTCTAATCACCTCTGATTGTACTATCATTCCTTTAATGCTGTACTAATTAAAGCAAACAGAACAGCTCGTTCTACTGTAGATCCACTGAAACACGTAGCAGTGATTCAGCTTCATAGAAACAAAGTGGTATTCACTGAAACTTTTGAGCCTGTATTGGATGACCTTTTTAGAAGAAAGGGTTTTCTTGTTACCGGACTGTTATCTATTGAATGCAGAAGATATCCAGGTGCATATCCAATAATGTGCTGGAGGTGGCTTCTACTGGTTTACAAGAGCCAATTGTTAACATTTCTGGAATTTTGCAAGCCAGTTGACAGCAGACGTGAATCTTGATACCTCGTGCACCAATCAGTTATTCTGTGATTAGCAGTCAGGCAGTGGCACTGGAGCCAGCAGAGCCAGTTCTTCAACCCTGAGCAGCACATCACCGTACACATTCCACTTATGCCACGAAATCACACAAGTAGAGTACATTAAAAAAAAACCCTCCACCTTTGCTCCTACTTCCTGCTTCTCTTGGGAAAATTTGATGAATATTGTGCACCTGAGAGAAACCTCCTTTGTGGAAGGGCTGACTTTCATCAAAGGGGAGAGGCCCCCAAGAAATCTAAAAAAATAAATAAATCAGAATGTGTGTGAAGAGAGGTGACTGTAAGCTTGAAGGCAGTAGAAACAAGAATCTAAAGGAAGAGGGGTCAATCTATTCTCCAAAGCACCTGAAACAATGAATGGAAACTAATCAAGGAGTAAACCAATCTAGTATGAAGGAAAAATTTCCTGACAGTGAAAACAATTAATCAATGGAATGACTTGCCTCCAGAAGTTGTGGATGCTCCAACATGGGAGGTTCTTAAGAAGAGATTGGACAACCAATTGTTTGAAATGGTATAGGGTCTCCTCTGGATAGATGCATTGTGGGCATCTGAAAGTGGGATTATCCATAGAAAATGGTTTTAATCTTAGAAAAGATATTGCAGGGAAAGTCTGCTGATCTAGCTCCAGGAACAAAGAAACTCAGTAAGTGTGCACGGGGTTGTTGAAAGGCCTCAGTTATTAACTCAAACGTACAAAGGGGAAAGAGCAAGGAAGCCTGATCAGACAGGTTTTGTTCCACAATCATAGTGATCTGTATTAATATAGCTAAAGGACTTACTGTGTAGGAAGATACATGCCCCCAAAGTAGAATGTTCTACTAAGACTGCCAAATGCCATAAACATAGCAAGTGGCCCAATAGCATTGTAAATCTGTTTAGTGGCCATGCAGGAATCACTTGTAGTAGTCTGTGATTTTTAGACAAAAGACTACACCTTTGGAGTGAAGAAGAACTACTGGTAGATACACTAAAGCTGGATGAATACTGGAAGAGAGCTGAAGCTGATATTGTCAGCATAGAAGTCATTAGATCATCCTGTGACCGATTGGATCATCTTTTGAGAGGCACCAGAAGGAAGATTACATTTTAGGTTGCCCATAGTTTTTTATCCTAATGCTGGATACTTCTGTAAGAAGAATATACACGAGAGCCATGGTGGCACAGTGGTTAGAATGCAGTATTGATCCTAACCAGCCCAAGGTTGATTCAGCCTTACATCTTTCTGAGGTCGATAAGATAAGGACCCAGATTTTGGGGGGCAATATGCTGACTCTGTAAACTGCTTAGAGAGCACTATGAAGTGGTATGTAAGTCTAAATGCTCTTGCACTTGCTCTATACATCATAAATAGAAAGATACCTATAGTGGCAAACAAACATCAATAATAAGTCAATATTTACTTAGCTAAACTGCCTGGAGTTGCCTGAAGTGAGATGGGTGGCGTACAAGTTTGATAAATGAAGAGCTAAACAGAATGACCATGGGCACATTGGACAGCATAAAAGCAGTGGGAGCAACATTGGCTTTGCTTGTAGGAAACTGGCAGGAAGTATTGGAAATCACAAAAATGTAACTGCCAGAATGGTACAATGGGCACAACTTTGCAAATAAAACCACTCTCAACATTGTAGAAATTTCAGTTCCACAGGGATAACAGGTCCCAGAGGTTTTGCCCATTATTTAAGTTAGTGGATTTTAGTACTTTGATTCAAAAAGTGGTACAGTATATTAATGCACCATTAGGGGTAACTTGAAAGTAGACAAACAGATAAACACAGTGAGAATGTTAGTGCTATGTAGATAAGAACATAATATACATAAACTATTTTTCTAAGTATCTAGATACTGCAAGCATGGCTGATCTGAGAAGATTTACTGCTGCTGGTTGCTTTAAAACAATTAGGGCCAGATGGGGATGTCCTGAGGAACTCATAACAGATAATATGCCACAATTCACAGGGGGAAGAGCTGGTACTGTTTGCACACAATAACTTAGCTATTATATATCCTGCATCTCACTCTCCACAACCATTACAGAAGCAGGATGAAATTAGCTGCTGTAGGAAAAGAGATCAGTTTAAGAGGAGTTGTCTAGGCCAGCATGCTGCTCCTCTGGAGCCAAACCAAATGCCAGTGGGAAGCTAAAAGCAAGACATGGTTATAAGAGAATCATTACAGCAGCTGTCTCTGATGCTGGAGATAATTTATAGCCACTATGATCAGTAGCCACTGAACATATTAACTTCCATGAAATACTTTAAGAATTTCCACAAGCTGGCCATGGCTCATCTCAAAAATCCATTTGTTCAATCTGTATACCACTGAAACTTGTTTGATTGGCGGTGATGTACAGATAAAACATCCTTTGTAAGCATTCAATGAAGCATATATAAAACACCCATAGAAAAACATCCTAACAATTTAGTGCAATCAAACCAGAATAAACAATGAGAATAAACCTCAGTGAGACATGCATAAACTCAGCCTAGATGGCACTAGTCTTACAAATGCTTTATGAAAGAGCTCAGTGTAAAGTATCTTCCTCAAGAAAATCAGAGAGCAACTTGGACTCAGATGTGATAATACTGAAAAGCTGAACCTCTGTACTTCAGACTTCTCTCTTTGTGAAAGTTGGATGCAACCAAGCAGCTTCCCAAGTTGGCAGGGTCAACTGTAATAGAAAACAATCCTACAGATATGCAGGTATCAAACCATACTGAGCTTTCTAGGTCAAAATCAGCACTTTTGAATTGAAAAGTCAGGCTGGTTAGTACTTAGATGCAAGAAGCTAGGTGGGGAAATTGAACAAAAATATCCCAGAAGACAATGGCAAACTAAAATTAGAAGGTCTTACCAGAAGCCAAGCTCAATTTGAATCAGCCTTCATTGCTTCTACCCCAATATCCCAGCTAATAACATTACTTATAACACATTTCCAAGAAGACAGTTCCATTGTGTTTCATAGGTTTTACTTCCTTGTAAGCATACAAGTGAATGCATAGGAAGTATGTTGCAGCTTACTATATTTGTTAAGCTACACCTTTGCTCAACTCTCACTAGAATAATGCACTTGTTTACTGAAGGATTTGTTCACCTGTAAAGGATTAAAGGTTTGAAATGAATATACTGGAATGCTATTTTATCCTTCTAAGAAGTCAGAGGAAACACACGTCTCTACATTTTATTGCAAAGGAGCATTTGTCTGGAAAATGCCAGCTTGTGTTCAACTTTATACTGACCGCATGCTAATTGCTGCTAATGAGCAGGAGGTGGAAGACTTGATTTTAGAACCCATTGGATATGGAATGTCACTTCATTTGGAGAAGAATGGCCCTTGATAGCTTGTTTTCAATGGTGGTTTGGCAAGGGTCAGCCCTGACCTCAAAAGAGATTATTTAAACCGCATGGATGGATTTGCAATTGGAAAATGGCCCTGTTCTTAAACTGGCATTCCCTAAGCTGTGCTTAGTGCCAGTTGTACTGCAGAGAGTGTTAAGAGGATCTCCTGTGCTTACTACACACAGATGGATTTATTTATGCCTACATTGTGAAGGCAGCGGGTAGGGAAAGAAGAGATATATTTGGCAAATAGATGGGAGGGGCAGCACACGTGCCTCCTTCCTCCAAAAAGCTGGCCAATGTGGAAAGCAGCATACACCAGTTCTTGAGTGACAGCAAAATCTGACCCATTTGTCTTTACGCATGAAGGGATTGTTGGTGACAGAGCTTCAATCATTACCCGTGATTAAAGACACAGGGCGTAGCCAGGGCTCACCTGCAGTGCCTTGTACACTGACAGATTTCTGTCTTTCAAAATCTGGCATTTGGGCATGTCTGATTGAAGCAACAGAGGAGCCCAAGAATGTATAGAGAAAAGAAGGAAAGCTAAAACCAGCAGGAGCCTCCATTCCCGTCAGGCTCTGCCATATGATCAGCTGGTTAATGTCACAACAATAGCACAGATCTTTTTAAATTTGGAAAGAAGGTTCTTTCCTTTTTTCAATTTGCTTTGAAAGGAGCCTGGCAGGCTTATTGAGACTTATTGTTTTGTTATGAAGTCAGTTGTGCCCGAGCGCTTTGCGCAGTTAGGGAGGTATGTGAATACACAAGCACATGTGCATGCTATGTCATGTGATTGGTAGGCTTGCTTTACATATGAGTAAAACATGGAAGTTACATCACAAGGAACTGAATTCAAGCCTCAATGGATCACATATCAGGCACATATGACCTTCTTTCTGTATACATTAACTGAGAAGTCACAATCGATTCTGCTTCAAACTATCAATCATGCAGATGACACTGTCGTGTTTATTCAGATGCATCTTAAACAAATTGCAAAAACAAAAAAACCCTGTCCTTCTAAGGCATCAACATCAACTCCTTTTGCATGTCAAGAAAAAGCTGCACTCTAAAATAAGCCGGCTTTCTATTTCAATGCAATGGATCAGAAAAGAAAAACTTATAAGGGCTTTTCCCTTATGCTGTAGTGGCTTATACTTTGTGAATTAGATTATGAAACATAGAACATTACCTATTTTCTGTGGGGGAGGAAAACACCCTCTTTACCATTAGCAAAGTAGAATAACAGAATTGGACGGAATCTTTGAGGTCTACTAGTCCAACCCTCTGTTCAGGCAGGAAACCCTATTGCTCTGGCAGGAAACTCTATAAATCTGACCCTCTCACATGGGCAGTTCTAAGGCCATTAATGTGAAATGATCGCTATTTCCTAGTTCTTCCTGTTTGTGATGTTCTCATTTTTGTTCATTAGAACGGCTCAGCTATTTCACTCCAGCAGCCATTATTAAACAATAACTTTCCTCCGGAGTTTTTCTAGGACTTATTCTCTGCTGCCTGAGAGCTCTCTTGGGGCTTCTCCCAGGCAACCAACCTCTCTGCTTCCTGTCCTCTCTCCCCCATTTTTTTTTTCAGTCCAAGGAAAGCATCTCACCCAGAAGCTGGGCTACTCAGACTGCGGCTTCTGAATGCAAGGGCTGTTGGTGTTTAGTTATCACAAGGGCAAATCAATGGGAAGGGAATAGGTCCTTTGGGGTAGGGTATGTCATTAGAAGAAACAATCCAAGTGGAGTATTATTTTCCATTCTGACTGATCACTTCAGCTACTCTTAATCCTAACTAGAATTATCTTTTATCTCAAACTCCGTGTGTAGGCTTGAGGACAACTGGAGAGGTTTCCTGTGGAGAAAGAGATAGAAAATGGTAGTGTTTCAGTAATTTATAGCAACATGCATATGGGATATGTTATGTATGCAGGTTTGAATGTCATTGGTTTAGTTTGAACTGTTCTTGTAAAATGTCAGAAATGATTGGTTTAAAAAGTGCGGGAAAACCCTGCACTCTGATTGGCTGGCAACTGCGGCTGCTGGCTATAAGTAGCAGCCACAGACCAGCCAAATCGGGTCTGTTATGAGCTGTAGTCACTAATAAACTCTTCACTGAAGCACTCCGCGTCTGACTCTTCATGCAAATCTAACAGGATACATTCTCCCATCTATTTGTTTGAGTTCAAGATTGGAGTTGAATGGGTTGAGTATGGGTCTTCAGATTTGGACTATGGAACAAGCATCAGGTGTAGTTCATTGCTGATTCTCCAGGTAAGGTTCTAGTTCAAAGTTTCTTTGGAAATTTAAAAAGTTATTTTTTTAAAAAAAAATTTACCTGCCAGGTTTGCAGTGTCAGGATGTTCTTCCTGGATCACACTTTAAAAATCTTCTTAACTGTCTGATCAGAACAGCTGAAGAATCCTGCTTGTAAAAATGCCTGTGCATAAATTTAAGCGGAGCGATATGCAACCTTTGTCAAGGAAAAGGATAAAGAAACTTTTGAACATTTTTTTTTTAATTACATTTATATGCCGCCCTTCGAAGACTCAGGGCTTACAATTTTTGGGATACAACCCAGTGTGCTCAGCAATAGCCTTCATTCCATTGTATATGCCTGCTTATTACTAAGTGGCATTTTTACAAGGTCAGCTTATTGCCCCCAACAATCTTGGGTCCTCAATTTACCTACCCCGAGAGGATGGAAGGCTGAGTCAACCTTGAGCCTGGTGGGATTCGAGCCTACAGTAATTGTAGACAGCTGGATCTTAAGAGCAGGCATTTAACAGCCTGAGCCACCAAGGCTTATTGAACAATATTCTGCGGCTACATTGCAGAAAGGAGACAGATTTAAAGGGAAGGCAGGTCTACATAAGAATAGATTTTTTTTTTAAAAAAGTAAGTAGTGGCCAGAGACTGATGCAAAGAGAAAGTGGAATACAGGTAGTCCTCAACCAACAACAATTTGTTTAGTGACTGTTCGAAGTTACAATAACACTGAAAAAAGTGACTTATGACCATTTTTCACACTTATGACCATTGTAGCATCCCTACGGTCATGTGATTAAAATTCACAGTCATGTGATTAAAATTCAACTGACTCATATTTATGGTAGTTGCAATATCCCAGGGTTCATGTGATTACCTTTTGTGACCTTCTGACAAGCAAAGTCAATGGGGAAGACAGATTAACTTAATAACTGTATTGCTAATTTAACTGCAGTGATTCACTTAAGAAGAAATGTTGTAAAGCGGGGCAAAATTTACTTAACAAATGTCTTGCTTAGCAACAGAAATTTTGGGCTCAATTGTGGTCATAAGTTGAGGACTAGTTCTAAGCCAAAAGAGAACAAGGAAATATAAAAATGTAGAGAACCTTGATAGAAATAGGCAAAAACCATTACCTAGGAAGAGGGTAGCCTAGGAACCTAGGAAACAAAACACTGTTTCAGCCTTGAGAAGTAGATAATATTCATAAGCAGCTCAGGCAGACACCTCTCTCATTCACTAGATCAGTAGTGGCTAACCTTTTTGGGCTCCTGTGCCAAAAATTGCGAGCACACCAGCATGCCCGTACTCGCATGCCAGCACCCAGAATGCAATGAATGTCCCCCTCCCCATGCCCCCTGCACATGCCCGCACAATCCCCACCCCCACCCCTGTACCTGCACTGTGCCTCACAGCTGGTTTTTCGGCCTCCCAGAGGCTTGGAAAAAGCCTCTGCAATGCTTCTCAGGCCGAATTATAGGCCCATTCCATCACTTCCGGTATTACAGGAAGTGATGAAATGGGCCTATAATTCATCCTGAGAAGCCTTGCAGAGGCTTTCAAGCCTCTGGGAGGCTGAAAAAGGCCTCAAACCAACTGGGGAAAAAAATGAGCTGTGAGGTAAGTTTGCCTGCGGCTCACGTGCCAGCACAAATGGCTCTGCGTGCCACTTGTGGCATGCGTGCCATAGGTTTGCCATCATGGCACTAGATTATAAAAGGAGAAGGAGGTACTGAACAATCAGACTTGCAAGATTCTTTTCTTACAGCCCATATCAATAAAAATAGTTCTAGTCTTTCTATGGAATTATTTTCCTGGTCGTCTATCTAGAGCAGGGGTGTCAAATTGGTAGCCTGCGTGTAGGATGGGTCACACATGGGCCACGCCCACCCCAGCTCTGCGAAGGAAAAAACATTGCAATACGTCATGTGACAGCAACGTGACATGGCGAGTTTGACACCCATGATCTAGAGGGACGGGTAAAGGCTGAGAGGTTGTACGAGTTAGGAATAGAAGGATGCTGTTGCATCCATATAGACTGTTGGTTGGGTATTTAGTGCTTAACAAAATTCATTGATGGAATACTGGGGATATGATGGACCTCACAACAGAATCTATAGCGGGGTATATCTATTGATACTCTACTTGTATTTGTTCATTTTGCTTTATTCAACCTAATTTTATCTGCCTCATTTTGTATTTTAATTTTGGATTCATTTACTTGGAAGAAAGACCAGTGGCTTATTCACTCAGCAATTACCACGCATCACCTCACCCACTGTGATTGTTGAACCCTTTTTTGAGTGTCTAATAAATATTGTGATCTCTTTTTTTATATTGCCTTTCCTCCTCAGTGAGCCCAGTTTTATAATGAGGCATATGGTCCAACATTTAAATTCCAGGAGTTTGGATTTGTTTTAATCATGATAACATTTAAAAAAAATGAAATGAAGTTTTGATTGCATCATAAAATCACATCTATTTCCAACACAATGCCTTAATTTAGAATCTTTATTAAATTAGCATTTTGGGGAGCTGCCAGGTGATGTTGGGAACCTGTAAAAATCCTATGCGTGCTACTGACTGTGTTGGAGTAGCATAGAGCAGCATTCCAAATCTGCTTTTTGAAATTCATAAAAGTTTTATAACTTTTATCACTGCAACACACAAAAACTGTTCATGGGTCTCTACTTTAGGTATCTATTATAAATTGCCCAAGGAACTATTAAAAATGCAAATCGTAATGTTTTCATTCTTTGGCATATACATTTCTGGGTCTAGAGCTTAAAAACTGGATTGAGGGGGTGGGTTTTTATGGGGTTTTATCTGTCGTTTCATTGGGGTTTTAGACATTTGTTTGGGTTCGTTATTTAATACTTTTTAAATAATTTTTAAATTTTGTATTGTGTGTTTTTATTGTTGTGAGCTGCCCTGAGTCCTTCGGGAGATAGGGCAGCATAGAAATCCAAACAAACAAACAAATAAATAAATAAAAACATTTTTTTAACTACTGCTATTTTATGCAGCTTAAGAAGGAAATGGCCGTTTTCCTGCAAGTAAGATTTGGTGAATGTTTGTTGGAAGAAGCCTGATGGTAGTTTGCAGTCATTTAATTTAGGTATTCATATTCAGTTAGTGTCAAATCTGCTCCATTGGCATGACTGAATTCTTTTACATCTCTACTTTTCAAATATAAAATTGGCTTAATGGACCCGTATCAGATAGAATAATTATCTCTATTTAACATTCCATCTTCCTCCTTCACTGATCAGAAAAACAAGGACATCTTTTTAGCTTCAAAGATCAGTGTTTATTAAGATAATATCTCTAAATAACAATATCAGTTATCCTCTGATATTTAGCCATGGTGTAGAGTGTAGCAGCAGCTGACTGTACTTTCTCCATCTCTCTCTGGTTTCTAATAGCTTTGTTCATCTCAGCAGCCATGGGGTTACCATGGTAATGGATTCTGCTTGGCAACCACAGTGTTTGCTTTATGAAGCTATAGCCAGGATTTGCTATTCCTTCAGTATATGTTGATGGGTGGGATGAGAGTGCACATCACTGAGGCGTGAAAGGATGCAAAGCAGATGGAAATGGCTACATAGCGGTGACCCTGGCCATTTCTATTAGGTTGAATTATACATTTCCCCAAGTGTTGATGTTATTTATGTATTGCTTTATTGTGCTTCCATCTCGCCTTTTCATTGGGAGCTCAAGGCAGCATGCATGAGGACTCTACATTTTATTCTTATAACAACAATTCTGGGGTGCAGACTGGACTGAGAGAAAGTCAAAGTTATCTCAGGAGCTCTCTGGTCAAATGAGAGCTTGAATCTGTGCTTCCCAATTCCAGCTTAATATGTTAACCATCACTCTGTGCTGGATTCATTCTTTCAATCTGTTCAGTGAAGATATGTAAACCCAAATCAGACATTTAAAAAAGGTTATATACTAAATCATTTTTTCCCAGTTTGGCCCTTTAGCTGCGTTTGGACTACTGACTACTGAGTCATGGGATGGCAATTGTTAGATTTGCATGAAGAGTCAGACGCGGAGTGCTTCAGTGAAGAGTTTATTAGTGACTACAGCTCATAACAGACCCGATTTGGCTGGTCTGCGCTGCTACTTATAGCCAGCAGCTGCAGTTGCCAGCCAATCAGAGTGCAGGGTTTCCCGCACTATTTAAACCAATCCCACTTGACATTTTACAAGAACAATTCAAACTAAACCAATAACATTCAAACCTACATACATAACACCCCTCCCCACTAGGTTCAGTCCATACCAAACCCCAACCTATGTAATGTATTCTTTTAAACAGTTGGGGCTCCTGCGTGTACGTTGAGACCTTTGTGGTTCAGAAGTTTTAACATTCTCACCCAGTGAGAGAGGAAATGTGTCTGCTGACATTTCCCCACTGGGACTTCCTGTGAAAGAAGACCCTGTTTGATTGTTAGAATCTGGTCTCTCCTCCCAACCCATCTCCAGCCCAATGTCAGCACCCAAGTCAGGTAGTGATGTACAATCTTCCACTTCTAAGGATGGATTTTGGCATTGTGACAGGTTTTGGAATGGTTCCTGTCGTAATGGCTCGTTACACGTGGGATTGATTCTTGCTTGCTGATTTTCCTCCTGTTCCTCCCCTTCCCCTAGAATTGACATCAGGTGAGGGAACTAGAGAGGAACAAGTGCGATGTTCCTGAGAGAACCTGGATCTAAGTTGATCAATGTGCCTGCTCCAGAGGAGTCCATCCTCTGTTTGCACCCTGTAAGAACGAGGGCCTGTGATTTAAGTTATCTCAGCAGGAATCCACAAAGGTTCACCCATAAGGTTCTTAGCATAAACAGAATCACCCACACTGAATGTGCAAACTTTGGAAGTGGAGTCTAGTGGAGCGTTGGGTGCGTAAGTGGGATGAAGGCGGTCAAGGGAAGACCTAAGTTTCCTACCCATCAACAACTCTGCTGGGGATAAGTTATTAGATTGGTTAGGAATGATGTGCTGAACACTAAGAAATTTTTCAACTTTCTCAGTGATGTCCCCAGGACCCAGTTGCTGAAGCTTCTCCTTGGTAAAACGTACCATGCGTTCAGCCCGGCCGTTAGCTGAAGGGTGCCCAGGGGCAGTAAGGGCATGTCTGATACCCTGTTGTGCTAAATAGGATTCAAAAAGGTTGGATGTAAATTGAGGGCCATTGTCAGAGACAATAACATCAGGTAACGCTTGGGTTACAAAAAGCTTTTTAAGCTGCTTGATGACAGCATCAGTTGTGGTGGATGCCATGGGGATTACCTCTAGCCATTTGGAATATGCATCTACTATAATAAGAAAGGTGTGCCCTCTGGTAGGGCCTGCAAAATCAATGTCGCCCCTAGGACATTCCCATTCCTGTGTGGGGCGAGAGGTGGTGCAGGCCTGACTACCTGACAGTTGGGACAAGATGCAACCCAGTTTTCAACCATTTTGTCAATACCTGGCCACCATACATAACTCCTGGCCAATCCCTTCATCCTTACAATACCGGGATGACCCTCATGTAACATTTCCAAAACCTCTCTTTGTAGTTTTGCAGGAATAACCACCCTGTTACCCCACAAAATACATCCTCTTAATACAGATAATTCAGTTTGCCTGGACTTAAAAGGTTGGGCAAGGTGAGGTAGATCTTGAAGAGGCCAACCTTTCTTAATCCAGCCTATAACAGGAGCCAACACAGTGTCTTTGGCAGTCTCTCTGGCAATTTCAGCAGCATGAACTGGAAGCTTGGCAACAGTTTCTAGGAAAAAGCTGTGTGTTTCAGGTTCAAAGTCCTCCTTGTGGCAAGGAAGTGGGCAACGACTCAGTGCATCAGCATGTCCAATGTCCTTGCCAGGCTTGTGGATAAGTTTGTATGAATAAGCTGCAAGAAATTCAGTCCACCTCAGCATTCTTGGTGACAGGATAGTAGGTGTAGGCTTGTCTCCTGCCACAATGCCTAACAAAGGTTTGTGATCTGTAACAATGGTAAATGTTCTCCCATACAGATATTCATGAAATTTCTTAACAGCTGCAACAATTGCCAATGCCTCCTTGTCCAATTGGCTGTAATTCCTCTCTGCTTTGGTCAAAGTGCAAGAGTAAAATGCAATAAGAGCTTCTCTGCCACTGGGAAGCCTGTGGCTCAAACCCCCACTCCAAAAGGGGATGCATCACAAGTCAGTACAACAGGCAAATTCTCAGAGAACTGTATCAGTACAGCATCAGACGTGATTAGTCTTTTAATACTGTTAAATGCTGATTGTTCCTTCCTGCCCCAGACCCAAACAGACTTTTTATCAAGTAATCTGTGTAATGGTTCTGCAATGGTTGCCTTCTGAGGTAGGAACATGTGGTAAAAGTTAATAAGTCCAAGGAAGGCTTGCAAATCTGTTTTGCATTTAGGTCTAGGGGCTTCTTTGATTGCTTTAACCTTGGCATCTGTAGGGTGGATGCCATGCTTGTCAATCATGTAGCCCAAGAACTCAACCTTGTCAGTTTTAAGAGTGCATTTTTCTTCCTTGACTTTTAACCCTGCTTCCCTGAATCTGGTAAGGACTTCTCTGAGTCTTTCTTGTAACTGAGTGTCATTTTCAGCAGAGATTAACACATCATCAAAGTAAGGCACTACCCCTGGCAGTCCTTGGAGCATCCTTTCCATAAGGCTTTGAAAGATGCCTGGTGCCACGCTTACTCCAAATTGTAACCTTTTACATTTGAAGGCACCTCTATGAGTCACAATGGTTTGGGCCTCTGCAGTGGCATCATCAACTGTTAGTTGTTGATATGCCTGGGCCAGATCCAATTTGGCAAAGACTGTACCCCTGCCAAGTGAATGTAATAAATGATGCACCACTGGAACTGGATATGCGCTCTGCTGCAGCATGGTTCAGTGTCCCCTTATAGTCTCCACAGATTCTTACTGACCCATCAGTCTTGACTGGTGTGACTATGGGTGTCTCCCATCTGGAGTGGTCAGTGGGCTCTAAAACCCCTTGAGCTATTAATTTGTCTAATTGTGCATCAATTTTTTCCTTTAAAGCAAATGGGACCCTTCTGGGCTTTAAACGAATTGGGGGCACCTTGGGGTCTAGGTTGAAAGTGATAGGGGTCCCCATATACTTGCCCAATCCTTCGCTGAAGACCTCTGGAAACTCAGACTTCAAGGCCTCCTCCCATTCAGAGTTGCTCACGTGATTGATGCCAGTCACCTCGATGCCTAGTGGATTGAACCACTCAAGTCCCAGCAAGCTTGGGCGATCCTTGTCCACAATGGTCAGGGGCAAACGTTTGGTGTGGCCTTTAAACTTCATGTTGAATTCTCTTGTTCCAACTACTGGAATCTTGTTCCCTTGGTAGTCTTTAAGAGTCAGTGCTTGCTTCTGGAAATGTTTCTTCTGAATGTTGGGAAGTAGCCTGTGAATAGTGTCCCATGACACCATAGATAAATAGGAGCCTGAGTCCACTTCCATTTGGCAAGGCCTTCCTTCAATGAATACCTTCACATGTACTTTTCTGCTTCTCAAGGGTGAAGAATGACCAATGGTGACTGTTTGATAAGTTTCATTCTTCCCATTTGCTTCTGAGTTGCGCCCCATTTTCTCACTGAAGTTGTTGGGCTTGAATTCTTTCTCAGGAAATTTCTTCCTACTAGGTAGAGTTCTGGATGATTTGCAGACTCTTGCTAGGTGACCTCTTTTCTCACAACGTAGGCAGATGGTATCTAAAAACTTGCATTCAGTGCGGGGGTGGCTCCACCCCACAGCCTCTGCAATAAAATTCTTGCCTCTTTCTTCCAAGGTCTTTCTTTTTCTTCTCCATTCTGAGTCTATAAATTCCTTCCTCCACCTCACTACAGTCTGAATCAGAGTCTATTTGCTCGCAATGGGTTGTTGTGGACTTTTCCACATCAGAATGGCTTGAGGCCTTGTTAATTTTCTTCATGGCTGCTGCTGAGGACTTGGTTGCTTCCGCTGAAACAGCTTCCTCTATGGCCTCCTTAAACCTGATCTTAGGTTTCATTAGTAATTTGCTCTGTAAGACCTTATCTTTAAGGCCTAGAACAAACCGATCACACATGGCCTCTTCTAAGTTGGTAAACTCACAAGCACCCCCAATGTCCCTTAAACTTGCCACGAAGTCATTAACATTTTCGCTTTCCCCTTGATCCTGACGATAAAATTCGTGTCTCTTAATGAGGCACGATACTTGTGGGGCATAATGGGCTCTTAAAAGCGTTTCTAAATCAGGCCATTCCATTACCTTCAAGTCTGCAGTTCCCGCCAATGCCTTCGCCATCTTGAAGACTGCCGGACTGCAGTGCGTGAGAAATACTGCCCTCTTCCGCTTCTCGGGATGTTGGCGAGGTTGTTTCCAAATACATTTGGAAGCGATCCGCATACGATTCCCAGTCTTCTGCCACCGGATCGAACGGGCTGGGGGTGTTCAGCGCAGCCATCTCGCTCTTCTGCTTGTCTTCCGTGTCGTCTCTTCTTCAGGGAAATCCCATCCTCGTCGCCAGTGTTAAGTTTGCATGAAGAGTCAGACGCGAAGAGCTTCAGTGAAGAGTTTATTAAGTGACTACAGCTCGAATGGACCCGACTTGGCTGGGCTACGGCTGCTTCTTATAGCCAGCAGCCGTAGTTGCCAGCCAATCAGAGTGCAGGGTTTTCCCGCACTATTTAAACCAATCCTATTTGACATTTTACAAGAACAATTCAAACTAAACCAATAACATTCAAACCTACATACATAACACAAACCTGCATACATAACAGCAATCATAGCACATCTGTATGTATTAATTTTTCCAGTTGTTGCTATACCACAAACTGATGGAAATGCAGGAAAGGATAACTAACATTGTCACAGGGGTCAAAACTTTCCTTATGAGAAAATTGTTAGAAAGTTTGGAAGGTTTTAGCTAAGTAACCTGAGGGGAGAGAAGACTGAGGTCATAAAATAATGTATGGCCTGGAAGAAGAGGGTTTGAAAATGTTTTTATCCCTTTCTCAAAATGCTAGATCAGGAGTAACTATTGAAGCTAATTGGAAGAAGATTCAGAACAGACAAAAGAAAGTTCCACATACAGCACACATTTCACCTACAGAATTCATTACTGAAGAGTGCAATTACATATTATACAAGGAAACTTCCCTGACTGGTCCCTTATTGATGTAGACTTCAACTTCCATATGAGGAACTGATCCAGCAGAAATTACCATGTTAAAGAATTTGAATGAACATTATATACATTTCCATAAATGGGGAAAATCAGCATTTACCATGTTTTTTAAACTCTTAAAGTTGCAAGTAAAGGCTCTTAAATCCAACAGACCTTATTGTTGGGAAAGTCAGTAAAGGACTGAAGCTTTATTACAGAAATGGATAGCCGAAGCTTTGTGTGTGGCCCCTGAAGCCTCTGGATGTCCCTTCCTGGGCCCTTTCCATCATAGGGTAATTTTTAATGTGACAGAAAAGAGAACTATTGCTTTTATATGAAGTTGTAAATTTAGCTTAAGTTTACATGTTAATTTAATGAAATTTAGTTATTTAAGTCCCAGATCCCATTTATTTCCTTGTCTGGGCTGCCTATAATGAAAGTTGTTCCTGACACATCAGTTGAAAGTAAAAGAACAATGGTACAGTTTGCCTTATTGCAGGGACAAATTGCTGGGATATGATAAGTAGAAACCAAATATTGTTAAGTTGCTTCAGTCCTGATTTTCTATGGATTTTCAAAATAGAAGCAGATAGTTTTGCCTGTTTTCTTTGGATAACGTACAGTATCATTACCCCAGGTCCTTTACCCTGCAAACATCGGTTTCATAATTATAGCAAAGTCCTCTTTGTTTGCAGGGAAGATTGCATGGTCCAATCATACTTTTTCAAATGCTCACTTGAACTAGAATTCAGTGTTATATACCATGCTGCATCACAAGACCAGTGAATTTTCAGAGGATCCTTGAATTGTAATAAGATCTGAGAAGATACTTTTACTTGCAATAAGACATGGCTAATTGTGTAGCTAGATCACACCAGTCTCTCCCCACTGTGGCTGCTAATCTTTGGTAAATATGTTTTTAATGAGCTGCTGGTCGTTTTAACATAAAAATAACTGTAGCAGCAAGGACTGCTTCCTTAGATTTAACAGGCATCCACCACACACCGGCAGGCATTAATTTAAGAGTATATAATACCTTATCAAAAACACATTAAGCAGCAGCATGGTTTACTTGTATTCATTTGCTGCATATGCTGACATTTCAGAACATACACATGAGAACAGTATCAAAATCCAGGGAGTAGATTGAGATTGAGATGAAACATAATATAAGCACAAAAAAATGTAAAAAGGCATCTTGAAAAACCATTAATATGGATTGTTGTATTTCAGTTAAGTGCTGCCCTTCCTTCAGTGTGCATAAACTAACATACATATGTTTTTCCTCCTTCTGGCTACTTGATTTCACTATTAGAAGAATCCTGTTAAAATAGACTAGGAATAAAAAGAGCTGAGAAGGATGTGAACTCATGTTTCCATAATCCTAATCCTGGTTCTGGAAATAAATAAATATCTCCTTTCTTTAGCAAAGCAATAGCACTTAGACTTATATACCGCTTCACAGTGCTTTTACAGCCCTCTCTAAGAGGTTTTACAGAGTCAGCATATTTCCCCTAACAATTTGGGTCTTCATTTTATCGACCTCGGAAGGATGGAAGGTTGAGTCAACTTTATGCCAGTGAAATTCGAACTGCCAAATTGCAGGCAGCCAGCAGTCAGCAGAAGTAGCCTGCAGCACTGCACTCTAACCACTGCACCACTCTTTAGTATGCTCTTTAGTACATCTCATCAAAGTACATCTTATGGTGTGCATAAGAAAGCTGCATGTCCAACACTGTGCTGATGTGTAACATTATGGGTTAAATGTTATAAAATAGTTTAAGGAGTTCCACAATACATATCAAATCACATGTGATAATTCCATAGGCATAGCTAAAAGATCTAGTAAGTTAAGAGACACAAGGACCAGAATAGATGGATTGAACTCCAACCTTAGCCACAGAGGTCCCTGAGTGGCTCTAAGCCAGTGGCTCTTGCTCAACTCAACTTATCTTATAAGTTTTTGTTGTAGGGAAAATTAGACAAGAGAGTCCTATGTATATCACCCTGAATTCTGGAGAAAAGGCAGGGTGTAAATCTAACAAACAAATAAGTATATCTCTGAGAAAAGTGTAATTTTTGCTAGAAACCAGTTTCCCCCAAATTATCTGCTCTCCAAATATTGGGCTGGAAGTCCGAGAATTCCCAGCATTGGCCATATTGGCTTGGGAGTTCTGGATGTTAAAATCTATGTACATATGGAAGGCAAAAACAGGATGAACAGATGATAAAACAATACTGCAAAAATGGGTCAACATTTTCATAGGAATGCCAAAGTAAAAAATTATTGGACTTTTTAACAATGGCTCTTTAACTGTGTTCCATTAAGTAATATAAGACAAAATCAATCTTAAATGATTCCCAAAGCTGGATATTCTTGCTTTGATTTCAATCTTTCCTATAGTGGTCCCACATGCAAAATGGCTAGGGGGTCAGAAGTTGCTTATGGTTTGTAAGCAGCATGAAAAGGCCATAAAACCTGCTACATAGAGAAGGCAAGGAACAATCAGCAAGCAAAATACTAAGTACTTCAATAGAAAGGTGCTAAAACTGGCATAGCTGTAGCAGGATTTTTTCTTCAGCAGATAGTTGATGCCTTTTTTACAATTTCTATCAGCTCTGTTGGATGAGAAAATCCACTCTAATGGTGTAACACTTCCAGATAAAAACAAAACACTTATTAGAAGGAATCCCATACTCATTTGTAGATGAGGTGAGGAATAAAGTCCATAAACTGAGACAATTCTATGCAGAACTTTCTGTGTAGTATTAGATACTACAAATAGTCCTCATTCAGTGGCCACAACTATGAGTAGCAACTTAGTCATTAAGTGAAGCAGTTATTAAATGAAACTGCTATTTAATAGTCTTAATAATCTTTCTTCAATTTTCCTTTGCTTGATAGGCCTGTAAATGTTATAAATGTGAGGATTGATCACAAAGTTACTTTTATATAACTGAATGGTTGCTAAATGAGGCAATTACTAAATGGGGATTACCTGAATACCTATCTCACAAATTTCTCTCCATTGGGTCAAAATTGGTATACAATACAAGGTAGTGCTATTTATCCATAAAAAAGGGGAAGCTTCTTATAGAGGCCTGGTTGAACCATTTGTTTGTTTTTTTGAAAAAAGAGCATCACTGTGCAAATTTGGTTTCCCTTCCAAGGGATTATATCCTATCCACAGTGACTGTCATGGTGATTTGATTTAGCTAAAATTCTTGCAACATTGCTGGTTTTTTATTTATTCTTGGATATAGCTTGAAGTGTGATTAACGGTGGATTGTTTCGTAACAAAATGAAGAAATGTGTAATTTTAAAATGCTTGTTAACAAGAATGGTCATGATAGCAGCTGATAACCGGGGAAAATCCCAAAATATATTTATTGAGGATTAAAGTCTGCAAGTGATATTAATCTCTTGTATAGCTGCTAAATCTCTACAAATCAGATACTTTTTGAGGTGGGTATCAATTGCATTGGGGAAAAAAAGTTTAAATTAAATTAAAGACTCTTTTGGTCCCTATAATCATTATTGTCTTTTTTCTTTCTCCCCCCCTGCTAATGCCTGTGTTATGAACTAAGCAAAATGTAGTTTACTGGTCAGCTCAACAGCAGGAGGCACCTTACTCAGAAAGGATAATTGCATAATAGAAATGTTCTAAGAGTTCATGTTTTCTGTTTTGTTTCTAGACAACATTAAACATTCAAGCTATGTTTAGAAAGATGTTTCATATCCTGTTTAAGAGGTGCGTCCGTTTCATAATATTAGTAAATAAAAGTATATGACAATACTATACCCATTTATAATGGAGAAAGATCCAGCTCGTGACTCACTTCTTCTTAACAAACCTGCAACTAAATATTATTGTAATGGAAAGAAGCACCATTTAGGAGAAATGTATTCATTAGGCTGAGCTGAGTTTGCATGGCAAGCTTTGCCAGATTCCTTTTGCGCTGATGGGGAAAGAATTCTGAAGTGGGGGAGAGGTGTGTCCATGTTGTTTTTAAAAGCTTTTCTTAACATAAAAATGCATAATTCAACAGGATGGCAGGTGTCTTTAAAATATTGTTCAGCACGTTACTGCTGCCAATTGTCTGTTCAAAATTGCATGCAAGAACAGGACAGAGGCTGAAGGCACACTGGGCTGGGAATGTCTGGAAAACACCCTCATGAAATATTTCTAGTTTTATCTAAATGGCATTGGCTTCCCTCCAAATTCCTCACTGTTTCACCTGAGGAATCCCCTCCCCACCCCCACCCCCACACTGCTTCAAATTTCACTTTAGGTTAAAAATCTAACAACAGCCTAGTGATTCCTAGAAATTCTGTGTCAAATGTTGCTTTCTAATCACTTTTATTGTGTGATTCCCACATGTTCTGATGAAGATCTTCCTCCCCCCTCCTCTTCCCCCTCACCCTCTCCTCCTCCTCCTCCTTCTCCTCCTCCTCCACTGCCGCCACCACCTGCTCTTCTGGTTTCCGGTGCTCCCACATGCGCGAAGACCAGCTGGCCAAAGAGCAACGGGCTGGCATGCCTAGAGGATGGCTCTGTGTGCCACTTCCGGCACGCATAGCATAGGTTCGCCATCACAGATTTAGAACATATCAGGGACTTTAACATGAGAACAATATTAGTGTTGAAGATTTTTTTCTCATAGTCTTCTGGTTCACACATTTCCTCTCTTCTACTGTGGTGCAGCAATGAGGAGATGGAAACGTTTGCTCCTGTATTTTTTCCCCCAACTGGCTGTGGTTTGTTATACATATAGAATCCTAGAATTGAACACAGAAATTACTTTCAGAGGTAATGTAATCAAATCTCCTTCTAAAGCATTTCTGTCAGGTGCAAGGAACCAGAATGACTCTATGAACACTCAAAGTAGCTTCTTTATTGTTTTCTGTTATTTACAAGAATCTCACCAGACTAAGTGCATTCTCATGGGAACAGATAGATAAAAGTTTCAGTAGTCTGACTTCTGTCGCTTTCTCCTGTTGAGAAGCTCTAGACTAGCCATCCACTTTATTCCTCCTCTCTGCTGTAGCTAAAGATTACATCACAATTTCAGAAAGAAGGCAATCCAGCCTCTCTTTGAAGGTGTCTAGTGAATGGGAGCATAGCCTTCATAAAATAATCCATTTCACTACTTGACAATTTCTTGTTGTAAATTTATTTTGAACCTACTTCCCTGCAGTTTGAACCCATTGATTCTAGTTCGGCCCTCAGGGGCAAGAGAGAAAACATCCATTCTATGGTGAGTGAGGAAGACTTTTGACAGAGATATGTGTTGTGGTTTGGCAGCAGACGGTGCAGACAGTAGTGGAATCGGACAGTGAGGAAGAAAGGGGACCAGTCAGGGAGTCTGGAGAGGACTCGGATGAGGGTCCTGCATTCGATGCAGGGATGGGGCCAGGACCATCTGGAAGTGGGGTGCTGCCTTCGGGGCCTTCTGAGTCTGGCAGCAGCGAAGCAAAGGATACAAGGGAGCCTGTTCCCAGTGTGCATGTGCACAGAGCTGCTAGAAGGCGAGAGCAGTTGAAACAAAAGGGGCAACTCAGGAGTAAGGCTGGGAGGTAATTGCCCCTCCCATAAGGGATAAAAGTCAGCCCTAAATGATGAAACTTTTGCAGGAAGCAAAGTAGTTCAATTGTTCCGAGTCTTCCTTAAGCTCCGTGTACTTTGGTTCAGGGGTAGGATTCTACCGGTTCTGTCCACTTCTATAGAACCGGTTGCTCTGAAAAGCACTGAATACCTGTGGCAAGAAAAGTCATAAAATCGGGCAAAACTCACTTAATGAAGGTTTCACTTAGCAGTAGAAGTTTTGGGCTCGATTGTGGTTGTACATTGAGGACTACCTGTAATACAGTCTAATATGCATGGAGATGCAACCATTTCAGGAAAGATTGCTCCCACTATAAGTTTCTTCACAGAGCAGGTTGATCATGGGCAGGCTTTTGCAGCATGGCTCAGTGGTGGGATTCAATTTTTTTTTACTACTGGTTCTGTGGGCGTGGCTTGGTGGGTGTGGCATGGCTTGGTGGTTGTGACAGGGGAAGGATACTGTAAAATCTCCATTCCCTCCCCACTCCTGGGGGAAAGTTACCACCAGTTCTTTGAACTACTCAAAATTTCCACTACCGGTTCTCCAGAACTGGTCAGAACCTGATGAATACCACCTCTGGCATGGCTCCAGAAAGTTGCAAGCATCGTGAATTTAGCAATAGTACATGAACTGAAGTAGAGAAACTTCCCTGGCCACCTGATGCATATACATCTTATTTGTACAATCCTTCTACTCCTTGTTGCAACCAAGTCCTTAGGCCAAATCTCTGCAGATGATGGTGAGATACAGAGCAAAATTAGAGATTGCTCTGGTGCATTATATAGAACCACAATATGGAGGGCTTCTGTGATTTCATCCCATGATCCTACTATCATTTTTGTTATGCTAAAGAACAATGAATATTATTATTTGTTATATTTTTCCTAATATAAGGCAGAAAGAGGTGAATGATCCTATGCACTTTTATAAAATTGCACTCTGCTGCATATTAACCATTCCCAGAAGTATAGATAATCCTTGACTTATGACCAATTGTTTAGTGACTTATAACCAATTGTTTAGTGACTGTTCAATTGTTTAGTGACTGTTCAAAGTTACAGCAAACCTACTCAGATTCTAAGTTCTGGTAGCTGCTTACCTCCCTATCTCTAAGGTCACATGATCACATTTTAGGTGCTCAGCTACTGGCCTTCATTTACAGCCAATCACATGACTGTGATTTCCAATTTGTTTGTTTCCATGAAAGAAATCCCATTACCCGGAGTTGCTTGATGGGAGCCAGGGGTGTCATATAAATTTGATAAATAAATAAATAATACAATTGCAGACAATAGGCTCACTTAACAATGTTGGCATTTGTTTAATAACCATAGCACTCACTTTTCAACTGTTGCATTTGCTTAACAATTACTGCCAAAAAAAGTGTAAAAACAGTCACTGTCACCTGGTGAACCACTTAAGAACTGGCATGTTTTGATCATGATTGTGTACTCTATTATGATTATAAGTCAAGGACTACCTGCATGTATTTTTTTTCAGCATCCAGACCATCCGTGTAATATCATGAGAAAAGACTGTTCTTTTGGATGAACATTTATTGGAGATTAATCATTAATATATAATTGTAGCTATATCCTGTCCAGTACTTATTATCAGCAGTTTCAGCAGCATTTGCTGAAGAGAAAGAAAGGTGTAGGTACATCAGTACGTCAGACACTTTATTTTCAGTAGTTTAGCGACAATTATTCAGGCTAGTTCTGAGAATTTTCCCAATTAAGTCAATTTAGATGGGATAAAATAGTAAAGATGCATCTCAATTCCAGCAGATTTAGGATTTGAACTTTACATAGTACAATAATGAGAAATGCACATGTAAATTTCACTCAGAGACTAAGATCATGCTTTTTAAAAATTTATATAAAAGTGAGTATATAGATCAGGGGTGTCAAACTCATCTCGTCATGGCAACGTCATGTGACGTATCAGACTTTTTCCCCCTTTGCTAAACTGGGTGTGGGTGTGGCCAGTGCATGACACATCTGGCCCATGTGCCAGGAGTTTGATAGCCCTGATGTAGATCATAAAGGAAAAGATATGCATTTGGTTTCTGAGTGATGAACTTACAATCATAACTACAAGCATTGATTCCATAACATTACATTACTGTTATGTCCTATTTATGTAGCAAGAGAGCCCACTTACTGCATAACACATTAGAATTCCATCGATTGGTTTTTTTGACTCATCTCTGGATATTGTATCTAATGAGCGTTTACATCATTTTATCTCATTCTCCCCAGTTTCCCCCCCCCCAAAAGGTACCTGAACACATTTATATCAGAAGATGTTTGCTAATATAAGTTATACTCATTCAAAGAGCATTCCAGGTTCTTCTTTATTGTGCTGCATTCTCTGTCACGAAGTCTGAGATTTTAAAATATTCTGATCTAGGATTGGCAATTTGGTCTCAAATGTCTAGTTTCTGGATTTCCTTTGTGTTTGTTATGGATTCCCTTTGCTTGAGGTCAAGTCAAAATTCCAATAATACAAACTAGGCGCCATCTAGGTAACATCTGAAGCAAATTTTACAGGAAACCATCAAAGTCCAGAAAAGCACTGTTCAGATACCATTTGGAGGAAGCATTGGTATGCATATTAGGATACTGACATTTCTGGAGTGTGTTTCTGGAACTTTATTGCAAAAGCATTTTATCCCCTTTTGGGGGGGATTCTCATGTCCCTCCAAATGTAGTTCACATGAGAAATGCTATTCAACAAAGGCATTAAAAAAACTCTACCATTTACAATGTGCACAGCACAGTTTATGTACAACATTGAATAGTCCTGATTGTATTATTCTTGTATAGAGCCTGGAGAGGGATGATAATATGCCCATTTTACTGATAAGAAATAAGGCAGAAATGTTGCCAAGTGTAAGAATTGTGGCTGTTACAAAGATATAATTTGAACCTGGGTCTTTAAGAAACTATTTCTTGACTCATTATATCTGATTGCTTGATTAAAAAAAATTATAGTATACTTCATAGCTAGTACTGCAAAACCACAATAGGAGAAGAGGGCTGATTTATCTCCTTACCTCTTGCCTTCAAGTGATCCTTGCTACTTTCCGTCTCACTAGATCAGTATAAATCTCAGTCTTAATGTTATCTATCCTTAGCATTCTGTATTTATGACTTTTCCTCTTCTATGTCTACCAGACACAATTAGAGCAAATGTAAAAGGGATGTCAGGATAGAGGCTGAGATTTTGAGGTGCAGACTTGAGTCATTGAATGGTCACAAGTTAATTTGTCTCCTTGGAATTTTCAGCATTTTGACATGCACACAATTTCTCAAATATATTTATGATCCATAGTAATATTGAGCATATCCACAAGTATTGAGCCGTGGGGGCACAGTGGTTAGAATGTAGTATTGCAGGCTGCTATCGCTGACTCCCAACTGCCAGCAGTTCGGCAGTTTGATTCTCACCGGGTCAAGGTTGACTCAGCTTTCCATCCTTCTGAGGCCCATAAAATGAGGATCCAGATTATTGGGGACAGAGAAGGCTGTAAAGCTCTTTGAAGCAGTATATAAGTCTAAGTGCTAGGCATTAGTATACCAGGTTAGAATGAAACCTTTATCAACTGTATTTTTTCCTGTTTCTCTTTTCTTAACTATTTTTAACCTTTTTGGACAAGTGGCAATTTGGGAATGTTATGTCATTACACCTTTGGTTGACTCTTTGTCCAACTGACCTCATCCTCTGCCCCATATTATTAATCTGTTTATATCATAAACTGTTTAAAATTGTACTAAATATTTCAATTAAAAAGATAAAAACTGATACAAACTAAAACATACAAAAGAATGGAAAAATAAATAGAAAGATAAAAAGAAAAAATATAATAAATCAAAAGCAAAGAAGTATATAAAATGAATCACTTCTTCCTTTATTACAAGTTAAACAATTTCACTAATTTATCATCTTCTGTTAAAACACAACATATATTTTCTTCCCATATCTCACCTCTTATCTATAAACAAATATTTAAAGCCTTATTGTTCAGTCTTAATCTGCAAAACACAATTAAGATTTACTGGTGATAATGTATCTATTTTAATCTTGAGCAAATAAACAAATTTTAATTTCTTTCTTTTTGTTTTTAACAAACATGGTATTTAATCCATTAAAATAATGTCCAAGAACTTGTCTTCATTTCATTTTTTCATCTCTTCTCACAAAATCCTTACAAAATTTCGTTTTAGAAATTCAATATAGAAAGGTTACCAGGCTATTATTTTGTTTTGTTATTTGCATATCCCTTTTAATTATTAAGGCTTCACCAAGTTTCATTTGTATTTCCAGTGTAGTAGTATCTTTTTCTATATCATTTTTATAACCTGTCATTTTAAAACCTCCTTTCTTGTTTTTAATTTGTATATCCCTTTTAATTATTAAGACATTGGCTGGTTTCATTTGTATATCTACTGTAACATCTTTTTCCACATCATTCTTATAGCCAGTCATTTTAAAAAGCACTTTAAAATTAGTCTAATTCTTGTCCAGTAATACCAGTTCCTCTTTCATAACATTTCTTAAAAGACTATCTGTAATGGCAGATACTCTTATAATTAATTTCTGGTTTCATTGTTCACAAATATCCTTTAACACATGAAATATTAAAGTATTTCACTCTATTCTGACTTAGAATAGAATAGAATAATTTATTGGCCAAGTGTGATTGGACGTACAAGGAATTTGTCTTGGTGTAAATACTCTCAGTATACATAAAAGAAAAGATACATTCATCAAGAGTTGAGAATCATAAAGTACAACACTTAATGATAGTCACAATAAGCAATCAAATCATACTAGGAAACAGTCAATATAAATCGTAAGTATGCAAGTGACAAAGTTACAGTCATACAGTCACAAGTGGGAGGGGATGGGTAGTAAGGAGTGATGAGAAGATTAACAGTAATAGTAGTGCAGACTTTGCAATAGTTGAACAGTGTTGAGGGAATTATTTGTTTAGCAGAGTGATGGCTTTTGGGAAAAAACTGTTCTTGTGCCTAGTTGCTCTGGTGTGCAGTGCTCTATAGCATCGTTTTGAGGGAAGGAGTTAAAACAGTTTATGTCTGGGATGTGAGGGGTCTGTAAATATTTTCACAGCCCTCTTTTTGACTCATGCAGTATACAGGTCCTTGATTGAAGGCAGGTTGGTAGTAATTGTTAAATTTAACTGTTCTTCTCTTTTAATTGTAATAGTTAGTTCCTTCCAATTCCCTCTCATATCCAACCTTCAAGTCCCATCCAATCATATTTTTTGTAAGAATTCAGAACAACAGCATTTCCCACAGAAAGGATTGTTATTACTCGCTCCCTCTTACATCGAGGGGCAAGGGGTAGGGCTGAGGAATTTGGTCAATATCTGTTGGATAAGATCGCTCGGATTTGGGAGGGGTTGAACTCTAATTGGCAGTGGTCTGAGGAGGGGGGTACAGGGAGTCCGGCCAATATCATCTGGGCTGAGTTTGATCCTGTTTCTGAGGATGAAGTGGACAGGATTATGCAATGGCTGAGTTCCACCACGTGTTTGTTGGACCCGTGTCCTTCCTGGATGGTATATGCCTCCAGGGAGGTCACGTGCGGCTGGCTCCAGGCAGTGGTTAATGCTTTGTTGAGGGAGGGTTCTTTCCCCACCACCTTGAAAGAGGCGGTGGTGAAACTCCTCCTGAAGAAGCCTGCTCTGGACCCAGCCGTTTTAAACAACTTCCGTCCAGTCTCCAACCTTCGCTTTTTGGTGAAGGTTGTTGAGAGCGTGGTGGCTCAGCAGTTTCCACTTTTCCTGGAGGAAGCAGACTATCTAGATCCATATCAATCGGGCTTCTGGCCTGGGTTTAGCATGGAGACGGAATTGGTTGTGCTGATGGATGATCTCTGGAGGGCACGGGACAGGGGATTTTCCTCTGTCCTGGTCCTATTAGATCTCTCAGTGGCTTTTGATACCATCGATCATGATATCCTATTGCGGTGCCTCAGGGGGTTGGGAGTGGGAGGCACTGTTTTGCGGTGGTTCTCCTCCTACCTTTCAGGGCGTTCACAATCGGTGTTGATGGGGGGGCAGAGGTCGACCCCAAGGGCTCTCACTTGTGGGGTCCCTCAGGGGTCAGTCCTCTCACCCCTCTTGGTCAACATCTATATGAAGCCGCTGGGTGAGATCATCCGTGGTTTTGGGGTGAGGTATCATCAGTATGCTGATGATACCCAGTTGTATATCTCCATCCCAAACCAAATCAGTGATGCCCTCTCTGTGATATCCCATTGTCTGGATGTGGTACAGATCTGGATGGGCAGGAACAAGCTACAGCTCAATCCAGCCAAGACTGAGTGGCTGTGCATACAGGCATCTCGGACCAGTCAACAGATTCCAACTTTGGTCACGGGGGGAGAGATGTTGCCCCATGTGCATAGGGCATGAAACCTGTGGGTCCTCCTGGATTCACGGCTCAGTTTGGAGGAGCAGGTGGAGGCTGTGACCAGGGGGGACTTTGCCCAGGTTCAACTGGTTCACCAGCTACACCCATACCTGGACTGAGATGCCCTTCGCACAGTCACTCATGCACTTGTCACGTCCCGACTCGACTACTGCAATGCTCTCTATCTAGGACTGCCCTTGCATACCACCTGGAGATTTCAACTGGTGCAGAATGCGGCCACGCGGGTTGTGAGGGGAGTTTCCCAGTACTCCCATGTTATGCCCCTCCTGCGCGTGCTGCATTGGTTGCCGGTTGCCCTCTGGGTGAGGTTCAAGGTGTTGGTATTAACATTCAAAGTCCTTCATGGCTTGGGTCTGGTGTATTTGTGGGAGCATCTCCTGCCGATATCGAATGCCGATCGCCCTGTGTGAGAGCACAGACTGGGACTTCTCAGTGTGCCGTGCACAAGACAGTGTCGGCTGGAGGTGCCCTGGGGAAGGGCCTACTCTGTAGCGGCTCCTGCCTTGTGGAACCAACTACCCTTGGGGCTCCGTTTGGCTCCTGATCTCCGCTCTTTCCTCCACGATCTGAAAACTTGGCTGTTTGAGGAGGCCGGGCTGGACTGACCTCTTGGGGGGGGGTTAAATTGATTTTATTTATTGGGCTTGTTGGGTTTAATTATTTTTTAATGTATTTATTGTCTGTATTTTAGTTGTGAGCCACACCAAGTCCTTTCGGAGAGGGGGTGGCATACAAGTCCAAATAAAATAAATAAATAAATAAATAAATAAATAAATAAATAAATAAATAAATAAATAAATATTGCTGCTCCTTTAGGAACATCTTGTTCACCATGAATCCTCACCAGAAATAATCAGTGTACCTTGAATTTCAAAGAGCCTCTTTAAAACACCAACAGTAGCTTTGTCATGTAGGTAAAGCTCAGCTCAGATGTTCACACAGACAATTAATTTAATTAATTAATAATTTATTAGACTTGTATGCTCTCCCTAAGGACTCAGGGCAGCTCACAATATAAAATACAACACAATAATTTACCTAAAAAATGAATTAAACAATACAAGCCCAATATTAAAACAATTAAAATTATTTTAAAAAGAAAAGACCGCCCCCCGGTTCAGTCCAGGCCGGCCTGCTGAAATAACCAGGTCTTCAGTTCATGGCAGAAGGAGCGGAGATCAGGGGCCAAATGAAGGTCCAAGGAGAGTTGATTCCACAGGGTGGGTGCTCCCACAGAGAAGGCCCTACCCCTGCATACTACTAGCCCCGACAATGTCTGGTCGACGGTACCCCAAGGAGGCCCTGCCTGTAGGAGCGTACAGGGCGATCAGAGTGTGATGCTGGCAGGAGACGTTCCCGCAAGTACCCCAGACCCAAGCCATGTAGGACTTTATATGTTGTCACTAATACCTTGAATCTCACCCGGAAGGCAACTGGCAACCAATGCAGGTCACGCAGGAGGGGTGAGTCACTCCCATCACAACCCGCGTGGCCGCATTCTGCACCAGCTGCAACCTCCGGGTGATCCGCAAGGGCAGTCCCATGTAGAGAGCATTGCAGTAGTCGATTTGGGAAGTGACAAGTGCATGAGTGACTGTCCGTAGGGCATCTCGGCTCAGGTATGGACACAGCTGGTGGACCAGACGCACCTGGGAAAATGCCCCCCTGGACACAGCTCCCACCTGCTCCTCCAAACTGAGCTGTGTATCCAGGAGGATGCCCAGGTTATGAGCCCTATCCATGGGGGGCAACACCTCTCCCCCCATGACCAACGATGGTATATCCTGAATAATCCGAGATGCCGGTATGTACAGCCACTCAGTCTTGGCCAGGTTGAGTCGAAGCCTGTTCCTCCCCATCCAGATCCTCACCACATCCAGACATCGAGACATCCTGAAGAGGGCATCACTGATATGGTTTGGGGTGGAGATGAAGAGCTGGGTATCATCCGCATATTGGTGATACCTCACCCCGAAACCCCGGATGATCTCACCCAGCGGCTTCATGTAGATGTTGAACAGGAGGGGCGAGAGGACCGACCCCTGGGGCACCCCACAAGTGTGGGGCCTCAGGCTCAACCTCTGCCCCCCTGCCAACACCGATTGCAAGCAGCCCGAGAGGTAGGAGGAGAACCACCATAAAATGGTGCCCCCCACTCCCAACCCCCCGAGCTGCTGCAATAAGATACCATGGTTGATGGTATCGAAAGCCACTGAGAGATCTAAAAGGACTAGGACAGAGGAAAAACCCCTGTCCCGAGCCCTCCAGAGATTATCCATCAGTGCAACCAATGCTGTCTCCGTGCTGTGCCCGGGCTGGAAGCCTGATTGGTACAGATCTAGGTAATCGGCTTCCTCCAGGAACATTGGAAGCTGCTTAACCACCATGCTCTCAACAACCTTCGCCAAAAAGTGAAGGTTGGAGACAGGACAGAAGTTGTTTAAAATGGCTGGGTCCAGGGCAGGCTTCTTGAGGAGAGGTCTCACCACCGCCTCTTTCAAGGTGGCAGGAAAGGAACCCTCCCCTAAAGAAGCGTTGACAACTGCCTGGAGCCAGCCACATGAAACCTCCCTGGAGGCATAAACCAACCAGGAAGGGCACGGGTCCAATAAACATGTGGTGGAACTCAGCCACTGCATGATCCTGTCCACTTCATCAGAAGAAACAGGGTCAAACTCAACCCAAATGGTATCAGCCAGACTCCTTGCCACCCCTTCCTCAGACCCCTGCCAGTCTGAGTCCAAGCCGGCCCAAATCTGAGCGACCTTATCCACCAGATGTTGACTAAATTCCTCAGCTCTACCTGCAAAGGGTCCTCCCTCGCCTCCCAGGCGATCATCTGTGGACACAATGAGAGCAGAGAAGTAAGCACATCTCGCCACCCTCATTACCACCAGGTAAGTTCTAATGTAGGCTCTTAGCTGGGCATGGTCAGATTCGGCACGGCTCGTCCTCCACCTGCTGATTAAATCTTAAATTGTAAAACTAATGTAAGCAAATTGGAATAGGTTTTCGTTCTTTTGACCATGTGTTCTTATTGAAAATACTTGTTTACAAAGAGCACAATAATCAAATAATTCATATTCACATGTAAACCAGCTCTGACACTGTTTTCATTTATGATGCATTTCTTTCATATTACATCCAAAAGGCTCTGAGCAATCCATACTGCTTTCTGTTTTACCCTAATAGGAACCCTGTCATTAGGCTGATTTGAGAAACAGCAATTGGCCCAAAGTCAATAAACCACACGTGCTCTTGTAAGGTCTTGTTTCAGAAGTGCATTACTGTAGATACTGAGCAAACAGCTTCAGCTGTTTTCCTCTGCAAGTAGCCACCTTCTTGGTATTCAACCATCTGTTTCAATGAATTAATAACCGTTTTGACTAGACAGCCATGACTAGATACAACCATAAATATTGCTTGCTGAATGGCAATGAGGATATGAAGGTTGCTTAGCCTTCTTTCTAGCATCTTTTATCAACAATTTAAGTGTCAAATCCTGCTTTGAAAGACAAGCAATTGTGCTTTCATCATTTGCTTGTTAAATGTTCTGATGTGCACTTTGCACTCCCATGCTGTTGCTCGTGCATAGACTGGGGGCATCTACCTTCAAGGTCAGCTCATCTTCTCCCTTCAAATTTGTCTCCGGGTTCTCATTTATTCTGATGCCTGTTGTCTTGGAAAATGCAAATACCCAGAAGGGTTATGTGGCAGCTGTATTTCCATCTGGAATGTCTGTCTTAATCCACCACCTCCCCGTTTGATTATTGTCAGCTGATGGTGCTTGGAGTTATAGCATTTAAAAGCCTTCAAACTTGGTGAGATAGCAATCATGCGCAGTCATCAAGAAACTGGCATCCTGCTTAATCATGGCTTGGAATGTAAAACAGAACTAAGACAACTATGTGAAATTGAATTCATAGTAGGCAATAGGTGAGGCAGCAATGATTTAGACACTTGATTACATTCCTGAAGCTTGTATGTTCAAGGATTATTTACTAATTCAAGCTGGAGGCTCCATTTTATATTAAAGACCTGCAATTCAGATACAACAACTCATATAGTCCTTGTTTGTTGTTATCATAAACCAACCAACCCAAATCACTTCAACTTGGTACACAAATCAGATACTGTATATATATATATATATATATATATATATATATATATATATATATATATGTAGGTCTTGGTGTATTGGTCTTGTCCTGTAAGATTGAGAATATATATCTCATCCGTCATCTTCAGGCTGGTGTCTTAGTTCTCCTATATATATATATATATATATATATATATATATAATTATTTGCACAAGGTTAACTGGATCAGCAAATGCCTAGTAGCTGCATTTATACAGGTGATGAAGCTTTATTAGTTTTAATCTCAAATGGTTTTGCGTGGTTTGCATGTTGTATGAGACCAGCTTATTAACTTATATTTGATATATTATGCAAACTGAAAAGTTGGGTTAATCGAAAAGACTAGATTAATCTTGCTAGCACAACATAATTGTAGACTGATATGCTAACTTGGTTTTATCAGCCATTCCAGCAAAAATGCATATCCTGTAATTCCTGTTCTTCTAGCTTTCTATTCCATTCAGAACAGAACTTCATAAATTTTCATGCATTGGAAGCTAGTGCTTTTCCATGTAAACATTATATTTGAGATAAAAAGGTGAAACACAAAGACAGAATAAGGAATTCACTTCCACTTCAAAATTTTCTCACACGTACATCATACATCTAACTGCTTAAATGGAGATTGGAATAGGAAAGACTTTAGGCTTTCTCATATTAACTATTTGCCCCACTGCCAGAATAGCCCAGCAACTATCATCTTCTATTAATCCCTCCCCAACTATCAAAATAATCTTATTTTTCTACTTTTCGTCTATGTTATGCACTTTAAACACACCTGTCCATTTCAGATAGGAACATCAGTTTGTTATGGGCTAAATCAACCATTTGATTGGCTACTTATTAGAGAAAGAAACACTGCTTCACCTGAATTAAGCGTTGCCATAGTTTCTACCATAGCTTTTGATTTATCACTTGTTGTTTGTATCTGATGATTTTTGATTGTATCTTATAATTTATGATCTATGATTTACCACTTTGTTGTTTGTATGTACAGCAAGAGCTTTTGCATTGGAGACAAATTCCTAGTGAGTCCAATCACACTTGACCAATAAAAAATATTTCAATAATACAATATATTCTAATAGAACAACCGTTATCATAAATCCTGTAAGAGCATATTGGCTATAACTCTTCCCTTGTGAATAAAGGGTTGCCTTGCAAAATAAGGGTTCAAAACTGGACTGAACCTTTTTAAGTTTAATGTTAACCAAGCTTCCTACTTTTCTGCATTTTTAAAAAGACTAATAGTATTGTATTTCATCATTTTTACAGAAATTATTTTGGCTATGTGGAAAGTTAGGGTGAACTGGGAAAATGATAAAATGATGCACCACTGGACTTTATTAAAGAATAAAAAAAGCAAAACAAAGCCTTGCAGTTTCATACATACACACACACACACACACACACACATATAAGAGAGAGAGAGAGAGAGAGGAACGTTGATCGGTGCAATTGACGTAGATAAATGGCTCCTGAGTTTTTGTCACCACATTAAGCACGTAGCCTAACTCAGCTCTTTTATATTGCCAGTCACAAGCCCTAAATTTACTCCCTCTTGTGCTAATGGCATGTGACACTTCTGTGCTAATCCCACTAACACAACTGGCAACTCAGCTAAGTTCTCAACACTCTGAATATGGCTCAAGATTGACCCACCGAGTGTGCACGTGTGACTCAAACCCCAAATTCTAGGTAAACGGGACAGATGTAAGTCTCTCGTCAATGAGTGAATGGAGACAAACCTTTACTGTTTTAGGGAGAACAAGCAGCAGAGATACAAATGCTACTTTTTTGGTGCCAGTTTATGCAATTGTATTTTACTGTTCCAGCCTGCCTCTGTTTGAATCCTGACACAGCTGAATCCTGTTTTAATGAAGCAAATCTTTGCTAATGTGTCTTGCCCAGCCGGGCATCCCACCAAAACTGGTGATAACTGCAACTTCTTAGGAGGCTATGATTGCCACTCAACTATGCCAACCACAAAACTCAATGATCAGAGCGAGCAAAGCTGTACATTTCACAGCTTGATAAAAATAAAAAATAAAAATCAATGGGCAGTCCTCGATGCCATGTTGAGTTTGGCAACTTAGGAAAACCAATGAACATTTAATAACTTTTCAGTGTTTTTATAGTGAAAAATCATTGTTTATGTCTATAGCTAAGCTCTTTGCTATACAATCTAAAGGCTGTTGTGCTATCCATTCCTCATCCGCCCTATGTCTGCCTTAAAAGAGATGTGGAGTAATATTTCAGTTATTTATTGCAGTGAAACCTCTAAAGGTAAATCAGCTGAAACTTGGAAGATTTAATGTCTCCACTAATCTACCTTCCCTGCTATTTTCATCCCCTTCTGAAGGGAAAAAAAATTCCATGCACAGCTAAAGATAGGTTGATGCTTTCCCGATTACTCCATGATATTTTTTAAAAAATCTTAAATTTGGCTCAAATAACATCATAAATTTTGAACTGCAGATTTGAATCACATTATATCCTCTTGAATTTCCAAATGGAATTGGGCCTGATTGAGGCTCATTTAGTTAAATCAATGGTATTATAACTTGGATATCTATAGTTTTATAGAGTTTGCTAGTATCAAGCGAGACTGAACTGACTTTTTAAAAATTGGTTTGCTCCTCTTTTTGTGAAAGGTAAGAGGGGAACTGTTATTTTGTGGAATCCAACAATCTCTTGGTGAATTGGAATCAACCAGTGAATGGCAAGTTTGAAGCAGAAAGACTGAGTGCTGATTGGCTGACAGTTTTAAAGTTCTGCTTTCAGCTAGCTTGAGCAAAGCAATGATTGGATTAAAGTGCTTGTTGTAAACTCTAGACCCACCTAAACAGGTTAAGGGGTCTGTAAATGAGGATGTGGTGGGAAATTGAAGGCTGTATTTCATGTTCATTGGAAACAATTTGGAAATGGAAAAATAATGGGGCTATGACTGAGCTTACTATTTAATTCTCCTCCTGGAGTTCAGGGGATATGATGCTACACAGTCTGGCATGCAAGAATGAACTTAAAAAATAATCCTCACATGGGAGTCAGTTCAGACCAGAGTCAGACATGCAAGTACAAGCAGATGAAAAATATCCCCATAAAGTTTAATGAGTCCTGTTCATATCTACTGTGATCCCTATCAGTTTGAGTAACCATGATGTGGCAATGCACATTTAACTGCTGTGGGAAACCTCCCATGCCTATGATTTGAGTTAGCAGTAATGAAAATTATATGGGAGGAAGAAAGCAGGTCGAATGGTTTGATAAGCTTCAGGGTGATGGATTCCTTGCTTGATGTAAAGGAAACTGGTCTACAAGATGGTTAAGTCTATTGAGCAGTTGCTGGAATGATCACTTTTGGCACTTCCCTGCTGTCTCAGTCAGTGAACCATCATTTTGATTTCATAATGTCTTCCATGCAATTGCCACTCCGGAGCATGGTGGGAAAAACTTAGGGCTATCCATTCTTGCAGCTATCAGGTAACCATCTAATGGATTCAGTCAATTGTATTATTTTTAGCCAACTAAGATAGCCAAGTAATGGAGGAAACAGCCCACCAGAGGGCACTTTGCTGAAGGCTCTAGAAATCCAGGACCCTCACAGTTCTGAATTCCTGACTGCTTTCTCTTAATGGACAACCCAAAATATGTTCATGACTATTTGAATCTGCCACGTGTTCCCTAGCAACTGCATTTCTTACAAGATTTTTTTTTTGCTTTTAAGTTTCATTGGTTTCTACCTGCAAAGCAACAGTTCATTCATTGTTGAACTGAGCAAGTCCCTTAATCAGGTGGAAAATGTCTTAATTTTCTAAAAGCCCTCAAAAAGCATTTTACCTTATTAGGACTACGGATTGTCATCACCCAACTTGATCTTCAAACTCTGAGGGAGTTAACTGTTTATCTCATATTTCCATGTTAGTTTAACTTGAAAAAAAAGTTTCTAGGACAATAATGGCCTGCCCTCCTTTTAACTACTGTTCCACAAAATATTGAGAGTTCTCAGAAGTTCAAAGCTCTTCAAGGAAAAATAAAAGATTTGGTTCTACACCCCACACACTGCCTTAACAATGCAAATAAACAGTATATTATATTAACATCTTGGGCAAAACTTCTGAGTGGAAACAGATGTAACCATGAAATTTCATCCTCAGCTGCTCCATGGGATTCTGTTTCCATCTGCATCTAACAAACCCTTCCCAATCCCAAAATGCTGATTTTGTAATATTATGAACATCTGTCCAGTCTACGGAGGTTGCAAAATCTGGGAGAAAGAAAAGTGATGAACAGTATTAACACAGTACAACCCACAATAATTGCAGATGGACCTAATAACCTTACTCCTAATATCCTGTAGTTTTATATTTTAATAATAACTATGATCCAATTTGCTTTGCAAGAACTGGGCAAAAATAGTTTGATGACAAAAATTTACAATATAATTATTCTTTCCCAAAGAATAGTTTGCCTGCACATTTAAAAGTTGTATTTTTCTATGTTTTGACTCTTCAATTCCGAGTGAAGATGCTGTTGCTGTTATGAACTTGCATAAAAATGAGATTGCAAAAATAATAATCTGAGTAAATTAACACTTTACAATTGAAATGAACCTAGTCATTGTGATCGTCCTCTAGACCACGGGTGTCAAACTCACCATATCACATTGATGTCACATGACATTTTGTGACTTGTTTCCCTTTGCTGAACTGGGATGGGTATGGCCTGCACATGACACATCTGGCCCACTGGCTGTCAGTTTGACACCCCTGCTCTAGAATGATGTCATGTCCAATGATGCTGATGTGGAAATATCCGGATCCAATATTCCAATTCACAAAATAATTCTAGGGTAAATGTTAGTGCACCATTGCAAGAAGCTTTCAAATGCAATATAGAATAATTGAATTATTCATCAGAAGGAAATCTGCAGACTTCCACTATAGCAGTCACTGAAAAACAAGTATGTATATGTAGTACAGTGGCTCTATCAAATAAAATGCAACCTGAAAGGTCTCTCTTGTTTGAAGTCACTGCCATTTCACATTCTCCTTTTTAGGGAAACTGGACAGGGACATCCTTTTCAGCCTAGTCAATTTATAATGTCAGAGCACATATTTAGAGGCCACTTTAAACCATTTGCTATGGTATCACTTTTCTTCATACAGAAACAATATGTACAATAGCTCAATATGTAGATATCACAAGGATCTGTAAACAACTGCATTCAGCAGGTTCTGACCAGTTCTGGAGAACCAGTAGCAGAAATTCTGAGTAATTTGGAGAACCGGCAAATACCACCTCTGACTGCCTCTGCCCCCATCTATTCTCTGCCTCCCGAGTCCCAGCTGGTTGGCTGGGTCTTCTTTTGTTGCCCTGCACAGGAGAACGGAGCTGGTAAGCAGGTTAGTGGGGTGGGGAGAGAATGGGATTTTGCAGTAACCTTTCCCAGGAGTGGGGAGGGAATGGAGATTTTAAAATATCCATCCCCTGCCATGCCTACCAAGCCATGCCCACCAAGCCATGCCCATCAAGCCACGCCCACAGAACTGGTAGCAATTTTTTTTGAATCCCACCACTGAACTGCATTCTTTGTGGCAGAACAGCATGGAGGAAGCTCCATCTTCGCCACACACAAAGATCTGATTTTACAAGAGCAGCAATCTTTATAAAGCATGATTGCTAATAGTTTTCCCCATATAACATTTTCAAACTCCAAAATGCATTAGCTGAGATAATAAACTCTCACAAAGTACCTGAAGCTTTTGTATGGGCATTCCATTACCAAGAATCATGTCAACTTAAACTCTAGGACTTTAACAAGGGAATTCTTTTTAATGTTTGGATTACAAGGATGGATGAACAAAAAATTAATAATACTTTAAATTTCTGCATGAATGTCACTCAATTTGCAACAGCTTGCCTGGTTCCAGGGCCTTGGTGGTGCAGGCTGTTAATAGCCTAGCACTTAGCTCCAGCTGCCTGTAATTATTGCAGGCTCAAATCCCACCAGGCTCAAGGTTGACTCAGCCTTCCATCCTCTCGGGGTAGGTAAAGTGAGGACCCAAGATTGTTGGGGGCAATAAGCTGACTTTGTAAAAATACCACTTAGTAATAAGCAGGCATATACAATGGAATGAAGGCTGTTGCTGAGCGCATTGGGTTGTATCCCAAAAACTGTAAGCCGCCCTGAGTCTCCGGAGAAGGGCGGGATATAAATATGAATAAAAATAAAAATAAAAAATAAAATCACCTGGTTTGAGAAGAAATAGTGTACTTGGCATATCACCAATAACAAAATTAATCCATCAGTGCAAAACTCTGAACTTAGTCCAAAACCCAGCAAGCCAAGGGGATCAGAGATGAGGTAAACATGATCAGAGACATGTTCTCCAAGGATCCCAAAGTTTCAAGTTTAGAGGAATCCAACAGACAATTTGGAGATTTCATAGTGTGAATTTTATGTCAGGTGTTCCAGCACTGTATTATAGCAAACAAACTTCTTCTGCATTCCTGTCTTTTTTAATTTTTATTTATTATTTATTTGACTTGTATGCCGCCCCCTCTCCGAAAGGACTCGGGGCGGCTCACAACTAAAAACAGACAATAAATTAGTTACCTAAAACATATTAAATAATACAAGCCAATTGATCTAAAACCCTTATAAAATTCCTAAATTGAAATTTAAAACCACCCCCCAAGAGGTCAGCCCAGCCTGACCTGTTCAAATAGCCAGGTTTTCAAATCGTGGTGGAAGGTGCGAAGGTCAGGGGCCAAATGGAGTCCCAGGGGTAATTGGTTCCATAAGGGGGGAACCGCCACAGAATAGGCCCTCCCCCGGGGCACTGCCAAGCAACACTGGCTCGCAGATGGCACCCCAAGGAGCCCCTGCTTGTGTGCTCATACAGGGTGGTTGGCCCCCGATGCCAGCAGGAGACGCTCCCATAAATATCCCGGACCCATGCCTGCAGGACTTTGAATGTTAACACCAAAACCTTGAATCTCACCCGGAGGGCAACCGGTAACCAATGCAGGTCATGCAGGAGGGGTGTAACATGGGAGCACCGGGAGACTCCCATCACAACCCACGTGGCCGCATTCTGCACCAGCTGAAGCCTCCGGATGGTATGCAAGGGCAGTCCTAAATAGAGAGTGTTGCAGTAGTCAAGTTGAGAGGTAATAAGTGCATGAGTGACTGTGTGCAGGGCATCTCGGTCCAGATATGGGCATAACTGGCGAACCAACTGGAGCTGGGCAAAGGCCCCCCTGGCCTCAGCTCCCACCTGTTCCTCCAACCTGAGCTGTGAGTCCAGGAGGACCCCCAGGTTCCATGCCCTATCCATGGGGGGCAACACCTCTCCCCCCATGACCAAAGGTGGAATCTCTTGACTGGACCGAGATGTCGGTATGCACAACCACTCCATCTTGGCCGGATTGAGCCGAAGTCTTCAAAGTCTTCAACAAAATAATGGTAAGGTATTAGATTAGGAGAGATGGGACCCAGGTTCAAGTTTCTTCTCAGACATAGTAACTCAGTAGAAGCCATTATATATGTTAAGGAAAGTGCCTACAACAATATACAGTATATATAATTGGAATGATATGCATGTGAATATATATGATAGTTTGGGTGTGGGCTTACTTACGTATACTTAAACGGATGCAAGTACTGTACATATATGCATATTGTATTCAGAAACCTGAAAAACCAAATGAAAGTGCAACTGGCAATTTTATTTTTCGCAGTGGGGATATGTGGCAATCTTCTCTTTCTTTTCCTTTCCAGTTGGGAAGTTAAGAAAACTACATTCCATGAATTATTATTCATTCCATGAGGCTGGAACACACAGATTCCAGAAGTATATTTACACTGTTTTGTTGCCGAGTTTCTTGCTGCATATCTGACAAACCTGCTTCATAATTATCTGAGCAAAAACAATAAGCTTGTGTTAAACTTAGGAAAAGCAGATAAACTCGTGTTTCGGAGTTGCAATACTGGTTTATTCCACTATCAAACCCATCCTTTGGAATCTTAAGATCTCTTACACAATTTTGCAGCTCAAGAGAAAAAAAAACTGAGCAAGCAAAGAAAGGTCCACATACTACATCAGGTAGACTTTTAGAAGCAGTCACCTGTCGAGTACCCTTCCCCATTCTCTATAAAGTTGATGGTTGTGCTAGAAGTTAAAGCGAGTGCCAGATCAATGTTATCTGTATAAGTGGTGATGCCGAGATCAAGCTGTCTTTCTCCTTACTAGTAGAGTTCCATTTGGGTGATCAATGAATAAAATCTGAAAGTGATATTATGGCTGTATTAGCCTATTTTGCAGCCACTTTTCACGCTTTTGTTTTCCAAGTTATTTGCTCTGCCTCAACCTCTAACCTTTTCTTAGAGATGAGGAGAAGAAATAATAAAATCACATATCGGGACCAAAGTGGTAAAAGCCAATCTTATGATGTTTCCCGTTGGCAGGTCTCCAAACTGGAATACAACAACTTTATTAATCCCATATTTTTCCTATAAGCAAACAGGATGCTTTCTAGATCAGCAGACATGGCCAGTAGAAAAGACCAATTTATATTGGTTGAGAGATTAATTAAACTCAAAGATGGATGTTGATTTATAGTGACTGTTGTTCTCAGCTGCCACTATGTAAATGCATTCCTGTCATTCGGTTATGTTTGAGTTTTAATTCTGTGTTAGAACCAACAGCTAATCTCATAACAATAACAATAATTTTAATCAATTATTATTGTTTAGTTATGAGATTGACAGCCATATAAATTGATTTAAAATAAAAATAATAAATAATACAGTCAATATAAAGCTGAACACACATAGCAATAGGATCTCATGGAGAAGATGAAGTGACAAAATATATATTGTGCCATCACAAGGCAAGTCCCCCGAGTTGCATAACTTGTATCCAAAGTTGGAATGCGAATACAAAAAGGGTAGGAATTGAATCAAGAATGAAGGGGTGCTGAATGAATAGTAACTGAATACAGAAATAGTAATAGTAATAATAATAATACTTTATTGTCATTGTACATATATACACAGTATACACATACAACACAATTCACGTAACACCTGGAGACCAGACCCAACACGCACACAATCTCCAAACACACCCCCACCCACCAAAATTCCCTGCCTCCTAAAACACACAAGCATCCACACAACAGACCAAGTAATATTGTCCAACTGTATGTAGCCAATATGAAAGAAGTATTTTGAAGTTTGGTCATGTAGAGAAAAAGAATGAGAACAGAACTGTAAAACATATACTACATGAAGAAAGAATGAATGGGTCAAGGAAATGAAGGCAGAGAACATCCTTGTTAGATGCAAAGAGAGATCCTGCAAAAAAAGAGAGGTGCTGTAAGCGGTTTTGCAAACAGAAAATGACTGTTTGTTTGATTGAATGTTGTAAAAGTGAAGATGGTTTCCAGGGATAAAAAGATACGGAGCGGTGTAACAAATGCTGTTAGGATGAACTAATTTTAGCTATGTTTCCTTTTCTTTTTCTAATCTCGTGTCTTTTATTTCTTTAGCTTACTATTTGGTACTCCTTTTCTCTACTCTGCATAATGTCACCCAACTCTAAACGCAGCAGCATGATGAATTTGTAGTATGTAACATTCATTCTAAAATAAATTGAAATGAATGAGCGATGCTGAGTTCAGTTTTTCATTCTTCTCAGGACAAAGGCACATTCCTAGAAACAGAAAGAACAAGTAGTAATGACACATATTTGTGTATTTAAAACAAACAAACAAACCAGCAAGCACATCTTATTTTACAATGGTGCAAGAGTGGACAGGGCTTAGATGCCAAAAGGTGACATTTGAAATGAATGAAATGAGAGAGAGCCTAACTTTATTGATACTGCTATATCTTGGCATAGCAGCTATCTTTGGCCCATTTATCATCCTCCAGTTGTCAGTTGCTATTTTGAGATTTGATTGTTAGATGTTATGTTGGGAGTGGGTGTGTGATTCAGAGGCCCAAGTAAGGACTATAATTAATTCTGCTTCCTACAGAAAGGGCTAGACAGAAGTCCAAGGCTATAATTGGTATTTTGAGTTAAAAAGAAAACAAACAAATGTGGGGATGTTATTTTAGGACCCCTCAAATTCCACAAAAAAGACATGCTAAGCAATAGATACCATGTGAACGAAGAAGTAATATAAAAATAATATCTGTATGGAAACACTACAAAGTTTACTATCTGTATAGTGCATACAAAGTCCTTCATGACATGGGTCCCCAATATTTAAGGGAGCGATTCCTGCCGACATCAAATGCCAACCGCCCTGTGCGAGCACATAGGCAAGGACTCCTTGGGGTCCCGTCAGCTGGCCAATGCCGGCTGGCGGTCCCCCGACGACGAGCCTATTCTATAGCGGCCCCAGACCTCTGGAACCAACTTCCCCTGGAGCTCCGTCTGGCCCCTGACCTCCGCACCTTCCGCCATGACCTGAAGACCTGGTTATTTAACCAATCCGGGTTGTGATTTTTGGGAGGGATGGTTTTATGGGATAGTTTTTTATGGGATGAATTTGTAATTGTAATGGGGCTTATTTAGTTTAATCTGCTTTTAATTATTTATTGTTGTTCTTGTTTTTATTTGTGAGCCACCCCGAGTCTTCGGAGATGGGGTGGCATATAAGTCCCATTAATAAATAAATAAATAAATAAAAATGGGAAATGTGTAAATGTAAAGAATGTATAAGATGTGTTCTTATCATATATAAATTATATGTAATGATTTAACATGAGATAGATTGCATGGAAAATATTCAAGTTCTCCATTAACTGAATAGACTGTATAATCCAGGAGTCTCCAACCTTGGCAAGTTTAAGACTTGTGGACTTCAACTCCCAGAGGAGTTGAAGTCCACAAGCAAAGCTTTTTACAACAAAGCATTTTACAACCTTTCTTGCCACAGGTGTTTAAGTGAATCATTGCATTTTTAAAATTAGTAACATGGTTGTTAAGTGAGTCTGTCTTCCCCATTGACTTCGCTTGTCAGAAGGTCACAAAAGGTGATCACATGATCCCCCGGGACACTGCAATGGTCATAAATATGAGCCAGTTACCAAGCATCTGAATTTTGATCGTGTGATCATGTGGATACTACAATGGTCATAAGTATGAAAAAATAGTCATAAGTCACTTTTTCAGTGTTGTTGTAACTCTGAACCATCACCAAATGAACTATTGTAAGTCAAGGATGACCTGTAGAGTTCTTAAATTCTTTGTCTTCTTGCAAGACAAACTATCTCAACCACATTCAGCTCGTTGAAGTAGTCCAGTGTCAGGAAACCTGAAAAGTCACCACAAGAAAAAAAAAATGCTTCATTAATGTAAATTATTACAAACAGTGTTAAAAAGCCTGTCGGCTCTCTTACCCAACTTTTTAAAGCAAATCAAGACAGGGCAGTCTTGAGTTTCTTCACATACTTTCACATAAGGTCATGTTTTGCTAAGGGTTGCCACCAGTGGTAGGATTCAAAAAATTTTACTATCAGTTCTGTGGCCATGGTTTGGTGGGCATGGAGTGGCTTGGTGGGCATGGCTTGGTGGGCATGGTAGGGAAAGGATACTGTAAAATCTCCATTCCCTCCCCACACCTGGGGGAAGGTTACCACCGGTTCTCCGAACTACTCAAAATTTCTGCTACCGGTTCTCCAGAACTGATCAGAACTTGCTGAATACTACCTCTGGTTGCCACATATCTTCTTCAGGACAATTTCCATAATCCTCTACAGCCATGAACCAAAGATGGAGACATTGCCATATTTTTGCACACATGGTGTTCCAATTAATTTCTTCAATGTAGGAAGGTAACTTTTATTTTATAACTCCTATCAACCTTGTATTTGTCCTATAAAAAGACTGTCTCCAAGGAGTGAAAACTCCTCAAAGAAGCAAAAGAAGCAATGTCTTTAGGAACAAATTTCCCGATTGGTCCTGGGGATCATCAGGTCTAACACTTCATTGTTCTGTAATAATTGGAAGCAGTAGGACAAAATTGGCCGGGAAAATATAATTGGAAGCATCCAGTTCATCTGTTGTTCTTTCTTTTTTATCCAATGCTGTTTGGTAGCTTTCAATCTTCTCTTACTGTCGGTCACTGTACCATTTTGTTTGCTTGCTAAGACTATATTCGCACAGCGTTTTTTGGAGTATATCCACACTTCATGTATAAGCTGCTTTTATCCTGCGTTCATGCCATTTTGACTGTAAACTGGCTTAAGAAAATCCTGTCCAGATTGAGACATTTTGACAACAAACTAGCAAGGTATTCAAGTCTGGACATCCAAACACATATAGGCACAACACGGTTTTAAAATAAAAATTCATTTCTTATTGCCCTGTGGATCTCATGACTGTTTTTTAATCTATTCTAGTTGGTGTAAATGAATCCCATATTTCCTTATATTTATAATGGAAAGTCTATATCCATGGGCAGTCCACTCATAAGGTAGCAGCTGTAATCATGTCTTCAATACATGAGTAAGTGGAGCCATACATTCATCTTTCTAATATTTCATTATCAGTCTTTTAGCTATAATAAGGGCATAGAGAATGCATTTACATTGTCCAGTTGTCAAATTCCGTATACAGATAGGCTTCAGTTTATGACCACAACTGAGCCCAGCATTTATGTTATTAAGTGAGAGATTTGTTAAATTTTATGACATTTCTTGCCACATTTCTTAAGTGAATCACTGAAGTTGTTAAATTGGTAACACAGTTGTTAAGTGAATCTGGCTTCCCTATTGTCTTTGCTTGTCAGAAGGCTGCAAAAGGGGATCACGTGACCTTGGGAAATTGCAACCGTCATAAATATGAATCAGTTGTCAAGCATCCGAATGTAAATCATGTGACCATGGGAATGCTGCAATGGTCGTCAGTGTGAAAAACTGTCATCAATTACTTTTTTCAATGCCATTGTAACTTTGAACAGTCACTAAATGAACTGTTGTAAGTCAAGGACTATGTATTTGTCAGATTTCAATATATTCCATATCCATAGATGTAGATGCATCTGTTGATCTCTAATGTTTTTTAAAGATTTATTTACTGTGTACTATGAATAGCACAAAGCTTAGAACATTTTCTTTATAAATAAATAGAAGATTGGACCAATTGTGCATTACTTGCACAATCTACTTCCAATCACCTGAAATGGAAAGTTTCACCCCTAGCTCCCTTATAAATGCACAGATTTTTTGCTCTTCTGTTTTTTTTCTTATCCTCCTAAGATAAGACAGTGTGTATATATATATAGATAGATGTTTTCGTAGATTTTCACGGGTAAAGGTATGTAGGTCTTGGTGTATTTGGGTCTTGTCCCGTGTAAGATTGAGAATACCTTGGCGACGTTTCGACGAGATCCCACTCGCCATCTTCAGGCTGGTGTCTTCAGCTTTGTGCTTGTGCCACTTTGCTGAGGTAGTGGCTTGGCTGAGGTAGTGGCTGACCCACACAGGCTCTTACGAAAAAGCCAACCAATCAGCAAACATCAACTCCATCAACCAATCAAGAAGCAACAACACAGCCAACAACACAGCCAACCAATCAGCAAACACCAATTACATCAACCAATCAAGAAGCGACAACACAGTCAAAAACACAGCCAACCAACCCACTTACAGCAGAGCCAGCACACCACACCTCCCCTCCAGTATTTATAGAGAGAAGGCAGCTCAGATCACGCTTTGCTGGCACAAGCACAAAGCCGAAGACACCAGCCTGAAGATGGCGAGTGGGATCTCGTCGAAAAGTTGCCAAGGTATTCTCAATCTTACACGGGACAAGACCCGCTATTTGCAATTTCTGCAGAAAATGATTGTGTTGCAGACACAATCTTCAGGCAGTTTCTAAAGCTGTTTCTGGAAGAGGACAGAAACAGCGGAGACCTCATCTTTAGCTCAAAGGCCAACAAATAATTCTTAAGCGTATCAGCATTCGCAAAAGAATTTCATTCATTGGCCCTGGGGAAAGGCTTGCTGAAATTCATCCAATTAGAGGCAATCAGATTTATAATCATTTCTTCGACAAATGTGAAACTCCATTGTGTTACTAATACAGTCTTATTCAGGGGTGGGATTCAAATTTTTAACAACCAGTTCTGTGGGCGAGGCTTAGGTGGTGGGTGTGGCTTGGTTGTCATGTGACTGGGTGGACATGGCTTGATGGTCATGTTATTGGCTGGGTGTGGCCAACTCAATATCACTCACATTGAGGCATGCATCTCCTCGCCTGGCCTCTCAAGACTGTGGGGATGCTGCAACAGTCATAAGTGTGAAAAATGGTCATAAGTCACTTTTTTCAGTGCCATTGTAACTTTGAATGCTCACTCCACACAAGCAAAGTACCAGCAAAGGAGGGGAAAAAAATTCCAGAGATGTTCCTGAGACAGGAAGTCTAGTCCTGCCAAGAATGTAATAAGAATCAACAGAGAGGCAGTTTCTATAAGCAACACCAGAATGTTTCCTTCCTGCCTTCCTTACAGGATTAGGCCAGTAATTTCTTCTAACAACCGGTTCTCCAAACTGCTTAGAATGTTAACAACCAGTTCTAGAGAATAGGTGAGAACTGGTAGAATCCCACCCCTGGTCTTATTCAACTGTAAACTAATAGGAATACGTATTTCTTTTGGAACTGCAGTGATTGAATTAACTTTTGCATCCATTTTAGAAGAATCGAGATTTAGATCTTAGGTAAAAGTAAAGTTCCCCTTACATATACATGCTAGTCGTTTCTGGCTCTAGGAGGCAGTGCTCATCTCCATTAGAAAGCCGAAGACATCTCCATGGTCATGTAGCCAGCATGACTAAACGCCGAAGATGGATGGAACGCTGTTACCTTCCCACCAAAGTTGTCCCTATTTTTCTAGTTGCATTTTTACATGCTTTCAAACTGCTAGGTTGGCAGAAGCTGGGACAAGTAACGGGAGTTCACTCTGTTACACGGTGCTAGGGATTCGAACTGCTGACCTTTCTGATCAACAAGCTCAGTGTCTTAGCCACTGAGCCACTATGTCCCTGTTATTTAGATCTTACTGAAGCAGAATATATATTGACACAATATGGAGACTTACTGTAGATATTGGATCTCCAGCCGACAAATTTCAGAGCTAAAATAACTTTTAAGTTTCTCTTCCCCTGAATCCCACTTCCTTACTTTTCATTGAAAAGGGCAGTGACATTACAGAATAGTTAAGGTCACTAATTAATGTACAATCCTGTCACTCCATGATGCTATTTCATGAATATACAACCAATCAGAAGGAGAGAAAGGGAAGGAAATTCCCAGGCATCAGATAAAGCATCACAAAACTCCCATTACCGTTCAAAACATCTGTTCGCTTCTAATGTTTTAATGTGAGCTTCAATGGTCTTCCTTACTATCACAGCCTTATTGTGTATGTGTTCTGATACCTGTGTTTTTAAAACTCCTATTTTAATGCAAACAAAGAATAATAATTAAAAAACCTTTTCTTTACCTAGAGTAGATTGTTTCCGTGGAGATACATAAAGATGCTCAGGTTATCCTAGATCAGAAAAATCAGATCTTCCTTGATCTCGTTTTAGCCTTCTAAACTGCTCTGGGAAATCAGAACACTCTGTATTTTTTAAAAAAAAAAAAGCTGAAATGACTGTTGTTGAGGAAGACAAAGCCCCACATGGATCAATCAAGCAAAATGTAAGAGGAATCTAAAACCCATATGTGGTATGACACACATATCCTGTACCAGGCAGCACTGACAGGTTCCCGGCAGGCCCTTTCGATTGGAAAGCCAAGTTATTAACAAAGGATCTCAAGGGAGTCGTGCACAGCAGAAGCTACTCCTGAAAATGTAGAGCTTGCCAAGTGGCAGCGTGCCCTCAGCCACCGTGATACACAATGTCCTATTTGCCTCTTCATTTATTTAGTTGTTTTGGTTAGCAACTGCCAGTATTTTGATTAAAAATGAAAGCCTGCTATGCTGAGAAATCAAATGGTTCTGTCAAAGAACCCCCTGGACTCTGCTCAGCTTGGCCTGGCCTATCCCCTCCTACAAAGCTGTTCTAATTCCCTGATGGACAAGGGAGAAAAAGATCTGAAGGCTATTTGAATATCAGAAAGGCAGCTTAAATGTGATGCATTTATATTTTGTTTTGATTTGTATGTTCTTTCTCACAAACATACTCCATTAAACATCCATTTAGCTGCCCACCATTATTCTGTATTTGCCAAATAGAAAAGGCATGTTTCATTAAGTTACTAGCTTCAACTCCAGCTGAGTTTTCTCTCCTGTTCCATTCACCAGATGTCTTTGTTAAGTTTGCATAGAGAGGCAGACACGGAGTGCTTCAGCTCTTAATTTTATTGTGACTTCAACTCAGAATGGACCCGATTTGGCTTAGCCGAGGCAGCTATATATAGCCGGCTGCCTCGGCTGACAGCCAATCAGAGTGTAGGATTTTCCCGCACTTTTTAACCAATGATTTCAAACACTTTACAAGAACAACCAATCAATTCAAACTCTGCATACATAACAGTCTTTATGAACCCCAGCAGAAATAAAAGAGAACCAGCCTTTTTTCCAGTCTTTAACTTATAGTATTACTGGAGCCGAACTTTGTAACTAAGAAATGGAACCTGAAATTTCTTGTTGGTCTTCTTTTTTATTGCCTTTTCTTGTGGCAATTTTTTGCATTGTAAATCTGCACTCCAGGAATATTTTTAGCTAAAGGGGAGTAGAAAATATTATTTAATTGGAATTGGGGTGAAAACATCTCTTTGGAATGAATGGGAAATTTCTTCTTATTCAAATGATGGTGTGAGAATTCTTGTTGATCCTACCATGCACAGGGAAGGGAGGGTAATATTTCAGCTACTATAATTGTGATAAAACCTGTCAGTGGCATGGCACGAGAGGCCGTTTGGAGCCAGTGATGGGCAGTGCCAAGATACAGGAGAGGCCAGGTACAAAGATACAAAACCTTGCAGGCCAACACTTCCCCACTTCTGATATAAATTACAAACTGTTTGCAGCAGCTGTTTTGTAAATTGAAACTAAGCACAGTACTGTATTGGGGTTTAAGAAAGTGCATTCAGTTGAATGTACAAAAAATTCTGCACAGATCTTCTCTGGATTGACTTTTGGGCTGCAGTTGTTCACATGCTCTTCTGCTGTACTTGGCGTCTGTTACATGAATACATCTCCATTGTCCATTTGTATTTCAGAAAATGTCAGTTACAGTTTGCTTGTTCTAAAGAAGAAAGACCCTCTCACTTAATGCCAAAAGATTTATTGGCCTCTGTGTTTTGATGCTGTTGAACTTTCTGGCCCTTGAGTAACTTCCACTATTTTGCCAGTCAGGAAAAGAGCAAAGTCTGCTCTTTTTGCATCTAAGTCTCTCCACAGCTTGGGACACATTTTCTGCCAATCATTGGATAGTACTCGGGGAGAAGATGCAGCATCATACTGTGACACATTCAAGTGAGAAAAACACTGATTGAAGCCATAAAATCCAGACATGTAGCTTTTTAAAAAAGTGAATCTAAAGTATGGGGGGGGAAGCTTTCATATTGTGTCATGTGATACTGCCGCCATCTTTGAATTGTGCTGAAATGCCTGTCTCCTCGAACCTTTTCTCACTGCTGGGAAGATTAATGCAAGGCCATTAACAAAGCATTAACTCTTTCTGGCATCCCCAGGTAGAGCTGAAAAAGCTGTACTAATCCTCTGAGCCTTAACCCAATCAGTGTCATCAGTGTCAGCTTAGTGGTCCGGTGTCTGCTTCATTGCAGTGTGGCTTCTTGTTTTTTAAACCCTGTATTTAAAACTGTTTATGTTTTGCATTGTTTTGAAAACTGGATAGCCTCTTTGTCAGGAAACAGAAAGAAAGAAGGAAGAAAGGAAGAAAGGAAGGAAGGAAGGAAGGAAGGAGGGAGGGAGGGAGGGAGGGAGGGAGGGAGGAGGAGGAAGGAAGGAAGGAAGGAAGGAAGGAAGGAAGGAAGGAAGGAAGGAAGGAAGGGAGAGAGAATGAAAGATATTATTCAATCTCATATTTTCATGATTAAGAACAACCAGGCCTGTGACATGGTTTCCGAATAGGCAGTATTCCAATTATGAATTAATCCCAGATCAGTAGTTTTAACCAACCCAAACATTTTTAATAAGGTTTTCATGAATGCCGAAACAACCATTCATGCACAGAGGTTGGCATCTCAATTATCCATGTTCAAAGACTTGTGTGCTCATCTTTTCTCTTTATAATCCCTGTGCTTTGCACTATTTTTTTCCCCTCCTGCTTTCTAACAAAACCCTGTGCTGCACCTTCAAAATCAACTTCAATGTCTACTGGGTATGTGTTTGAAGGGATGTCATTGTTGCCTAGCAACAACACAGCCAGAGTTGCCTACAGCTTTTTGCTGGAAAACCTGAGACGAGGCATTCTCATGTAATCAGTCTAAGTCATCACTCGGTATGCATTCTCGTGCATTCTAATTTAGCACAGCATGAGATAAAACTCCTGTTCCTTGTGTGTTGGTTGATCCCAAATGATTCAGAAATCCTTGGGTGCACATGCAGTTCAGTGCATAATGAACATTATAAATTGCACAGTAAACAAGGTGAAGGTAATTTATGTCAGTGTTCCTTACAAGCTCATGAAATAGACTTTAGGGTTTGGGTACTCACCCTTGATGAACCATCTTTGCAGCATGCCAAATTTGGAGGAAGCAAATATCCTGCGGGCAAAGGACTGGCCAATAAAACTCCCTCTGATGTGCCATGGAACAGGGTTATTCACTACAGGTAGTCCTTGACTTACCACCACAACTGAGCTGAAAACTTCTGTTGTTAAGTGAGACATACATTAAGTGAGTTTTTGCCCCATTTTATGACCTTTCTTGCCATGGTTGTTAAGCAAATCATCGCAGTTGTTAAATTAGTAACCCAGTTGTTAGGTTAATCTGGCATTGACATTGCTTGTGAGAAGGTCACGTTACCCTTGGACATAGCAACGGTCATAAATATGAACCAGTTGCCAAGCATATGAATTTTGATCCCATGATCCTGAGGATGCTAAGGCTGTAACTATGAAAAATGGTCATAAGTCACATTTTTCAGTTCCATTGTAACTTTGAATGGCCACTAAATGAGTGGTTGTAAGCTGAGGACTGTCTGTACAGTGGATGGCTTCCTTCACCACTTGAGAACTTTCAAAGAACAATTTACCTGAGCCCAGCCAGAAATGAAGCCATGGTGGTTGCCGCCGCCTCCACCCCATTTTTCTCTCTTGTTTTTGCTTCCTTCTGCCAACTTTGTCATCTTTATACCAGGTTTCTGCGAAAATAAGATCCTGTCTTATATATTTTTTGCCACCAAAAAAGGCACCAGGTCTTATTTTCAGGGGATGTCATTCACTGTCTAACCTCACTTGCTCGTGTCACCCCTGGCCTCCTTTTCTGTGGCAGGCAAGGCTTTCCTGAAGGCCTCTGCAGGGGATAACAGAGCTCCGGATTGATCCGGAGCTTTGTTATCAGCTACAGAAGCCTTCAGGAAGGCCTTGCCAGCCTTATCAGCTGCAGAAGAAATGGGCTGGCAAGTCATGTGTCAGGGTGTGCAAGGCCTGGCTACCACTGTCCAAAGGTAAGTACTAACTCCGCCCCCCATCTCCACCCTAGCTTAATTTTTACCCGTGCACTCTAGAGTGGGTGGGATCTTAATTAGGGCTTATTTTGGGGGTAGGGCTTATATTGGACACGTAAAAATCAAGCTAGGACTTACTTTCAGGGTAGGTCGTATTTTGGGGGGAAACAGGGTAGCTTTACTGAGCCATTCTGTATTTTAATTTACATTTTACACTCTGGCTCTACTTTTCTTACTATCCTTCTTCTTGCCTCTCCCTCTTTCCCTCCCAGGACTGTAGTGTAACTATCGCTGTCCTGGGCTCTGGGAATGCTGAAGAAAAGTGTTCAGACACCAATTTTATGGGAATGTATCTAATCCATCTTTCCAGCCCTATGTGGAAACACAAACGTGGATTCCATGATTTCCAAATATTTCTGTGCAAATTGCAGCTCAGAAAACATAGCCAAAAATATGTTTATTAAAAACAGACATACTTTGTAGATGGGTGTGCAGATGAAACTGTATGCAGAAATGTGCATATTTGCGTGAAATGCATATCAAAATATTGTGCATAAACTTTGGATTTTCCCTTTGATCATCCATCAGAAGCTGTCAGCACAGGAATAATATTAAAGATAGTGCCAATACATCCCTGTATTATTACCCAGGAAATGTGCACATCTCTGAGTGCAGCATTTATTTTTTTTACCCAACTCCTCACTAAGCTCAAGCACTGGATTATTTCCATGACCTCTGCAGCCTTACATGTCCATTCTTATCAAAAGCAAGAACATCGGATGTTGTTTCTTTATTTTCTCCCCTCTCCAGATAGAAGAGTTTTTCACACCTGCATCTGATCACAACCAAAACATATCCTGGCAGTACTATTTTTTTCCAACACATCTGTATGATGTTGTCTTCATCTTGGCCCATGAGTGAAACCGATCTAAGCGGTCTTTAGCTGTGCTCCTGTTAAAGTAGTATTTTCCACCTTACTGTCCAAATACAGCCTGTGTTTGTATAATGCATAAAATCTGCTAGGCTTTGTCCCACCCATTACTTTAGAGGAAAGTCAGAAAATAACAGTGATTTGAAACAGAGGCAGGATAAGGACTGACAATGGGGACAGAAAATTTTATGCCAATATAGATTTCTGCCAACGCAGAGATGCTTGGAGAACACCAATGGGAAAAAAGCTCAGGGGAAAAAAGAAGCTCTGAATGATAAAAGGAACAGAAAACTATTTTACCAGTGATAATGCTGTGCTCTTTTCCAGGGGTATCTGCAGTCTCTGGTTTCAGAATGGTGTGAGTGATGGAGTAACTCAAACCAGACTCATTTTTATATGCGTTCTACTGCTCCCAATGCATTTCATAGAATTCTTTATTCACCAGATGTAATTGGACACACAAGGAATTTGTCTCCCATGCATAAGCTCTCCCATCACCCATACTTTTGAAGCCAGAAACCATTGCTAGAGATGCAGTAGGCATGCTGAATGCAGAGGCCAAATGCATCCTCATTTTCCTTGACCTAACTGAGCAGTACATGGTGTTATTGAAAACTAGATGCATGTTTTATAAATAAGTCCACCATAGGAAACAAGGAGAATATTGTTCATTTTGTCTCCAAGTACATTTTATTTATTATCTATCTTTATTTTATTTATAATCTGCCTTTATTACTTTTATAAATGACTCAAGGTGACAAACGTATCTAATACTCCATCTACTTCTATTTTCCTCACAACAAAAGCCCTGTGATGTGAGATGGGCTGAGAGACAGTGACTGGCTCAAGGTCACCCAGCTAACTTTCATGCCTAAAGGCAGGACTAGAATTCACAGTCTCCTAGTATCTAACCTGGTGCCTTAACCACTAAATTAAGGGTGTCAAACTCACATCGTCATGGCATCGTCACTTCGCTAAACTGGGCATGGGCGTGGTCAGTGCATGGCACATCTGGCCCATGGGCCATGAGTTTGACAGCCCTGCACTAGATCATTTAGCATAAGGAAGTTTTCCTTTCATCTGTTAAATAAAAGCAAAATATTTCACACTGATGCAACCAGGGCAAAGGTAAAGGCCTAAGTTCTTTTAGAAAAGTTTATGGTAATTTCTGCTCAGTATTCAGCCTAGAAGCAAACATAAAAACATGAGGTGCTCTTCACAGAACAAGAAAGGAGACATTGCCAGGTAAAGTTCTCCTGCCTTATTGCTAATTAGTGTTTGCCTGAATTTTCAGCAGCATTAGATTAGGCTACTGGATTCAATTATGTGCAAGGTTGTAAACCAGTTGTAATTTGTGAAAATGTTTGCGTAGCAAAAGACCAAAAAAATAAATAAATCATTTCTCCAGATCATATGGGCATGCTTTCGTTTTAGACAAAAGAGGAGGAACAAACTTCCCTGTGAGAATTCAAAGTCAGTAAAATCCAGATTAAAAACTTTGGAACTCAGACCAGCCAAGAGATAAAACAAGGGGCCCATCACTTGAAATGTAAGCAGGAATTCAATCCTTGGATGCTATAGATATTCTCTAGCAGCCTTTAGGCAATCTTGCAGGTGCACAGGTAGTCCTCGACTTGGAACAATTCATTTAGTAACCATTTGAAGTTAGAACGGCACTGAAAAAAGTGGTGTATGATCATTTTGGACACTTATGGCCATTGCAGCATCCCCATGATCACGTGGTTTACATACAGATGCTTAGCAACTTTTATGATGGTTGCACTGTCCCCAGATTCTGATCTCCTTTTGCGACCTTCTGACAAGCATAGTCAATGCAGAAACCAGATTCACTTAACAACTGTGTTACTAATTTAAGAACTGCAGTGATTCACTTACCCAAAATGGGACAAAATTCACTTTACAAATATTTCACTTAGCAACATAAATTTGGGGCTCAGTTGTGGTTGTAACTTGAGGACTCACTGTATTTCTAAAGATATGAACTTCAGTAGAAAACTTCAGTAGATTCTCAGTCATCCAGGTCATGGTTGTCCCAAAGGTGCTTTTTCAGGAGGCAACTGGACTTTCTTGTCATTGCAGCACTTGGAGGTTTCTCTGAGTCCAGGTGACCCTCTAAAACCTATTGGACCTCAACGACCACCAAACTCATAATTTTAAATCCCGCAGACCAGAGACCCTGGGAAAATCCCAAAAAAAGTCTGCAGGAAAATTCCCCACCCCGTTTTCCTACCGATTGATCATTCTTCATTTGGGATCACAGGACACCATCTCCAGCTCCATTCTCAGGGGAGTGAGAGAGAGAGAGAGAGATGGCTTCATTCAAGGAAAGCAGCAGAAGCAGCAGAAGTCTTTCTTTCTCTCCCCCAAACTCCTCCAGAAATGAGTCTTTCTGAGACTTGTCACACCGGCGCAGCCTCTTGGAGTAGGAGGCCTTGCAGGGTCGCAAAGACTCATTTCTGGTGGAGTTTGGAGAGAAAGAAAGACTTTTGCTGCTTTCCTTGCATGCAGCCAAAAGCAGAAGAAAAAAGTGGAAAGAAGCAGCCCAGTGGCCAGGTGAGGCATGTGGGGCAAGTGGGGCAAGTTCCCCCCTTTCCCCCCTCCCTTCACTACCTCATGTTGTTCTCAATGCAAGCAATGCAAGCCTTTGTTCCCATGGGCCATGTGGGTGGCGCAGCCCTGTGTTCCCATGCAGCCTGGATTAATTGCTTTGGGGGTGCTTTGGGGGTGACATTTCTCTGCGGACCACCAAAATTTTCTTGGCCCACTGGTTGGCGACCCCTGCTCTAAAAGGATGCAAATGACCAGCTGTCTGCAAGGAATATAAATCCTTCCATTCCCCACTATCCTGTCAGAGTTGAAGAAGCTTCTTGGATGAGAAGCGAAATGTCTTCAAAAGAGAAAAAAAACAAGAAAGTCCAGTTGCCTCTTGCAAAAAGCACCTTTGGGACTACTGAATATAATCTTAGGACAGAGGCTAAAAAGAAGAGCAACTCTATCCAAAGGAGAGCTCTGCAGAAACAAGCTGCCTACTCGGTGTTGTTCTTTCTCTTTCCCTTTCTCAGAAGAAGATACCCAGAGCTTACAATGGATGTTTCTATTCCTGGTGGCTTATTCATGCCTGCTTTCAGATGGGTGGGAGAGCATCCACTCTTTCGGTGCCCTCAATGGCCTCCTTGCAAGGCACACCCACCTTTGTTTACAGGAGGAAGAAATGTTGGTGACAGTCACAACAGAAGAGAAAGAAAGGCAGGTGCGCACAGTAGCTGCTTCTCATCTAATTAAGGGAAGCCACGGGCCAGATGGGAAGCAGTGACACGGAAATGCCATGTTTTGATCCACACCAGATATAGCCTCTGATGGATGATATGTAAGAAAAACGTAGCACAGCCTTGCTTAAAGTTTATGTTGCATGTTTTCTGCTCCTCCAGATTGGTAGCTAATACCACAAATCCCCAAACAATCTTCCTGACACCCATCAATCTCCCTGTTTAGAAGTTCTCCCCGCACCCTCTAATGGGATTTGAGATAAGTAGTTAGGAGTTGAGAGCTGTCCCCTTAAGGGAATGCATCATGGTAAATGTAGTTAAGGTATCCTGGGAAATGTAGTCCATGTCATGTGGTCACATCTGTAATCCTGATTGGTTACTAAATTGACCCTTGTTGGGTTGGGGGAGGCCCCCTCACTCTAGCCTGAATCCTGTACCATGCGGTCACTACAATCATCACTACAATTGTCATCATAGTTATCATCAGAGGGATGAGAGTTTAATATCTTTCTATACCACGATTCAGATATGCAAAGGATTGGACATTAAGAAGAACCTCATCATAACTGTGAGTTGACAGGATGCCTGATGAACCAATAAAAAAGACTTTGTATAGATGCTTTGTGGAGTTGCTCTGTCTGCTTTATACCCATCTAGAGAGTAAAGCAGAACACCCATGAATTGAACCCTCTCTGTTCTGCCTTATGCAATTTGGGCAGTTCTCTTGCACAGTCTTGCAGCCTTCCTTCTTTAACTACTATTCATATATTCAAAGCTTAATAAAAACAGAAAAGAGCAGAAAGACTCCATCAAAGCAAACCACCAGGGACAAATAATAATTAGGCTACAGATCCTTAGCCACCCTCAGGCACTTTGGAGAAGTACAAGCATGGGGTATTGGCACACGTTGAGAGGAGGTATTTCTTTATTCCCTGACAAGTAACAGAGTCATTTTTCTCCCAATGATTAGCAGACAAGAGATTTTAAGAAAGTTGAAGATGATTTAAAAGAGGACCTGTGATTTCTTTTTTTTTATGTTGTGTACCAGTTTTTCCTAATCTGGCATCGGGTTCAACTGTGCTATATGACACAAGGGAGCTTCTATATCTGAAGGATTTTAGGCTCTGGAAAGCAAGCTTTGAGCTGTAGTTCATTTTATAACACTGATAAAAGTTTTGTTTAAGATCTGAAAACAATACAAAACATTCCAAAGCCTGCTTTAATAGAGCATGAGATGTCTCCTCCATCTCATTTTTTTTCCAAATCAACTTCTGGTCTTCAAATATTATACAGTATATAGTTAGGCAATTTATATTGATGTTTACGTATAAATATAAATAAATAGGGATGCAGTGGTTCAGTGGCTAAGATGCTGAGCTTGTTGATCAGAAGGTCGGCAGTTCAGCAGTTCGAATCCCTAGCACCGCGTAACGGAGTGAGCTCCCATTCCTTTCCCCAGCTTCTGCCAACTAGCAGTTTGAAAGCATGTAAAAATGCAAGTAGAAAAATAGGGACCACTTTGGTGGAAGGTAACAGCGTTCCATGTGCCTTCGGCATTTAGTCATGCTAGCCACATGACTACAGAGATGTCTTTGGACAGCACTGGTTCTTCAGCTTTATAATGGAGATGAGCACCACCTAGAGCTGGAAACTACTAATATGTATGTGTGAGGGGAACCTTTACTTTTACCTTATAAATGTATTAAACAAATGATTTTTTTAGTCTAAATCAAACTAAATTGGTTAATAGGTTTAATATGATTTTATATGTTTTTTACATTTTTGATTGGAAGCTGCCCAGAGTTGGTTGGAAGACCAACAACAATATAAATGTTTTAACTAAATATCTGAGGAAATAAATAATAAATATATACCATGCTGCAGTTCCAAAGGAATCTTAGGAACTGCCAAGATAAATAATAACAAAACACCCACTGTGAAAATGAGAAACATAAAATATGCATACATGCGCACTTCTTGCAAATGTTATTTTCCCATACCATAATACAGGTAGTCCTTGACTTACAACAGTTCATTTAGTGACTGCTTGTAATTACAACGGCATTGAAAAAAGTGATTTATGACCGTTTTTCACACTTACGACCATTGCAGCATCCCCATGGTCACCTGATCAAAATTCAGACACTTGGCCACCAATTCGTATTTATGACAATTGCAGTGGCCTGGGGTCATGGGATCACCTTTTGCGACCTCCTGACGAGCAAAGTCAATGGGGAAGCTAGATTCACTTAACAACTGTGCTACTAACTTAACAACCAGTGGTTCACTTAACGGCGGCAAGAAATGTCATAAAATGGGGCAAAATTCATTTAACAACTGACTCATTAGCAACAGAAATGTTGGGCTCAATTGTAACTATAAGTCAAGAGCTACCTGTATTTCATTGATGAAACTGGCTCCAGGTAGTAATTGGCCAGAACAATTCCCACAGTATTGGCCGATATTATCAATGGTTAGGCATGCTGGGACCTGGGAGCTATAGTTCAACAACAGCTGGAAAGCCATGATCTTCTGCTTGGTACTTTAGAGGTATGATGGCAGTTCAGTGGAGCTTCAATTAAAGCCCAGTGTTGGGAACCTGATCTGAATGACAAGCATTTGAACTGCTTCCCCTCTGTATGCAAAAAAGAGCACTGACAGGAATTAGTAGAAAGTTGTAAAGTATGATTTTTAGGAGCTGGGAGGGAAGAATAGGAAAAGTTAAATCTCTCATCCCCTATTCCATGAAGAGGCTGTGCTTAGTTGTATTTTGTAACCTCACCCTCAGGAGTGCATCTCTGGATTGTTAAATCTGGCACATTCATCTGGATGGGCTTGTGTTTGTTTATTTTTTTATTTGGGTAACTGGACACAGCCTGAGCTCCCAAGATTGGAGGAAGGAAGTTGCCAGAAAGGCAGGCCTGCGTCTCTGGAACTGCTAAAGGCCTGAGTCAGTCTAGTCAGTCAGCCGGAGATCTGGGCTGCCTGACGATTGATGGCAGCTTTTCTCTGTTAACTCTGAACGAGCTCTTTGCTGCCTGCACACATGTACCCCCTCAAGGCGAGATTCTCAGCTGGTTCTGCCAGCTCCTTGCCAGCTGCTGGTGCCCTTTCCAGCCTAATCTGTTGTTGGCCGCGTGCCACCGTGCGAGTAAGATCCATCTTGGCTTGGCGTTTGTTGAACTCTGCACGTGAGCGCAGACATATTGGCTGGAGGTTTCCTGCTCTGGGGAACCATATGTTGCTCTTTACATGGAAGCAGGCAAGTGGGAGGCTTCAGCTGTCAGCAAGGGCAAGCTTATACTGACAGATAAAAGAAGGAAAGGCTTGCAGAACAGGTCATGTGCTGCTTGCTCACTTTGTAGGCTTTCTTGGAAAGGAGGTTTTAATGCCCAGGAAAGTCTGCACCCATTGGTGTCTGTGTGATTCTGTGAGCAGATTTAAATCCAGATTCATTTCTGCTGTCACATACAGTGGAGTTTATCTGTGGAGATGCAATATTGAAATACTTTCTATGAAATCCTGGGATTTGCTTTTTTTTAATTGATTGCTCCTGCTGCAAAGAAACCCACAGAGACATTGGTTTGAACTCCCTCACATTGCTTTATGTTGGGTGGAATGACAGAAATTAATTTCCCCTGGAATGTAAATATTCTTTTACACTGATTTTCACATTGAATTAGCTTCAGAAATACTTGCTGAAAACCTAACTTGGTAAGAAGCCTACAATCTTTTCCCCCCATTTTGGACATGGACATTATATTTGGGTCTTTACAAAATCAAAACTAGGTTATGCTTTCACAGGTAGAGGATGAACTGGGTTGTGGGTGCCTTCCCATTATGATTGCCAGACTGATCATGGCCAGTCACAAAACTGGGATCTACCGGAAAGGGTGAAGCTACTTTCTGCAACTCTCTTTAGCCTCCCAATTGGACTTTATCAGTTTGACCTACGTCTTTTTTTTTATGGGGGTGAGGGGTATAAGTGACATACTGCCAGACAAAACTTTGGACTGCACCGTCCCACAATTTTTATTTTTTCCAGCCCAAAGTAAAGAAACCATGCAAAGGATGGACTGTGGACAGTATAATGGCCTTCCAAAAGCTTAATAGAATAGGATCGGATTGGGTGTGATGAGGGGCACCAGCAAAAGAAAGAATGCATTTGAAAGTGAGTCAGATCTTGCTGGGGCTCCAAAGAAAAGCATTCTAGGAGGAGGAGGAGGAGGAGGAGGAGGAGGAGGAGGAGGAGAAGAAGAAGAAGAAGAAGAAGAAGAAGAAGAAGAAGAAGAAGAAGAAGAAGAAGAAGAAGAAGAAGAAGAAGATACCAATGTATCCATTGAGAGGCAGCTGGGCAACCTCTCAGCATGTTGTTGACTGCTCCATTCTAAGCCCCACCCCTTTCTTCCTCTTGCTTGCATGACTCAGAGGAGAGCCTGTGCTGTGCTTTGCATTGTACACATAAGCAGCACTTTTTGTAGTTGTAATAAATAAGGCTTAATCAATGGATGTAATACGGGGCAGACCAGATTTCTTATTCCAGTTTTGCTCTTTGTATTCTGTGTGGTTATATTTCAGTTATACTAGTTTTGTTTTATCAGGTTTTCACAAATCACGATGACCAGCTCAGCTATGAGCAGCAAGTTATATGCTGTCATTTGTTGTAGGATATATAGGTAGTCCTTGACTTATGAGCCCAATTGAGCACAAAAATTCTGCTGCTAAGTGAGACAGTTGTTAAGTGAATGTTGCCCCATTTTATGACCTTTCTTGGCCTTTCTTGCCCAGTGGTTAAATGAATCACTGCAGTTGAGTAACACAGTTGTTAAGTGAATCTGCCTTCCCCATTGGCTTTGCTTGTTAGAAGGTCGCAAAAGGTGATCACAGGACCCCAGGATTCTGTAACCATCATAAAGATGAATCAGTTGCCAAGCATCTGAATTTTGATCATGTGACCATGGGGATGCTACAACAGTCATAAGTGAGAAAAATGGTCATAAGTCATTGTTTTCAGTGCTGTGGCAACTTTGAACGATCAACTAAATGACTGTTGTAAGTTGAGGACTACCTATATTTATCACTCTCATTCTGATGTCCCTTCCTTTATATTAATCTTCTTAAAAATGTGTTCAAAACATCCTTAGCCTGCCTCTGGAATCATTGGGCTTTGACTCCTAGTACTATAGCAAAAACAATAGCACTTAGACCAGGGTTGTCAAACTCCCAGCCCATGGGCCGGATGCATCACTCGCTTGCCATGCCCACACCCAGTTTAGTGAAGGGGAAAAAAGTCCAGTGACGACACTGTGATGATGTGAGTTTGACATCCCTGACTTAGACTTATATACCGCTTCACAGAGCTTCACGGCCCTCTCTAAGTGTTTACAAAATCAGTATATTGCCCCCAACAATCTGGGTCCTCATTTTATCAACCTCAAAAGGATGGAAGGCTGAGTCAACCTTGAGCCAGTGAGAATCAAACTGCTGGCAGTCAGCAGAGTTAGCATGCAATACTGCATTTTAATACTGTGCTGCCATGGCTCACTATGCTGGTAATTAAGAGAGAACATGTTTGAAAAGCATCTGGGTTGAAAAAGTTGATCTGCACACATACTTCTAGCATGTTTGTTCTTCTCAATTACAAGGGTCCTAGAAATAACATATTCGCCATATCTGCTACAAATGTTTCTTCCATCTCTAACCACTATCTTTAGGGGAAATGTCTGCATTCTGCTTTAGACTTCTGCTTTTGTGATAATATGCAATTTGTGTTAAGGATTGTCTTACTATAGCTATGTATGTTTTTATAATGCATGCGGCACACCACAAAACACATGAATCTGGAACTTGTCCCAACACAGAGCAGTACACATCACTGGAAAAGGGTGAAGGGACTACATCAATCACCATGGTGACATAGAGGAGAAAAAAAGGGATCTTCACAATCAACCTTTCATTTGTTTAATGAGGTGTGGTAATCAACATTCATTACTGTAGCAATCTTCAGCTCTGTAGCATTTCTAATGTGCTTATCCACAGGACATTAAATTGCTATACATATGATCTAGGTTGATTATCCAAGCTCAGATGGCTCATATACTTTTCATTAAACCAGCACTGAATTTAAAGACCCATTTCACATGTGCATGAAATCTCTATTTTATTAGCAAGGATGGTCTGTATTTTCATTTATTTATATACCATCCACCTCCCAGGACCCTAGGCACTTTGCAAACTAAACATAATAAAAGTATCATATATCATCCTAAACATTCATCACATCAATTATTTGGGCCAAATCACCACAACCTAAATGTCAATAACAATTCTCTTCTTTCTCTCTCTGTTTTGCATTTATATTTCCAAAAACTATATGCAAAATGAGAGGAGAAATTTTTTTGAGAGCTATGATTCTTGACAAATGTATTTTTTTTCTTTTTATGAACACTGAGAGCATTTGCACCAAAACAAATTCCTTGTGTGTCCAATCATACTTGGCTAATAAAGAATTCTATTCTATTCTATTCTATTATAATAAGGAAGAAACAATAGCGTTTGTTAAAAAAAAATCTGACTAAATTGCATAAAGAATTACAAGAAGATAACTTCAGCTTTGTCACTAATAACTCCTTACTATACCAATTTCAATGATTTTTTAATCCAATATGTTTTTAATCCAATATCCATAAACTATTTGAAAAATACATATTAAGCAATAAAAGAAGAAAGCTCTACTTTTATTATACTTTTTGTATTTTTGATAAGTATAAATAATAGCAATTGAATACAAAACTTAAAAATTTCATTATAAACTATTCAGAAAAGCTACATACCTTTTAAACAGCCAAATGTACGAACTAAAAACAGCCAATTACTACAATGCCATATAATAATACAACTATTTTTTCTTATTTTACAGAATACCAAAAATATTATGCATATAAAAATTATTTTCAAAAGTTTCTGAAGTATCTGGACTAAATAATGCTCTAATTCTGTTCAGATGATTGGGTAAATTATATTCTTTTTGTAAATTTTTACAAGCTTTAAAAGTGTCATTACTAATTAACTGATTATGAGCTACTGGTCCTGTTTTCAGCCAACATTTTCCAAGATTAGTATACCATAATGCAGTGTTTCTCAACCTGAGCAATGATAAGATTTGTGGATTTTAATTCTTAGAATTTCCCAACTAGCTTTACTGGCTGGGGAATTCTGTGATTTGAAGTCTACACATTTTAAAGTTACTAAGATTGAGAAACATTAGCCTAGTGCATTAGTTTCTCATGAAAAAAATAATATTAGGGCTTTTTCCCCCCATTTCTTTTCCAATAAAGTCTAAATGTGTGGAACCACCTTAGGGGCCAGAAAGAAAGAAAAAACTTTTCCACTTCTTGGATCTAGTAATCACTCTCAAGCTGGCCCATAAAAAGCCTTCCTGCAATACCATGAAACCATCACAATTTATATGACTATTTCATTGAAAATGTATGCACACAGTGGAAGGTATTTCCCTAATCCATTTCTTGGTTCTCCAACAATTGCAGGATATTTAACTCCAAGCCTTTGTTCATGAACTTTGCCAACTCATTGCACCCTGAAAATTTTGTTTTTTCTTTTGATTGCTCCTATAGCAGAGTGGAACATTCTGGTAACTCATTAGAAAAATGCAATGTTGCATCCAAATTAAGTTAGACTCAGAGATGGAGAGAGAGAGAGAGAGAGAGAGAGATTTGCTACTTATCAACTTTGCTAAGAAGCAAAGTCTAGCTCCAACTGGTAGCGGGACTGAGCTATTACTTAAATGGGAGAACATCAGGAAACCAGAAACTTGTAGAATTGCCAGTATTCAAATTTCAAGAAGTATTCCAGAAGAAAACTTCCTTATTGTTTCCAGAAAACCTATATAGATTTTGGGAATTATTTTTCACATGAAGACTAAGCAAAGTAAATAAAACCAAATTAAACACAGAGTACATGTTCTGATGTAAATGGTGGTGTAGGTCAAAGGGACATCAACATAGAACATGAAGCTAGACTGCATTTAAGTGATTAGTAATCTAAATTATGTAGTAGCCTCTTTGACTTGTTGGATTACTGACCTATTTAAGTCCTCTTTGATAAATGGGGATGAAACTAATTATGGCTTCTAAGTAAATATATTCATTTTTAAACTTTAATTTTATCCACAGACAAATGGTGGCCTTGTGGGCATGGCCAATCATCAAAAATCAAAACAAACAAAGCAGGCCCACATTGTCACACCTATTGACTGAAAGGTGAACTAGCCTTTTATTGTCTCAATGGGGCTAGGGTGGGGTGTCATTGATACAAGTCAATGCTGAAACTTGGGTGCTTCACAGTAGGCAGGCTCTTTATGTTTAAAGGGGAGAAAAGAGAAAGTTAGATAGGGAGACACTGGACATCCAGGCAGAATGTTAGCTGTCATGATTATAGCATAAAAGGAGGGCAGGTCCATCCTACTATTAGATAGACAGGAGATGGTGATGTTATCATCCTATCATCCTTTCCACTTAGTTCTCCCTCTTCACAAGTTCCTACCATTCTCCCTCCTAAGCCAACAATTTGTTTTTGCCCCATTGGATAGGTCAGCTTTCGCAATAATTATCGAAGAGCTATGTAGTCATTTTCTCTTAGCAGGTTGCTGTTGGCAATCATTGGGCAAGACTCCTGACTGAATAATGAATAATTTGCCATATAGGCAGCCAGACTGGCTAGATTTTGTCCTTGTGGGTGTGTTCTTCTGCTTATACATCACAATTACCAATGTACTTCTTTGAAAAATAAGTAGAGTAGTCCTTGACTTATGGCCCATTTTTGGACTATTACAAGTAACAATATGATGGGAAGGCTTCATTAAGATCACACTTGAAGACTACCTGTAGGCAGTAAGCAGAGAATACTGTGAGTACTGAGAAGATGTTGGAGAGAAACCCCAACAACCTGGTCTATCTCCTTAGGTACAGTGATGGGAACTGTTCACTAGGGTTGGTATAAGGCAAAAATGCTAGACTTATCAATATCTAAATGAGGAAAGACAGATGGGTGGGCATTTTGTCCTTAGCTTCAGACAGCAGAATGTCCTGATGATTGAAAGAAGGATAAGGATGGATTTGTTCTAAGTGAACAACATTTCTAAAGTTCAAAGGGAATTATCCTTGTGCAATTTACATTTGTTTCAAAGGCCAGGTGAGAAGATTATAGATGTTTTAATGGGCTATGGGAAAGCTGGCATTTTTTGCCCTGGCTTCTTTGAAGCACTCCCTCTTCTATATCTATCCAGGGTTGACCTTTATCAGCTTCTAGAACCATTCTGGCTTCTATACTGCTGCATATATCTTGGACTTAGCAACTGCCATGCAATGTGGATTTTCCTAAAAGGATGATTTACAGGCCAATTACTGCAGAAAATGGGTTGGAATTAATGTGATTAATCATTCATTAGCTCTGGCTCCCATCATTAAATGAAAGCAATGGAAAGAATAGTTATGAAAAGGGTCTTCCATGTGTTTCCGCAGGTGGTGCACCTGACTGATCTTGTCTGGACTTTGAAACTAAGCAGGGCTGGACCTGGTTATTGTTACTTGGGGATACTAATACATCCAGGGAATACTAAGGCTGCAGGATTGAATACAAAGTTGAAAACAATATCCTAGAAGCAAACAATGGTTCTTTTACCAAAAAGTCACTAGAAGTTAAGTTTTCCCTGAAGAAGACTTTATCCTTTAGACTGTATACCCAAGAGTGATCAAGGTTGGCAGATCACTTAGCAAAAAAGTCAGAATAGGCTATCACACATTCAATGCTCTTTTGCTGGTGGGTTCCTGGTCAGTTAATATACAATTATGTTACCTCCCATTACTAATAGATATACATCAATGGACATAGTAATTATGTGCCACATATTGGTAAATGTATGGGCATAGCTTGGCATAAAAAGAACTCTGGTGGCACAGTGGTTAGAATGCAGGATTGCAGGCTAACTCTGCTCACAGTCTGGAGTTTGATCCTGACTTAGCCTTCTATCCTTCTGAGGTTGATAAAATGAGAACCCGGATTGTTGGGATCAATATGCTGTCTCTGTTAACTGTGAAGTGGTACATAAGTCTAAGTGCTATTGCTATTGCTACATAACACAATGCTGTCCAGAAAAAAAATATTTTGTATTTTTCTTGCCAATTCCCATTCAGGTTGCTTTTGAAATTTCATCCAAAGAAAAAGAGAGTTTTGAAGATATTCATATGGTGTGTGAGATCCTTGCAAGAATTTTTTTACAAGTTAGCCAAGAGATGGGGGTGACTTACATTTCATAGAAGAATCCCCTCTGCAGAGGTCTGCAAGTCTCTATATTCTCAAGTCTCAAATCCTATGGAAAGACAGACACTATGGGGGAACTCCTTCCCTGAGCTTCCACTGACTAGGAACCATGCACAGCTAGGAAGATTTCACAGTGATGGAAAGATGTTGCAGTAATATAAAATGGAAACATCAGGTGTTGGGTTATGCATGCTTCATACTGGATTCATAACTATTTGTTGCAAACACAAATGAGTACAAATGCAACTTCTGTTTGTCTAATTAAAGGCAGTGGCATCTATTTTCAGGATCACGTGGCAGAACTAAATGACTCCCCACAACAGCCTCAATTCTGAAAATGATGTGGCTGATTTAAATAAGCTTTAATAACATGTGATGAGTCAAATAAATGCTTTAACCAATCATGACTGGCACCATTTGGCACCCTTCAGCAACCCCACCAATAAAATTAACTCAAAAAGAAATCCTCAAGCACAGGACAGAAGGAAGAAAAAGTTCCTTTTCAGGAGAATAAATCTTCTGGAAAATTACAAGGCAGGTATAGAAGTAAATGCTGTATTTACTCAAAAGGAAGTCAATCCTGAATTTAATGTGAACCTTCCTTTTATTTCCCTAGGAAAAAAGAGCAATTAGACCAAAAAGATTTATTAGCTTCATTACCATAATCACAGTGATAACACATTATCTTAAAGACAATTTATTTTAGGAAAAACATAGCCTTCCTTTCAGGTAAACTCAGTGCAATTACATTAACCACAGGAGAGCCACGTTAGTATAATGTTTAAAGGAATCACACTAAACCAGGGGTGTCAAACTCATGTCACGGCAGCATCACATGACGTATCAAGACTCATGGCATGGCAGCATCACGTGACATATTGGGACTCTTTCCCCCTTCGCTAAACTGGACATGGGCATAGCCAGCGCACGATGCATCTGGCTCACAGGCCGGGAGTTTAACAGCCTTGCACTAGACATTGGAAGACTATCAGTTCTAGTACCCTCCTGTGCATAAATCCAGTTGGGTGACCTTGGGCCAGACACTCTTACACAGCTCTAAAAAGGAGGCAAACCACTTCTGAAAATGTTGCCAAGAAACCACAGGGACTTGTCCAATAATTATTGACTCAGAGGTATATATAAGAAAAAGCTGCAGCATATACCCCATTGTCCTCATATTTTCAGTATGTATAGTGCGTTTTGTTTTTTTAAAAAAATACTCCCTTTTTCACCCTTCATCTGCATGATGTGCATCAAATCTGCCACAAATAATCCCAGGACACAGATTATTCGGCATGCCTATCTCATCATCAAGTGCCTCCTCCAAGCACTTCACAAAAATTAATTACAGGTAGTTAATTAGATCCGGCTGCACCGCTGTGAGAGCAGATAACTCAGAGATGCCAAGGCTTCATCCAGGGACAGAATTATAAAGTGGGTTGCCTGCTTGGGAGGTGGGATAGGTTTACAGTTAGGTATTCCTGATGGGGTTCTGGTGCTTTCATTTTTCTCCATCCTTGTGGAATTCCAAAGTGAAGACAGGTTTGAAATGTGTGATGGATGAAGAATGCTTGGGAAATCAAAAGAGCAGTTGTGATTATTTAACAGACCTTAAAACAATTTTTCAGAACACACGCCTCTTCCTAAGTTGATTTTCAGTACTATAGTCATATAAAAGCTGGTAAAGATTATAATAACCAAATAGCTTCTTCCTGTCTTTTGTATCGCTCAGAGCTAAACGACATGAAACATTAAACAAACACTATGCCACTGTCTTTCTTGTTGCTTCTGGTAGTTGTAAGTGCAGAGTATTCTATCCTAATTAAAACCACTGCACATCTGTAAGAAAGACACCTGTTTCTCCAGCTACTTCCTTTGCAAAACTCTGCTTGACTCTGCTCAAAAATAAAAGGAAATATGCATTGCATTGTTCCTCCCTTTTCTCAGGATAATGGTTTGTGTGGGGCTGGGGAGGCAGACACATTTCCTATTTGCAGACAGAGACTTCTCCTCTGGACAGGATATTGCTCTTCTTGCTTGCAGAGTTAGTGGGATAGACAACTTTGAAATTGTTTTGGATGGCAACTTTCCTAATCCTTGCCAATAGCCAGGCCCTCTGCATTTGATAGAAGAATAATAGTTTATCTCATCTACCTCCGTAATAGATAAATAAAAATCAGAAAGGCAGCTGCATACTGTGGACATACTGCTTCATGCAGTTTAGCCCTTGTACTCCATCTGCTACCCATTGTTTTTTTATCACACTTTAATTTACACCCTCATGTCTACATTCATCCAGTTCAGGACATGGGGTCCTAAGTTGGATTCTATTGTAGCTACATAAAGCAATTCTAACCTAAACATTTCCCAGCTATAATCCAATATGTTGTTATGTCTCTTTTCAGTCTATTCTGACTTCTCTTTTAAGCTACTTTGTGTTCTCTCAGCTCTGAATTACACTTCTGTACCAGGTGATTAATTGATTTAAGTCGGGCACAATGAGTTTATAGATTTCTTTTTCAGCAGCCATTTCTGTTACGCTGGTGCTGGGTTAATGTTTTTATAGTTTTTTTAAAAAGTCACACATCTTGCATTTGTTCATGTACCAGTTTAAGGCAGCCATCATGCCTCTAGGACACTGAATATGCAAAATGATTCCCTAGATGGACCCCCATTTCAAAAACAAATTATTTGCCACAGGCATTCCAGACACTTTGATGCTGCACTATATGATTCTGTTCTTAATAGTCCATTGTATCAGTATTTCATGCAACAAATATATATATATATATGATTGCACCATAGACACACACATGCATACACATAATCCCACCATGAGTTTGCTGTGGTTTATTCCAGAGAGATAGTAGAATTAAGTTATAATTAATTTATCCTATAAATAAACAAACTGCAATTGTACTAGAAGGGAAGATTTTATTGTAATGGAACTGTGACAAGGGCAACATTGTCTACATCAGGGGTGTCAAACTTGCATCCTGTGGGCCAGATGCATCACTCACTAACCAAGCCCACCCCGGTTTAGTGAAGGGGGGAAAAGTTGTGATACATCATGTGATGACAACATGTTGTTGCGAGTTTGACACTCTTGGTCTACATGCTCAATACATAGCAAAGTTTCATATGGGAAGATAAAGCAACTAAGTAGTCTTTACAACAAATGAACAAACTTATTTATCACATATGTATATTATTGAAATGTTCAAGGGTTCCAGTAGTTTACAATAGCAATTTAAAAGAACAGTAAATACTAATTCCAAAAATGAAAATATCCATGGTGAGAATATGTGACTGAGAAGGATAACTTAATTCAATTTAAAATAGAGTAGCAAGCAGTTAACATTAATAATAAGCATAGATCCCACCTAAGTCCCATTCATGGTTGTTGCAAAACCAGAATGAATATGTTCACTGTAATAAGGTGAATTTGTAAGCACACCCATCCACAACAAGAATAAACCAGTATGCTTTAATGGCATTCTGGTTTGTTTTTTTCTTTTTTTTCCTTCTCTATCTCCTTCCTTCCCTTTCCTTCTCTGTCTCCTTCCTTCCCTTTCCTTCATCCTCCTCAATTTGCATCCTAATTCATATTCCCTAATGCTACTTACCTTTTTACTGGATTTTCCCTGATATAATAACCTGATGTACAGTGGTGCCATAACCCGGAAAAGGAGGAAGAGGAAGCTGCTGGAATACAGTTGGAGATTAAGGAAACAATGTAGGTTAAATATAGGAAGAGAAATCTCACCAGAATTTCTAGTTTTTAATGCTGAACTTGGGAATGACCATTTGATATTGAGCAGTGATATCAAGCAGTTCCCATAGGCTGATCTTGTCTTCACTAGTTTAAGCATATGTTTTCATACAATAAGAACCAGAGCCATAATGCCTTACTTGACATTCAGTTTAAACTTTCAACCATGCAGTTCACTTCCTTGCTCTCATATCTGTCCTTATATCTCTTAAATATTATACATATACACATATATGCATATATATAGAATAGAATAGAATAGAATAGAATAGAATAGAATAGAATAGAATAACAGTTGGAAGGGACCTTGGAGGTCTTCTAGTCCAACCCCCTGCCTAGGCAGGAAACCCTACACCACTTCAGACAAATGGTTATCCAACATTTTTTAAAAACTTCCAGTGTTGGAGCCTTGGTGGTGTAGTAATTAGAGTGCAGCTCAAGGTTGACTCAGCCTTCCATCCTTCCGAGGTGGGTAAAATGAGAATCCAAATTGTTGGGGGCAATAGGCTGACTCTGTAAACCTTAGAGAGGACTGTAAAACACTATGAAGCAGTATATAAGTCTAAGTGCTATTGCTATTGGTGCAAAATGATATCAGGGTTTCCTCCTTGAGTCGGGAGTTGGACTGCAAGACATCTAAGATCTCTTCCAACTTTGTTATTCTGTTATTCATTTAAAAGTGCAGGAGACCATGGGTTACCTGCAGTTTGAGGATCTTGGAAAAACAGAGGGGTCAGGAAGGAACAGATTGAGAGATCAGAGGACAGAAAGACAAGGCAGGCAAAGCAAACAGCCTGGTGTGGAGACCGAAAGGAAGGAAAATTTAAACTACAGTTGATTTCCAGGCAATGAACAGAATTTGCCTTAGAAAAGCCAAACATGTTTTCCAAAGGAAATATGTTTGGTGTATGTATCGTGCATTATTCAGCAATCACGCTGCAGTATTTTGTCACTGGAAATACACACTTAATTTCCCAAGGAAGCATTTTTGTCGCAGTTGCCGGTACTTTGTGTGCCATACACTTCTGGGCACCTATTGGTTAATGCCCGTGACATGATTGGAGATGCACAGGCACAAAAGCCAGCCCCACCACCACCGAGTGGTGAATTGTGTCTTTTTTTTTCCTTTTCTTAATAGGCTTTTGAAGGCTAAGCACTTCCCCTCTCTAGCTGAGGCACATAGATCTCACCAAGGAATATATGAGCTTATCTCATTTCCTGACTCACTTATGAGATTCAGTTATCATCTTCCACTTATAAGCTTCCAATATTTCCCATCATTTTCTTTCTCCCTTTTCCCCTTTACCACACATTAAAAATTAACTTGTAAGGAGAAAAAGATGAACTAGCTGCACAAAAACCATTGACTGGAATCGCTAGGATTGCTAGACTTTCGTACTTCCTGTGTGCGTCAGAGAAAGGAAGTTTCTGAGGCTTTCAACAGGCTGTCTTGTCCTCAGATGTCCGCAAACAGTCCCTCTTGATCACAAGGGTTTTTCCCCTTTTCTCTAATAGAATGGCATTAGCATTGGTGCTGTACTCTCAAGAGCATGGTTTGGTCATTTTGAGAGGGCTCCAGTAATCTGCAGCAGAGATTACTGAGCAAACTTCAGGAGAAAAGAAACATAAAAGCTTAACTCTCAGCCAATTCTCTTGGGACTTTCTAAAACCAACAGCTTACTTTTCTCTTCTCGCTCTGTGACATGGATACCGAGAGAGACATTCATCCGAAGAATTTTCAGGTCTAGTTGAACTAACCTTAACAAATCAGTCCCTGGTATCTGCTGTGTGGATCCCAGGAGAATTCAAGTCCTCCTCAAGCAGGCAATCCTCACACAAAACATCTTCTTGACCCTTTTATTTTTCCAAGAAACAGAAATACATGTCAAATGGCGGTCCTTGAAATAACTCTCATCAAGTGTTCTTCCCAGCCTCAGTTTATGAAGAAGGGGTGGGGAACGTTTGTTCTTTGTAAAATGGCTTGAGAGACTTTGAGCTAAACAAGAGTTTATTTACAACAGCCGAAATACTTAAACTGCTTTCAGTGTTTGCTCTTCCTTCCTCAACTAACTTTGCCTCTGTTTTTTCTGAGCTGTTCCTTGAAACAAAGGATTGGCTAGCTCCTCCTTCTCCTAGATAAAGTCCTCATTAGTCACTTGTAGCAACCTGTTAGAGTCCTCCAACTATCATTGTGCCAAAATAATTGCAATGGGGGCAGGTTTTCTGTCATTTCAGTGATGACTGGGTGATGCTATGATAAGCTGTAAGTCACTAGGGGAGATGGCTTTTGATGGACAGGAAATCAGTTTCACTACAGGCAACATCTGAAGGAAGACATGATTAAGAGTATAATTACATTTGTGTGTATTTGTATGTATGGGTAAAGAGCAAATAGCAAAATAGTCCACAAAATAAATTGTCAGCTGTCTTTGGATATACCCCCTCTTTCTGCCACACTAATAAGCTGTATGTTTTACTTTCACCAGCAGTTCCTTTTCAACAAAACCCCTACAACTCTGGGGGTCGTCCCACCATAATTCAGTGCTATCGCTGTGGAGATACTTGTAAAGGTGAGGTGGTGCGTGTCCAGAACAATCACTTCCACATCAGATGTTTCACATGCCAGGGTAAGTGTTCCATGTTGCTCCAAGCTGAGACAGGATTTTGATCCTATTTAAAGTATATGATGCCAGTAGGTCCATTTAGTGAGCAAAGAGAAAGGGACAGAGACTTATGGTGTATTTATCTCTCTCTCTCTCTCTCTCTCTCTCCCTCCCTCCCTCTCTCTCTCTCTCTCTCTCTCTTTATTCAATTCCATTCCTACAGCCACCCATGTTAATCAATTACTCCGAGTCACTTACAATTAAAAAAATATGCAGTTAAAACATTTTAACCCAAATGTTCGTCTTAGTCCTGAAAACTTGGTGTTATGATTAGAAAGAAGAACAGTTTAGTGCAAACTAAATTTAATGTCCCTGAGCAATTGTAGAATGTTGATAAACAAGTTCCTTTGGCTACAATATAGGTCAGTAGGTAGAGTTGATAGAGTATAGAAATTTGAAAAGGAGGACCTGGGATTAGGAAAAGTAAGAAGGTTCTTGCTTAAAATGGGAGATGTGCATTTAAACATGGTCTATTATTCATTCCTAAAGCTTCAACCATGGTATTTTCATGAATTTACCTTGAGATTTTTAATAGAAGTCTAAGGACCTTCACCAATGTGTAATTTCAAAGATATTTTGGAGGAAGTCATGCCTGTTAATCTAATAATAAAAACTATACTAAGAATGATCTCTCTCTCAAAAATTGTAAGCTAAATAACTAAGAGATGTCCTGTAATTTCTGATATCAATCTTGAAAGACCTGTCCACATTTGTTCCACCATATAATAAACAAATCAAGGTGGGATTACTTTTGCCTTCTTTCTATACACTTTCTTCTTCATCACAACTATTTAATCTTTTCTTCAAATCCCCCATTAACAGCTTGTTCAATCTTTTCCTTATGTCCAAGATCAGTTCTACATTTTCTCTGTTTCTTTCTCACATACACAGAGAACTTGTGACTCTAGACATAAATGTAACTTCTAGCATCTCCAGACCACATGATAGTTGGGAGGGACACCAGAAACTGCAGTTCCCAAATATCTGCAGGACCTCAGGTTTCCCACTGTTTATTCTCTAACAGGCAGAGAGATCGTTTCAAATAAATGTGTATTTGTGTGTTGGTGTAGGCCATTGTGTTGACTGGTGATAGACACAACACATGCTAGCTAATGTGAAAAAAACTCACTATTTTGTTAAAGTAACAGAAGTGGTGAATAGGGAGAGGGATGAAACTCTTGTAATTTATGCTGTACACTTTATAGATCTGGTTACTACCCCTTAGAACAGCTGTTTCAAATAAATGCAATAATGAGCCCACTCACATCTGTTCTGGGTTTAATTTTTTGACTTCTTTTCTTTATTCCTCCCACTCAGCCTTCTGTCAGTAGGGCAGGGACATAGTTTAGTAATTCACAGCATTCAGTTTTCAGCAGAAGGCAATTTAGTTTCCAAATAGGTTCAGGATCACTTGTGGCAGTTGAAAACTATCCCAAATAATGGGAAACAGGACAATGGGGAAGAATTCCAAAGAGAGCCAAGACTTTTGTATGCAGCATCACATGTGGCTCCTGTCAGTCAAAGCTTCACGGCAGGAAAATGAGGACATGCACTACTGGTAGTACATGAAAAGCTAGGTGAAAAACAAGCATAGAAGCATAGAACCACGGTATTGCTTCTTAAAATTTAAAATAGGCATGAACAGTAACAATTCACTCAAATAAGCAAAGTAATGTCTGTTTGATCCTGCAGGCTGTTTAGGTATTTATGCTGAAAAACGAACAAGGTCTTCTTAGTTATTAAGTAAATATACAGAAAAGGAGAGGCCTCATAGGAAAACAAAACATTTTTTGTTCTCTTTTTATTCATCATTTTATGCAATGTAAAACATACAAAATGCATTTCGGAACAAAACTCCTTCCACAGGGATAGTTTGAAAATGAATTCAACTTATTATATTATTACATAAAACACAAGAAATAGTTATTTAAAATACCAGCCAAATGTTGTTTAAAAGGGATATTAACCAAATATATATGATTTGAAGTGCCATTTTCATATACAAGCTGCACAGCACATTCTAAAATTGTTTCACAGGAATTGTTTTTGCATGGGGGTTTTATGTAATTGAACAATATATCCAGTTCATTTTCAGATTGCCCAAGGAATTCAGTCCGAACCTTCCTAGATGTTTTTGCAATTAAATTATAAACAAGGGCAAAAAATAGTCTTTCTGTGAGATCTCATGACGTTTTCTCATATTTAAATCTTTAGGATAATCAGGAAATTGTAGCTCATACACATTTTGTGTCCGCCCCTATATCAAGTCAGAACTACCCAAGGAAATTCAGTTAAAGGTGATTAGCAAGCTATTCTAGGACATAATAGAACTCACATCAACTGACTGTCCACCTACAAAATCTCCATTCAGAAATCTCAGGATGTCTTGCCCTATAAATAGAAAGACACCTGCTTTTCCATCATGCCATAACTCTTCCTCCTGCTGTTTGCTGACAAATAAGAAGAGGGTACACAGCCAGTCTGCCAAACTAATATTGTTTGACCTACTATGTACATGAGCATATTTCTTTGACCTTTGCCACCACCTCCTCCTCCTTCTCCTGGGATCTTAAGAATCTTAATCTGGGCTTCTATAGAAAGCAATTAAAGTATTCCCACCCACCCACCCACCCAATGGATCTCAGAAAACAAGATCATGCAATTGATTATTTGTAACACCAGGTATTTATGTATTGCCCAAGTTGTCCACAGTGATCCAGAACAGCCACTGAAACTGAGATCTAATTGTATATTATCTTTCCAAACCACCAAAGAGTAGGTACAAGTTGCTTTAATTGTGATGAGAAAGGATGCATGCTGATGTAAACAAGATTTTAGATTAGAATTACAAAACATGTTTGAATGCAATGAACAAACCTGCGTGGATCAAAAAATTAACCAAGTGGAACGAATTCAGTGCACTGGAACTTTTACATGCCAAGCCCATGAAAAAAGTAGCTCCAAAGAACATTTGTTCATATACCAAATCATTTTTACCTCTTTTTAAGAAACAGCCTTCTGTAACACTTAAAAAATGCATTGCTAGCATTTTTTTCTGAGTTGGTGTACTCAACTTGGAAAGTAAATGTGATCTCATTCAGAGAATCTTCTGCAAATATTCAATAAACAAACCATAGAAAATGAAGAGGTCAACAACAGTTTAAAGCTGCTATAGAAACCCAGGTATGATTTTTTATGTTGCATACACATAAAAATACAGTAGCTTACCACTTATCTTAATCATAATTATTAAGAATACTTAATAAAAGAAGTCTTCCTTATTACAGGGACATAGAATTATTATTACTGTTGTGGCATGATGGGGGGGTCATATTACTTATTCAAATATAGAGACACACCCATCACCCAAAATCAGTCTTCTGTGGTTGTGAGTGGGACTTTCATTGAGGCAATCTATTTCTGCAGTCATTTTTAAGTAATGTGCTAGAGCCCAGAGAATCTAACTAATAAACATTTCCTTCAACATGAAAGAGCATCCCACCCACATATACTTAAACTCCACTCTAGCCTACTTGTGGGGCAGCATTATCATCCTATTTATCAGCTTCCAGAGGAATGATAATGATGTCCATACTTACAATTCCTTATGATCTAGCAGTCTATTGGCTCTGCCAGCTTTCAGAACACCACAGGAAATGTATGTCTCCAGCCCCCTGGAGTTTGGTGCTGATTATGGAGTTTGCTCTTGATTATTCTGTTAGACAAAGACTTTAGCCCATCTCTAGCTTCAAAAGAGACTTAGAACCACCAGGAGAGAACTTGGCAGCCTTCTTTATTTGCTTCCAAAGCCAAAGGAAATCCTTATTCCCTAATGGGAAATAAAGAGAAGGATGCTTGGTGGAATGATGAAGTGATAGAGGTGGAAAAAAAAGAATGAATGAAGATTGCTGCAAAAAGTAAAAGTAAGAGAGAGGTTTTGAATAATAGGTATGGAGAGAAAATATAGCTGCAATCAGAGAAGAAGGAGAAGATAAGGATTGAAGAGGCAAAGAAAATACAGATTGGGTTTTTAAAAATATTATTTATTTATCTATTTATTTATTTATTTATTTGACTTGTATGCTGCCCCCTCTCCAAAAAGGAGTCGGGGCGGCTCACAATTTAATCCCACCTTTATTATTTTTACAAATAACTCCAGGCAGTGAACAGATCCAATACACCTTCCTCCTCCTATTTTTCCTACAACAGCAATCCTGTGTAGTGGTTGGGCTGAGAGAGAATGACTAGTCACTAGCCGAAAGTCACCCAGCTGGCTTTCATGCCTAAGGCAGGACTAGAACTCACAGTCTCTTGGTTTCCAGCCTCATGCCTTAACCACTAGATCAATTTGACTCTTTGATGAAATTTAAATGTTATTTTGGAAGTGATTGATGAGGGTAATCAAAGAGCATTGAGCAGGATAAGTGGCATCAAAAATAAAAACACTTTAAATGATTTGGGATGAAAATGAAAGAATACTGGAAGTATTATAGAGATACGTATGAGAAAAGTAGTTGCATATTAAAAAATGGGACCAATTGAAATGCTATTAAATGTTAATGCCAGTGGAAAAAACAATGAAAAGAAAAGCGTAAATGCTGTGAAAATATTGAAAAATGATGGTTCTGCAGGTGTAGCTGAGTTAACTGGAGAAATCTAAGATACCAATAATACTCGGGTTGTAATGGCAGTTGGGACCTGAATTGCCATCGCTAAGAAATGCAGCCATAGAGCACAATGTCACCAGAGGTGGTATTCAGCAGGTTCTGACCAGTTCTGGAGAACCCTAGCGGAAATTTTGAGTAGTTCGGGGAACCGGCAAATTCTGACTGGAGATTTTACCGTATCCTTCCCCTGCCAGGTCCACCAAGCCACACCCACAGAACTGGTAGTAAAAAAAAAATGGAATCCCATCACTGAATGTCATGTGACCATATCATTTGGCAATGGCAGTCTTGGCAGTCTCAGTTGCTGCTGTAAAAGATGTCACGAAATGAGTCCCAGGTGAGGAGCCTGAGAGGACTGCAGGGGTTGGGTAAGGCCAGCGCAGTCTAGATACAATTCAGAGGCTGGACAAAGAGGCTGGGAAGACCGGTGCAGGCTGTTTGCAAGTCAGGAGAGGCCAGGAGAAGGTTTGAGAGGGTCAGTGTGGGTGAGGTGATGGTGCTACAGGTGGAAGAAAAAGCAAGAGTGACTTATTGGAGTGACTTGTGCTTCCCATTGAACTTGCCTGGGATAAGCCTGCACTGTCTGCAACCTTATAATTGCAAGACGAGAATCTGAACATTTGGATTGTAATCACATGAACATGGAGTTGCTACAATAGCCAGAGCTTCTAGATTCGGTCATACATCCATTTTTTTTCAGCCGTAACTGTAATGGTCACTGAATGAATGGACATAAGCCAAGGACTAGGTGTACGAATGTGGTCTCGTTATGGAACAGCTGTTCACAACAAGTGTATCTGTGTGTACTATATTTGTGCCTGACAATAGAAGGGATGCCATTATTGTTCTCTGACACAAAGGGAGCAGTAAGAAAAATGAATTACAGGGAAATTAGTTTGTTTAGCACACCTGGAAGTTGTTTATCAGAATTCTAATCAAAAGAGCTCAAAAGGGAAATAGCAAAGTTTGGGATGTGTTGTGTGGATTTATGCCAGACAGTAGGTGTCAGACTGTTCTTTTTTGTTCTTTAGCAGAAGAAGTGCATGAATGTGGGAATGTACCAATATTGATTTACAAAACATGTCTGATAATGTGAGATGAATGAAATGTGAAAAATGAAAGTATCTGCATGTAAGTAAGAATGTACTCCTGTCAGGTTTGTTATGTGGAAATCAGTATTAGGTATGTCAGGAGAAAACATAAAAACAAACAGAATGCAATGGCGGTTGTGTAGCAAAACACAAGAAGAGTAACCTTAAAAATTAGTTTGGGATTGTACACCAACAAAGTATAAGGAGATGTTTTGGTCAATGAAGATCGGATTGCGTGTTGCATATATCAAAGATGACTGAATGGATTGAGAGGAATGGGAAGATGGAGAAAGTTGTAGTTGGATGAAGCTAATCAGATCATTGAAAGGAGAGAGGTGAAAAATGCAAAGAACTAAAGGCAAGGTAAGAAGCAGCATGTAGGTGTGGGATGAAAATGAATGACTTCTGTTTTTTTTTTAAATTAAATTCAGCATTTGTCATGTTCCTGTTATTGCTTTACCTTGGTCTCATTCATCTTTTTTCCCAGGAAACCATGCTTGAAAAATAATTTACTTTTCCCCCTCCCACTCTAAAATTGTTCAGGAACTTATCCCACTTTGGGTTTTCCAGATCTGATGGGAGTAAACTTCCCAAATGTATGCTCACTGGCAATTGGATGTACTGGAGGGTACCGAATGACAGTGGTGAATTGAGGCAAGCTTGTCTGTAAAATGGCAAAGCACTTCAAAAACTACTTCTCAGACTATCTGTCTTACAGTGGGTCATGGCACGTGAGTGTAATAATTGAGCCATTTCTTCACTGCATTGCCAGTTTCTTTCTCTCCCTTGCCTCACTGGGGAATTACAGGCCAAGGTCTCTCAAAAACAAGAAGCCCACTCAATGTATTTCTCACCAGTTGCCATTAAAGATCCAATACACCGGCGGCTCCTCTGCTAGCATATTTAGCCTCTCAACCTGTCTGCTTGTAGTCAATCAAAAAGAGCACTTCTTGTTGCCATCATGCGCCATCATGCACCAAGGCTCACAAACAATTTTCCAGGCCAGGCTTTCTCTCAGCAGAAATTTCCCTTCCCATCATCTCCACACCCTAATATTTCCCTTATTTTCATTGCACGGTACTAACAACACAACAGTGGCATCTTAGAGGACCACAAGAAGTATCTTGCCCTCCTACAGTTTATAGGGGGAAGGAATTAAGGATGAGAAGATATTGCTTGGCTGGGCAAGGTGGCAGAAGGAAAGAAGGAAGGAAAGAAGGAAGGAAGTTTACCCTCACTATTCAAGAAATTGATTTGCTCAGGTGACTTGGAGTCTGTCACTGCAGAGAGATTGAAAACTGGTTCGGGCACTTGTATCTACTAGTGACCTGTGCATCAGAGAACACTGATGCACTTTTAACACACCAGATGGACCATCCACATACAGAGTTCATCAGTATACTCAGATCACACTGCCCAGTGCCAGTCATCCAGAGTGGGCAGCGAGGCTACCAAAGCAGCCTTGTACCTCCGTAATTATTCTGGGTGGCTTCCTGCCCAACTTGTTTTCCAAAGATTGTTTTGCACCATCTCCTACACATAAGCACTCATTAGACACACCCTCACTTTAGGAAAGCATTGCATAATGTGATCTCACACACACACACACACACACACTGTGGCCCTTGACAACCACAGCAAATATGTACATGAAAAAGTCAATAAACCAAAACAGAGAGCAGAAAAATGTAATTTGGATAGCAAAGATGGAACTGACAGACCAGGAAGCAGAAACTGGCTGAAGGCATGCTGGAGCAGAAAAGCTTTCAAGCTTGATCAGGGAGATTGTCATCAGAGAGAAGCCAAAGGATTTCCTGAGGCAGGGCCTGCCAAAGTCGAGTCACGGAAAGACCCTCTCACATACCAGCACCAGTCAAGCCTCAGGTGTCAGCGATGGGGATAAAAAACAGATGGCTGCTTCAGATAATCCCCCTTCAGGCAGCTTTATCTAATATTTAGATACTAGAGAGCGTGAATAGGCTGAGTTGAAAGGAGGTGATTCTGCAGACACATTTAAGCCATTTCGATTTGCAAAATGAATGACCAAGTACATTGAGTTGAGATTAGAAATGACCTGGAAGCCAGGGGTCATAGATATAATAAGAATGAAGTCAGCTTTGGACTGGCTAATGGGAATTCCTAAGCACGGCTGGTCCTCCTATATTTGGTCTTCTTAAGAAGTGATGTTTTGGGTGCTCCAACACTGGAGATTTTAAAGAAGAGATTGGACAACCTTTCATCTGAAATGGTACAGGGTCTCCTGCTTGAGCAGGGGGTCAGATTAAAAGACCTCCGAGGTCTCTTCCATTGGTATGTTTTGTGGAAGAAATGCAACTCTTATATTTAGGAAAAAGCAATGGGGCTGTTGCCAATAAAATACCTGTACAAAATGTGGAGCCATTCACCATGGCTATGCAGGGCGGGCAGGGTTTAACACCTAAATGTCCCAAAGGTGCTTTTTTCAAGAGGCAACTGGACTTTCTTGTTTTTTTCTTTTGAAGACGTTTCACTTCTCATCCAAGAAGCTTCTTCAGCCCTGACAGGATAGTGGGGAATGGAAGGATTTATATTCCTTGCAGACAGGTGGTCATTTGCATCCTTTTAGAGCAGGGGTGTCAAACTCCCAGCCCACAGGCCAGATGCGTCAAGTCCAGTTTAGCAAAGGGGGCCACCATGACATGCAAGGTTGACACCCCTGTTTTAGAGGGTCATTAAAGCACTTGGAGATTTATATGTGTCCTCAGGGTCACCTGAGTAGTGCTCCTGGTTCCTGTAGTCTGCATTTTTTCCCCTTTGGAAATCCATTCCTACTTCCACACCATTCAAAGAGTGTTCATCCCAAATTGTATAGCTAAAAGTTCCTCTAAAACAATGCAAATGACCAGCTGTCTTTAAGGAATATAAATTCTTCCATTCCCATCATTCTGTCAGAGCTGAAGAATCTTCTTGGATAAGAAGCAAAACATCTTCAAAAAAGAAAACAAGAAAGTCCAGTTGCCTCCTGAAAAAACACCTTTGGGACAACCATGATCTGGATGATTGAGAATCTCTACAGTCTCTTAAATGTCTCCCCTTTGATTGACAAACAAGGCTTTTGGCATGACCCAGACACCCTATTCTTATGATGGCACTTCAAGAAGGGTCTGTTTGTTTGTTTCTTTTTAAAAGAAAGATGCCTGTCTGAAGAGATGAAAGGACTGACTTTTCTATCTCATGTACTTTCCTCTCTGTAGTGTGTGGCTGTGACCTAGCTCAGTCTGGCTTCTTCTTTAAAAATGGGGAATACATCTGCACCCATGACTACCAGCAGCTCTATGGCACCCGCTGTGACAGCTGCCAAGACTTCATCACTGGAGAGGTTATCTCAGCCTTGGGCCGGACGTACCATCCCAAGTGCTTTGTGTGCAGCATGTGCAGGTGAGTCTACTATCTAACAGCCATGTGTGAACCTCTCAGGAGTGACAATGGTGAGCTGGATCCCCCTTAGGGAAAGTTGCAGCACTCATGCAAAACCACAAATTGCATTATAGCTTTGTTGCAATCTGTAGGGAGGTGATCCTGGCTTCCCCCGTTGACTTTGCTTGTCAGAAAGTCGCAAAAGATGACCACATGGCCCTGGGACACAGCAACGGTCATAACTATGAAACAGTTGCCAAGCTTCCGAATTTTGATCACTTGATCATCGGGATGCTGCAAAAGTTGTGAAAAACAGTTGTAATTCATATTTTTCAGTGCCATTGTAACTCTGAACCATCACTGTTGTAAGTCAAGGACTACTTGTACATTTTATCAGACAGGCGGGGGGGAGTGGAATTGTCAAAACTGATTTTTATAGTTTGGGAAAAACAGAATCTAGATTGGAATATCCTATCAACTGATGCCAAGGTTTGACCTCAATCCAGCAGTTGCAGAAGAAGCTTGGCCTCAACCCTTAGAATTTGCTCCTCAGTTGGCAGATCTTCTCCTGAAATTAGGTAGCTATCTAAATGCATTTCTTTCCAGCCTTATGTGCTCCTCAACATCAACAGGTGTTTTGTTTCCTTTTCTTCTGCCTTCTTTCTCCAAATAATTTATCCCACACATAAAAATCTTGCCTTTTCAGCAACTGGTCAAATAACTGGTGTTACCAGCACGGCAATGAAGGATCTCAAAGAAGAAGAAAAACAAGTGCAAAAATTCAAACCTGAGCTATATGTATTCTCAGTTACTGCAAGAATTACAGGTAGTCCTCAACATAGAACCCTTCAGGTAGTGACAGTTTAAAGTTACAATGGCACTGAAAAATGGGATTTAGTTTAATTTAGTTTAATTTAGTTTAGTTTAGTTTACTTTATTGTCATTGCACCTCGTACAACAAAATCAGACACCATCTTCAGTTTATTTATGATTTATTTATGATCATTTTTCATACTTATGACCATTGCAGAACCCTCATGGCCATGTGATCAAAATTCGGACGCTTGGCAAATGGCATATATTTATGACAATTGCTGTATCCTGGGGTGATCAGCTTTTTTTGACCTACCTAAGTCCACGGGGAAACCAGATTCATTTAACAACTGCAGTAATTCCCTTAACAACTGTGGCAAAAAAAGTTGCAAATTGGTGCAAAGTTCACTGAACTGTCTTGCTTAGCAACATACATTTTGGGTTCCATTGTGTCATAAGTCAAGGACTATCTGTACTTGCTTCTAGCCACCTGTATTTTCTGAAACTTGATTTCAGCAGCTTCTGCTTATGGTGAGTGAAAGAGAGAGGGGTTCTGGGCATTATCTCAAAAAATGCTTTCCAAAATATGTGATGCTGTCCTAGGCACCTCGGTAAGAGCTGTGGTGGCGCAGTGGTTGGAATGCAGTATTGCAGGCTAATTCTGCCCACTGCCAAAAGTTCGATCCTAAACAGCATGAGGTTGACTCAGCCTTCCATCCTTCTATGGTCAGTAAAATGGACCCAGATTGTTGGGGGCAATGTGCTGACTTTGTAAATCACTTAGAGAGGACTGTAGAGCATTATGGAGCAGTATATAAGTCTAAGTGCTATTGCTATTCTTCGTATGATATCTTTCCATGTGTCAGGTTTGAACTGCCATGTTCCTTCACCAACAATGATACTGGAGAAGACACCACAGAAAGATGAAGCAGCAGCTATACATGAAAGAAATTCTGGGCAGAGGCCTCTATAGAATGCATAGATTGCTCAGAAGGGAAACTAATGGCAGGGAAATTCCATTTAGCCTTATTGTTTCCTCAGATTTGATCCTGAGTCAGCAACAAAGACTCAAAGATGGTGTTTGAATATTGTTTTTAACTGGTTTGATACTTAAATATTGAACTAGAAATGCAACTGATAATTAAAAAGCAAAACAAAATAAATCATGATGGCAAAAGTGAGGGAATATGATGAAAAGCTTCCACCATCCTGTTTTCTCTCCTAGTCTAATTAAATTGCCTCCCTGAGAAAAAAAATGTTGCTTTGCTTTTTTCAATCCCCATTGCAAGTTAAATCTTCAGTGCAACATAGGTATTAGAAAGCATAAAGACATGAAAAACATATAATGGCCCTTATCATCGATGGTATCACCGATACAGTTCCATAGGTTCTTATGGCAGTTGCCTGATTGCAGCTGTCTTTACTGGCAGTGGGGGCAGTTGCTAGGGAAGGGAGCACCAGATTGCAAACTGAGTGCTGGGGGAAAAAAAGAGAGATTTTTACACAGGCTGCTGGGAAGAAGTCTGCACCTTCCTAACAAAAGCCGTGGTGTAGATTTGTCATTTTTCTAAAGGAAGAGAATCACCAATAAAATGCATGTTCACAATCTGCAGACAATAACTTCACACGGAGAGAACAAGATGGATATAATTGGACAGGAACTGGTTCCATAAGTTATGATTATGGGGAATTAATGAGATGAAGAAAGTGTGAAGCAAATGTAAGGCTAATTCTGATTGCAGTGGCGATCTAATGATTAATTGGAGTTTCAATTGGATGTCCCTGCAAGAGGAAGAGTGATTAGCACTCTCCCAAGGGAGTGGTGAAAATGTTGTGACCTATGAATGATTCTAGGTCTCAGAAATCCTCTGGTAAGACAGGTCCATTACTGTGTCTTTTTTAATGTTTGGCTTGTATTAGAGAAACATTAGAATTAAGAAAGAGTGTCAGTGAATGACAGGAAAAGGTAGCCTTAAATTAACCCCAGAAGCTTGACATGTCTACGCCTACAAACTGCTGCCATTACCCATGCCATATTTTGTCAGAAACGCTAAGCTGAAGTTTCTTTGTTGTGGAATCTGTACCACCCTTTCTGTAGCAACCAAGGCTGTTTTCCACTTAGCCTAAATGGCATTATGAGTCCAGCATCAATCACTAACCTTCAAGGTAGGGTGATACCAGCGTGGGAAGTAAGCACATTATTGATGCTATCCATACCATTTGTTTCTTTCAAGCATTACCAGGAAATAGCTGGTAAATTAATCCCCAAGTTGCCCCAGTATTGAATGGCAATAGCAACAAACCACAATAGAATGTAAGTACAGCCTAAGAGGAATGCTGAGCAAGGTAGAGGTACATTTACAAGTTGAGTAAGGTAGATATGATGCTCAGATTAGATTTCCCAGATGATTGAGCTTGGTGGCTCAGGCTGTTAATTGCCTGCACTTAAGTTCCAGCTGCCTACAACTGCTGTAGGCTCGAATCCCACCAGGCTCAAGGTTGACTCAGCCTTCCATCCTCTCGGGGTAGGTAAATTGAGGACCCAAGATTGTTGGGGGCAATTAGCTGACCTTGTAAAAATGCCGCTTAGTAATAAGCAGGCATATACAATGGACTGAAGGCTATTGCTGAGCACACTGGGTTGCATCCCCAAAATTGTAAACCGCCCTGAGTCTCCGGAGAAGGGCGGCATATAAATGTAATTAAAAATAAAAAAAATAAAATTGAGCAGAGGTGAGCAGTTTGGCAAGTCTGATGTCGATCACTTTCCAAAAGATTTTTTTTCTCCACAACCTGGGCTCTCTCTATATAGATATATATATATATATATCCATTGATCCATTGATATATATACTCCACTGATCACCTGTTGCATTGGGTTAAAGGGCAAGAATTGGTACTTAATGCTCAGGTTGTAGTTTATCCCTTTCTATTCAAGTTCCTTTGTTTAAAATGGGATTATTGTTTCCACCAGTAGACTCTGATCACCTATTTGATCCCATGCTTTAAAATTAGTAAAGTCTTAGCCTTGTTCTTTTGCATGGGAAATTAATACATTGAAATAAATCCATTCTTCTTAGCTTTGGTGTTCAATGTGTTTATATACATCCTTACATCTAGAATAGGGGGTCCCCAATTGCTTCAGCTCATTGATCCCTTCATGAAATTTCAGATTGTCCATCATCTCCCAACCATTTATTATATAAAAATAAATAAATACTACTTTAACTAATAGTAGCACAAATTGTAGCAGCAACCACCCTTTAAAATTTAAAGTTTAAATAGTCCCTTCAATCCCTGGGGAAACCCTGATCTAAAGGAAATATAAAACTCTTCTCTTCATTCTAATGAAATGTGCTTTGCAGCTAGCTACTGTATATACCCTCCATTCTGGGTTAATTTCTCCAATTATCCATCTCTAAGGAGGGGAGTAATTAGTTTGCATTTCTCAACTCAAACTTAACTTCATCTTTTTCTGCCACTATAATGAATTTAGAGTAGTTGCTCTTCCTTCCTAGAGTAGATTTTAATATTAACTCCATTCATTTATGCTCCTGAAGAAGATAGTTATCCTCTTACCAGTGTTTTAAAGTGAAGTATAGTTAAAGTATCCTAATCAGTATTAATTGTTCTGAGCCAATGTGTTTAAGAATAATCTTATATTCTAGGATTTCTCTTGCTTTTTTGTAGGGTTCACATAGCATTTGTAGTATTTTCCTTGTTTAATCATAGGGAGGGAGAGAGTAGAATACTATTGAAAGTGGTATTTCTTAATTATAATAAGGCAAACTTCTGTATTTACATTCTACAGGAAATAAGTTGATTGTTTTACCATGCAACTTTAACTCTGTTTCCTGGCAGATATGGACACCTGTGCCTATGTGCACATGTCTTATATTCCAGCCCATTTCATCTCATGTATCTCCTTTTGGTATACATGCATGACTTGAGTGCATGTAAATAATAACCTGGTGCTAGTTCTTGCAATATCTCTTTATCTGGGTGAAAAGGAAACCCTTTGTATTTTCAAGAATGCCACTGTCTGTATCACATTCTTCAACTGTCCAGGAGAGATTTGCCAGTTCTTTGACTATGATATCTGAGGTCAGGAACAGTCAGTTCTGCAGGTTTGCCCAACTATCATCATGTCTGCAATAAAGTCAGGCTTCTATCACAACTTCTTTTTTTAAGACAAGATAGGGATGTGGAGAAAGCATTGAAACCATCAAGGTGTTGAAGGAAAACACCTTGTTAAGAGCCATGGTGGCACAGTGGTTAGAATGCAGTGCTGCAGGCTACTTCTGCTGACTGCCAGCTGCCTGCAATTTGGCAGTTTAAATCCCACCAGGCTCAAGGTTGACTCAGCCTTCCATTCTTCTGAGGTGAGTAAAATGAGGACCCAGATTTTGGGGGCAATATGCTGTAAAACTGCTTAGAGAGGGCTGGAAAGCACTATAAAAAGGTATATAAGTCTAAATGCTATTGCTAAAACAGGGCAATCTCATAGCAAAATAAGGGGAAAGATGGAAAAGAGACCAGCAGGTACTGAAATTGCAGAACTGCCTGCTCTCAGGTATATCTGTCTTTTCCTTCTGTTAAACACTGTCATCTTATTAGATTTACCAAGTGTCCCTTTTCAGTGGCTGCTCCTATAGTCTGGAATGATCTCCGTCTGATATACTAGCGGCTTGCTTTTAGAGAAGCAATGAAGTCCTGACTTGGAGTCCCCTTTTGGTTATTTTAATTGTTTCATTTGGCTTGTTGTTTTATACACTGGTTTATTTTTTTTAACAATTTGGGATTGTTTTCTGCTAAAATTTTATTCCTGCTGTATACTTCTCAAAATCAAGTTGTTGAGTAATCTTATAAATACCTGAAACCATCAACCAAACAAATATTTGCATTGCATGAGATTTCAAATAAATTTCCTGGACATGAAGGAAACTGCAGTTTGGGCACACTCCATTAAAAAACCGACAGTGCTTACAGAGGGTCTTTCCCCACTGCTTGGTAGAATGAACCAGGGGGGAAAAATCTACGTGAATATGAAATTTGCTACCTGTGATATGTAAAATTATACCTGTGATACATATCACACTACCCTTATCCTTGATGCTCATCCTTATTGTTGATGCTTTCTGTTCTATTTCTCTTCCCAGTACTAGCCTGTTGCTTGGTTTCCCTCCAAGTTAATGAGTGACAAAGTCTAACAATTTACATTCCTTTGAAGCTGTTTTTGAACAGTGTGAGAATAAGGGAAATCAGCTATGCATGATTTTGGCCTGTCTTACTACAAGGACAAGATGAGGACACTGTCATAGGAGTAAGCCAAAAAAAAAGTACATATTGCCAGGACATACTTGTACCTTAGTTAACTATAAGTGAAAAAGCCCAAAGCTACAGTGACTAGATGCCTTTGGATCAAGACCTTTATCAGGTTAAAAACATGAACATAAGCATATTAATCGTAGCACTGAGTTTCTCTTAATTACACTTATCCATAGGATTTCATGCCAACTCATTTTCTTCCAGAATCTACTAATTATTCTAGCCTAATAAGCTCACTTTTAATGGGCCAATATTCTCATATCCTTAATCGCCTAAGAAAATAGTGTAGCACCTAATTTCCAAATAACGTCAAGTGAAAGGCAATTCAGGGAAATTATCTTGGATGAACATTAGCTCAAGGTGCATTTTAGACAAGAGAAAACCTTGGCTGAATTCATTCAGTTTAAACCAAGGGACAGACCTTCAGGGTTCTTCTGACTCCCCAGACTTTTAGCAGCTTTCGTGACTATCTGTCACAGGTATCTTTCTGGTTCGCATTTGTGTGTGAGGCTTAAAAGGCCTGAGGATCCAGGATGAGTAGCCCCAAAAGGTGGTGTTGAAGGTCAGTTCAAGTAATACCTTTATTGCAGCCACCACCCTGGTTTAGTTTCCAAGTCTAATTGAAAGAGCTGGTTTTGATCCTTAAAAAGCTCTGTGGCTTAAAGCTGGGTTAACTCAAGAAGTGGGACCAGTGCCATTGCTTTATGGCTGGTATTGGAGATGCTTCTGCTTAACTTACTATGAAGGACAATTAGACTAGTGAGTAAAACAAGACAGAATTACTTCCATAGTGTTCTTGTGCATCTGGAATCAGTTGTCACCTGCCATTTATCACATAATTTAACAGGCATGCAAGAGTGTTAAATGTGCACATAATTTTTCTTCTGAGTTGATTTTATCTATCCAGAATTTCAGCTGAAGACATTTCACTCATTTGTTTCTATGCTGTCAACTACTAAATCACTGTTTGTATTTTGCAGCCTGCAATATTTGTTCCAGTGCTTATTTTATTTTTGTTCTAATATTATATTGGATTTTTAAATCCATGCTTCAGAAAGTGTCCGCAAAGCATGTGTAAGCAAGAAGATTTCCCCCCCAATAAATCCCAAAGCCACATGGAGCAATAAAGACAGATTAGCAATAATATTTTGAACTCAGCATATCAACCTTCTGCATGTGCACATTCAGATATACTCTGTGGCCTGCCACAAAACTCCTTCCTCCTCTACATGCTGAGATATTATAGGTCGATCCGTCAGTTTAATTAGAAAAAGTTTGTATACAGGAAGCAGCATCTTCATGCTGTGCCTACTCCATCTAAACCATCTCCTGGCTCTCCAGGAAACAGTTGTTTGACTAGCAGTGGAAAGATTGTATGCCAAGAAGAGGCTGACAAGGTGAGATCTTCCCAAATATCCTTCATCCAGCAGCAAATTTGTAGAAACAATGGAAGTGTAGGGAGAAACAATGGGAACGCTGCAGGCCTCCATTAGAACTTACACAAGGGGTTGCTAGTGGTGCATAGGTGGCTTATAATGATTTAAAGATAATTTAAACTAAATGGTGATAACAAAATGAACCATGGCTGGCTTTGAAAAACTATGCAGTGTTAAACCCAATTAGTGTTAGGGTGACAGAGAATTAGAAAGTATCTGTAGGTTAGACTTGGAAATCAAAAGACTATCTAGCAACAAGTTTATTCCATATTGTTGCCAAGAAAACAATATGGACGTGTCCCTGAAGTCACTAGCAGTTGAAACTTTACCTCAGTGTTTTAAAAGTAAATAACACTGGACTGAATTCCTGAATTACTGGTTTTTGAAATGTGGATTCATTACTCTCCTCAAGAGATAACCAAGGTTTCTCCTGAGGTTTGCAGAAAATTCTGAATCAAACTGTTTCAAATTCAGAACAAATTCATTTCAGTGCCCCATTTTGAGCATGAATCAGCTATTCTGAATGCTAAAATGGGTAGTTTTGAATATTTTTGGAAGACACTCAAGCTTAAAACCATGCTTAGTCTATCCTTGTCTAAAGTACAAACAAAACTCTCCCCATTTATAAAACAGAACAAAATACTAAATCCCAAATCATTAAATTTGGGTTTTTAAAGTCCAGTCTCTAGATTGATGTAGGTGACTCGTTTCTTTTGCTCTTGAGCATATTTTGGAAACACATGATTTTTTGTCTCTTTAAGTCGAATCCCACCAGGCTCAAGGTTGACTCAGCCTTCCATCCTCTCGGGGTAGGTAAATTGAGGACCCAAGATTGTTGGGGGCAATTAGCTGACCTTGTAAAAATGCCGCTTAGTAATAAGCAGGCATATACAATGTAATGAAGGCTATTGCTGAGCGCATTGAGTTGTGCTCCAAACATTGTAAGCCGCCCTGAGTCTCCGGAGAAGGGCGGCATATAAATATGAATTAAAAAAACTAGGTGTCTTTGTTTTTGTTCTTCTTGAAACTTCCCAACTGGTTCATCTTATGGTAAAAGGAAAAACCTCTTACTTCTTGGTGATTTTGAGACTCTTTCCAAGAGGTGGTTCTAGCAGATAAACAAATTCAAGGATAGCTCCTGGGCCAGTGAGAATTACTTTAAACATTTTTTCTTCATAAACAGGATGGGCAAGTTCTTTGAAATCCTCCTTTGGCAACATCATGTCAAAACTGTCATATTTCATCTGCCATGTCTTTGCTTATACAGTATTTAAGGTAGTCAACACGTGATTAATTCTGTGGTATGCATCAAACTGCTTTTCTTAACTCAACCAGAATTAACCGAGAGTGAGAATTGTCCAAATATGAGTCATCAAAACCCACAAAAATAGCAAAAGACAATTGAGTTGTCAACAAATTTTCCCAGGCAAACAAGCAAGCAGGCTTCCCATACTACATTTATTTCCATAAACATTAAATTCCAAATTTCATTAATAGACTCTTTAGAAAATAGAACATACATGAGCCATAATAGCTGACTCAGTGTAATAATAACTAATGAAATACCATTCATACTGATATTAATCTATGCGTTTCTGACATCTTGCTTATTTTTCCTTGTTTTAGGAAGCCCTTTCCCATTGGAGATAAAGTGACATTTAGCGGCAAAGATTGTGTTTGCCAAACTTGTTCCCATTCACTGATTAGCAACAAACCTATCAAGATTCATGGACCAAGCCGTAAGTCATGTTGATTTCTCTTCTTTATACAGCATCCAAAGGAAGATTAAAGGAAGGAAGTACTGCAAAGACCATAAAACCCAGAGGTCATTCTAGCAATTTAGAACTGTTTATTGCTTCTTTATGCAGTCTAGTAGGATTTTTGCCCTCAATTGATTTTATATTTTTATAATTTGGCTTTATGTGCTCCCATGTACTGTTAAATGTTAAAAGGCATCCAGTGTAAATTATAACAATACTAATCTCAACCGCCCTCTGGGTCTGCTGCATCGATAAGAGAAAACCAAGTCTTTCAAAGTTTTGTAAGTTGGTTTAATCATTTTCTTGCAAGGACACTAGGAAACAGTGAAGCAAAATAAATAAAGTCAGCTGTAACTTAGCTTAAACATGGTTCTGTATTTATGCATACTTCCCCTTACAACCACTTATTATCCAATTACGTCATTGGAGTTAATATCCGGAGCTCCTTACTTATTCCCTCATTATGAGTAAGTACCATGCTTCATTATCTTGTTATTTAAACCACACCCGTTACTGCAAAAAAACCCATCCTAACACCAACAGCTTCTCTGCAATATCCCATTCTACACAAAACACCCCCCCGTGTATCCATCAAGATCGTTGCTGTCCCTTGGTCGCCACCCATGTTGTCATCCGGCATGGGCAGCAATGACAACATTCCTCTGATCTGCAGAATCCTCAAACCAGCGCATCCACCTCTTCCATGGTCCAGAACTGTGCTGGCTGGCATGTGTGTCCTGTGTGCGCGACAACTAAATACTAAGACTTTTTGAAAGGACACATCTCAAAGAATTCTTTTCCTGATTCAAGCTATTTGGGATTCTTGGCAAAAAAGGGAAAGTTGAATATCTTATAAATAGTCTTCTTCATCACCATCATCACCAAAATGATTTATTTATACCTCTATCACTTTGAATTACAAAAAATCTGAAAATAGTTTACAGTACCCATCCATAGTCATTAAATTTTGGATTAAAACAAAGTAGATGATCATGATGATTTTTAAAAAATCAAAATAATACACAGATGTGATCATGTATTTGCATGGTGGCCAAAAGCCACATTTAATTTTTTCTTTGGGCCGGGGAAGGAGGCTCAATTTACTCATGTTTTACATTAATTGTAGCCTTGCACTTTTTATTCTTTTGGTTATGCTGAATTTCTGATCTGACTTCTGATTTCATGATTTGGAAGACTCAAAGGGCTAGAACAGAAACTTCTTGTAATCTTCATCCCTTAGTGAAGTCTTTTGCCTTGAAGGAGTGCCTACAGTTGGCATTGCCCAATTGGGCAGCTGCTATTTGTATCTTCCTTGCTGTCAGACAGAAAACACAATCAGATCAGCTAATTCTACTGTATTCTAAGGTTACATTAACAGAATCCTGCAAGTCTGAAACTCCAATTCTTCTCCCATCTCCTTTACCCTGAGAAATTTGGAAGAGCCTCTTTTGAGCCTCTATCCAGCTATGGACTATGCTGTCTCTTATCTGACCAGTCCTAGGTAGCATGACCGGCCTCAGTCTCCCAAGGTCATTCCAACATGCTATTATATTTGTTGACCTCTACGTGTTGACTGAAGCACCGATGGATTTATGAAATGTCCACAACCCAGAAGCTTTTCAGGCCTCTTCCCATTACCTTGAGTTTTTCCATGAAAGTTGTGGGGTGCGAAAAAGAACTCCTTTGTTTTCTCCCTGTTTCAGAATTGTTTCCTCTATGATCACACTCTGAATGAAGCATGCCCCCACTCCCCAGAACAACGGAGTGTGGGAGAGAGCTTCCCTGCTTGTGGCTTGGTAGATCATGCTGAAATCTGTGGCTAGAAAAGGGCCCAGAAGCAAAAGCTACCTTCAGGTTAAATGGTGGGCTTCTATGCCCAACCACACTAAAAAAGCTGTTGCTTACTGAACATACAAACAGGGAAGTCTTGCAAAAGCCTTGTAATGAGCAATCTCTATCGGGCTGCCTACCAGCTGGATGCAATTGCACAGCAAGCTGTGTGATCTCACAGTGGAGGCAATAGATGTTACTGTCTCCTTAGACTCACTGATTACTAAGAGAAGAATGACACAGTATTCCTTGCTACAATCACAAAACAGTGCTTCCCTGTGACAGCTGGCTCTTGGCAGAGCTGTTCGAAGCTGCCAAACAAGAACACAGTGGCCACAATTCAACAGGAGAATTAAGGGTGCGTAAGCCTGTTGATTTAAGCTGCTGATACATGCAGAACTCCCAGCTGGACTGCAGCCTGTATGGTTCAAGGTGGTAAAAGTCACATATCTGCCTTTGCCTCCACAGAAACATGAGAGTTGTAGTGTAGCTGCATTTGGGAAAGGTAGTTCCTTCTCTGCTCCTAGTTTCAATATTTAAAAGGCTGTCTTAGTGCAGGAAAAATCACAAAATCAACAAGAATTCCACAGTGTTGGCTCACCCTTTTTCCAGGAAAAAGGGTGGAGACGCTGCATTTCTTTTCCCGGATCAGCTGAGTTGAGCTAAAGGAAAAGCTGTCCAAGTCCAAGGCTTGCTTTGCTTTTAAAGTTTGCATGAAGGTGCAAAAACACAGATGTTCCGTAGGGGTCAAAAAGAGGGGAGGGGATGGGTCTTGCAATTTCACTGGACTACAACTGTTAAAATAACAGAAAGTGGAAATGTGTACTCCAAACACTGAGGCCCCTCTCCTTATTACTTTCTGTGCTTGTAGTATCTCCAGATAATTGCCATGCTGTTGTCTTTGTGCTTTGGTATTTTGATAAAGAATGCCTCGTTAATTCACTTCAGAATAGAGCTGGAAGAAACTTTGGAAGTCTTCTAGTCAACCCCACTGCTCAAACTGGAGACCTTACAGACAATTTCAGACAAATGGTTGTCCAGTCCTTCTTAAAAACTTCCAGTGTTGCAGCATTCACAACTTCCGAAAACAAACTGTTCCACTGTTTAATTGTTCTCACTGTTAGGAAGTTTCTCCTTAATTCCAGTTGCTTCTCTCCTTGATTAGATTCCATCCATTGTTTCTTTTCTCGCCTTCTGGTGCTTTGGAAAATAATTTGACCCCCTCTTCTTTGTGGCAGCCCCTCAAATACCGGGATACTGCTATCATGCCACCCTAGTTCTTCTTTTCTCTAGTCTTCTTTTCTCTAATAATCTTCCTTTATTCCTCATGAAATCAACCAATGCCACAGAAGTTAATATTAAATGCCATTCTTAGACACCCTTTGGTTCAATGTTTGTCCCTGTAGTGAACTTTTTAAAACAATGAAAGTGGCATTTCTCCTTTTAGGTTTAAAATACTTCAGGGTGTCTGTCTGCTCATGGATACGATGATATGGCTTCTTGCATTGGTTTCTGATCATGGTGTTAGAAATACAATGTGTTGGATCTACAAATGCCATTCACAGGATGCTCCTTTAAAACCAATGGGGATTCTGTGGAAAGTCTGAGAGATTGTGCAGGTGTCCCATGTTAACTAGCATCTGAAGGACATCACTGGAATTCATTTTACATCAAAATGCTTTTATTTGGTTCTGCTCTAGTATGATATTACATAGTAAAATCAGGGTGCTATGGAATACTATGCATAGGACAAATAAAATATCATTAAGCTGCTAAGATACTATGAAGCTAGAAATACTTTTTCTATAATATGGGATGGGTGTATGGATAGATATGCACACCCTATATTATCCCAAAGTAGATATTGCTTTGTTCTCTTTTTTTCCTTCTATACTTTTGTTCTGCCCAATTTGCCTGGGATTTCTTTTTCAAAAGTCTGTTTTGTACCCTTTTTCCTTAGTATTTGTCATGTATGCACTTTTTAGAATATCTGATACAAGAAACTACTCCTGGTTTAATACATTTTGTTTGCACCTCCCTCCTATATATATCATCTCCATTATTTTTGAGTTGCAAAATATGTTATAAAAATTATACTGAGAAGTATAATTATGTTCCTGATAACCTAGAGGTTCCCTAGGGATAAATTAGATAAGCTTTTGTCAAATTGTGACTGTTTAAGGCGACCCTGTAAACCTACACGAGAGAGAAGAAGAAGATCCAGTTCTCAAAGATGAGAGATCTTGTCATTGCATCCAAGCAGAGATAACAGATAACAGATAATCAGAGTTGGAATGGACTTTGTAGGTCATCTAATCCAACCCCCTGCCCAAGTGGGAGACCCTACACCATTTCTGACAAATGGCAGTCCAATCTCTTCTTGAAAGTCTCAAGTGATGGCGCTCCCACAACTTCCGAGGGCAAGCTGTTCCATTGGTTGATTGTTCTCACTGTCAGAAAGTTTCTCCTTATTTCCAGGTTAAATCTCTCCTTGTTCAGTTTCCATCCATTATTCCTTGTCTGGCCCCAGGCTGTTTTTGCAACCGAAAATTCAGAAACAAGCCACAGTGAATAGAGTGGCATAGGACAAATCTGCTGAATCAGCACACAAGGAAAGGCTGATCTCTTCCGCCACTACTCAGTTTCCAGGAACCTGTTAAGAAGCCCCTGAGGAAAAAAAACCAACACAAGACCACACCTCTCCCTCCCCCATCCCTTGTGCTTATCCTCCTCATTGTCTTTAATACTATCAGGTCACATGAAGCCTGAATCTTTTTCTGAAATTCACTCTTCACCTTAGACATACAGCTCAGGTTACACAAAGCCTCCATGGATAATTCATAACTATGGCGAGCAACACTCAGGATATAATGTGCAAAGAACAGCATCTCCCCAATATTATTTTTTTCCTGCATCCACTCCTACTCTCACTGTATCTCCCTGAGTGCTGTTCAGTGACAACTAGCTGTGACTTCAGTAGGCAAGGCAGGAAAAGAACCTTGTCAGCATGCAAGATTCTGGGATTTAGAGTGTTGCTTGATATACGTGCATGGCAAACATTCCCTGGAGTTACCCTAAGCAGTGGAATCCACTGACAGGACAAGTGGCAAACCAGGGATTGTGTTGACAGATGAGCAATGACAGAGGAGAGCGATCAGAGGAGATTGTCACTCTACCTTGCATTTATAAACAACCCCTCCAGCACTTAGAGGTATGTAAGGTGAAAATGCAGCAACAGTAAGAATGGCTTTATAAAATATATTTGGCAACAGAGTATTCCATAGCATGTACCAGTGAGATTTGATCACTCCAATGAGCACCCTACATATTAGTGATTCCTTGACAATCTAAGAGATGAGGAGACTGAAAGAGCCAATCATAGCTGGGACAGCCACCCCTTTCAGGCCCATTGACTTCCTGCTACTGAACTAAACAGCAAAGGAAACATGAAAGGAAGGAAAGAAGATAAATACCTAGGCACACACCAAATCTGACTGTGGTAAAAGGTTAGGAAGCAGCTTTTACTACACTGGCTAAAACCCAAAAATCTCCTTCTGGTCCAGATTTTGTAAAACAGAGGAAGCCCTCCATAAATATTTAACCCATGTATTCCTCCCCATCCCAACCCCATCAATACTTGATCTTGATCTTGAGCAATTCAGCTTGGTCTAACCATTACACAAGGTGATCTAAAGTATCCTTTGGGTACTAATGCTCTGGTATTAGGCCCACATTCACTATAACTGTTCTTTGCTTTCCTTGGCAAACATGCCTTGAGTCTTGGTCAGATGTTTTGCAGTTCTTAATTTTAATTTTTCTTTTTTGCTAAAGCAAATTGTACACCTGCATTATCCTATCTAAATTGGTTCAAGCCACAAGATCAAGATGAAAATGACAATCTGTAATTCTCCAGGAGAGGAAAATGCCAATGTGTCAGGGTTTTTTTGTGTTAACATAATTTATACTAGCTAGCAGTTGAACAAGAAAAAACAATTCCATAAAAATGAACTAAAAGAGAAAGTCACTCATTTCCATACAAACTATATGGAATATTTGCATCCTACAATTAGAATTATTTGGAATAATTAAATCTTTAATGTGAAAGAGGTAAATATATTCCATATCAAAACCATTTTATGTATTTATGATTTATTTTATTCAGTTGGTATAGCCACCCATCTTGCCAAGGAAATTGTTCATTAACTTTTTTTTTGCTTCAGGTGAGGTCTGAACAAGAATTTACATGTATAAATAGTTTCCAAGACTCCCAATGTTATGATTCATAATGTGGACATGGTATTGAATATTTTAAATATTCCACTAGGTTTATACACTCTGATAGCAATACTGCTGATGCTGCTGTAAGCAACTGTTCTGTAAACAAAGTGGTGCTTGGCATTACAGTGATTTATCAACAAATCCAAGAATATATGGAGAGATAAGGTACCCATGAAGAGCATTCACACCACTTTCATATATCTGGCTTCTCCAACCTGAATAGTCTCAACATATGTTGGAATCAGCCTATCAACCTTTTTCTTAACCAGTATGGCCAGTCATGATTGGGGAAGGGGAATCCATTCTATGGACAGCACAATCTTGAATAGCTGTCTCTCCAAAGAGAAAACCATTCAACTGTAGAGAAAATTACTCAAGTGAGGTTCTCCACATTGACTTTAATGCAAAATAAAGGACCTTTCCTAGTCATTTTGTTTGCTCCTTGCTGGAGATAGTCCTGTGTATCACAAATCATTTTGAACACTGGGACCCTTTGCTTCATGCCTGTCATTCCTGTTATTATTATTTATGGTTCCAGAAGTCACGCTCTTTGTAGACACTGTTGTCTTCTATACAGGTTTTAAATCTATTTGGGATGTTCCTCCTTCTGCTGTGTCAGTTCTCTGTGTTTCTTTTGTTCCTTAGAATGTGCAGGTTGCAAAGAGGAAATCAAGCAAGGTCAGTCCCTCCTGGCTTTAGAAAAACAGTGGCATGTCAGCTGCTTCAAGTGCCAAACCTGTGGAATCATCCTGACCGGAGAATACATTAGCAAGTGCGTGTTTCCACCTCTTCCCTATGCACATTTCAGCTGCATAAGCTAGATGGGTGGGGGGTTCCTTCAAAACTAAGGATGGTTGCAATCATAAACTAGTCTGTTTATCTATTTATTTGATTGTTTGCTAATCCAATCAATGATTATATAATCCAACCCCCATTAATTCAGGAATTAGTCCCGATTCATTTATTACCCCATCCAACCGTTCTATTTTCTACATCCTCAACAGCACTAGTACATGAATTAATTCTTTGTAAACATTTTTTTTATTTAATCCTCATTTACAATAGCTTCGGTTAGATCATTCATCATAGTAACCTTCCTGACAATGATCTTGCTGTACATACACATTTCAATGGGTAATCAAGTAATAATGGTGCCAAAAAATCATCCTCTCTGGAGTCAGAATGTAGATCAAGTTTTATGCAGGTGTCATTCAACAGAGCACATAAATGCTGCAGAATAAAATGCTTATATCTGCACTATGGATATGAAAGAGAATTAAATAAATGATGTTGTAGAATCCCAGTGCCAAATAATATCTGAAGCTGTTTTAACAAAAACAGTGTTTTGTCTAGACTAAATAAAACAGAGGATTTCCTTTTATTGGGGGTAACAACATTATCTATAATTCATTAAAAGATAATTGTTTGTAAAACTGCCATTAGCAATGAAATCATTGGACAACTTCTGTTAAAACCCAATTTAAAAGCCGCATTTATGGTGCAATTAATGGTTTTATTATTCTGTCTCAATGATTAATCGGTGAGTACCTTTAGCCCTGCAGCAACCTGTGAGCATATTCCACTGAAGATCCCTTAAAGATGAATGCTTCTGCTCAGTAAGGAAACAAAAGCAGAGAGGGTGACTTTATGCACCAGGTAACAGGCAGAAAACTGGTTCACAGTGTTCTGACATTCTGCTTTTCGAGCTTGGCTTTCCTGAAATAAATATGAACAATTGTGCAGAAAATATGAGACTGGTAGTCATCGACCTTACAACAGTTCATTTAGGGACCATTTGAAGTTACAATGGCACTGGAGAAAAGTGACTTATGACCGTTTTTCACACATGGTCACGGCAGCATCTCCAAAGTCATGTGATCAAAATTCAGCTTCTTGGCAACTGACTCACTTGTATGACTGTTGCAGTGTCCTGGGGAGGGTGCGTGTGTGTCATGCAATCTTCTGACAAGCAAAGTCAATGGGGAAGTCACATTCACTTAACAACCATGTTACTAACTTAACAACTTAACAAATGCAGTAATTCTGTGCCAAGAAAAGTCATAAAATGGGGCAAAATTCACTTAACAACTGTCTCACTTAACAACTGAAATGGGGGCTCAATTGTGGTTGTAAGTCCAGGACTACCTGTATGTGAAACAGCCCATCTCAATTGCATCTGGGCCATGCACCATATCATCTTTTCCTTTTGGCTCCTCTGAGCCTTCGCGCTGACTCCAGCTTGCATCTGAGGCTCGCTGTCTCCCGGAATAAACAGAACCATCCTTCCGCCCTCTGACTTCTGTGCTGGTGGGTGTGCTGCCTTTTCATGACATACACTTGCCCTTCCTGTGTTATTTCTGAATCAATCTCATCCAACTGAGCAAGCAGTTAGAAGGAATCCGTCAAAGGACTCCCTCGTGGCCCCATTCCTGGATTCAGACTCAGGGATTTAAGGGCCTGCTGCTGTCAGGCAATTGCAGATTGACCTGAAACAAAACCAGTGAATTAGGAGCAAAAACAGATTAGAAGGCGACCGACTGGTCTGGGAAAGTTTTCACAATGCCTTCGCTTTAGTATGAATAAAGAGTAAAAAGAGCCTTGGTGGTGCAGGCTGTTAAACACCTAGCACTTAGTTCCAGCTGCCTGCAATTAGTGCAGGCTCGAATCCCACCAGGCTCAAGGTTGACTCAGCCTTCCATCCTCTCGGGGTAGGTAAATTGAGGACCCAAGATTGTTGGGGGCAATAAGCTGACTTTGTAAAAAATGCCGTTTAGTAATAAGCAGGCATATACAATGGAATGAAAGCTATTGCTGAGCGCATTGGATTGTGCTCCAAAAAAATTGTAAGCTGCCCTGAGTCTCCGGAGAAGGGTGGGGTATAAATATGCATTTTAAAAAAATGGTGGCTCAGCATCCAAGCGTGATGAACTCTGTATAACATTGGTGCTTAGGGTGGGAGGAATGGCCAAGCTTCATTGTGCCTTCCCTCTTTGAAATCTCACAGCCTGCTGTCTTTCCACAGGGATGGAGTTCCATACTGTGAATCGGACTATCACGCCCAATTTGGTATTAAGTGCGAGACCTGCAACCGGTATATTAGCGGCAGAGTGCTAGAGGTGAGTTGAATGCAAAGGGATGTCTTCATTAGAACATAGAACATAGAATAACAGAGTTGGAAGGGGCCTGGGAGGTCATCTACTCCAACCCCCTGCTCGAGCAGGAGAGTCTATTCCAAATATTAGCCTCTACCTAGGCTTGAATTCACCGCCTCCTGATTGTGAGGCAAGCGCTCCACCTCCAGGCCACCGCACTGACCTTGCAACAGGAGTTACGCAAACAAGGAACAGTCAAGCAGTTGTGTCTAGTCAAAAGAGATCATGCTCTTTTTCCCTAACTGAATCAATCCAAAATAATGCCATGCATAGCTTGCTTCTTTACATAGCTTGGATAACTATGGGTTGAGCTCACAAACTGCTTTTTGCCCCAAAGTGTTAGGATTTTCCCCCCACCTGGTATTTTTATTAAAGGTTTGGATAAAGGACTAGCTCCGGATATATTGAAGAATCTGCACCACAAGAGAAAAATAAGCCATGGGACAAATATATGGGGAAACATAATAGATACTAAATATTGCTGAATTTATTGTTGGTGCGCCAAAATCGAGCATGGTTGTGTCAGCACTATAGAAGAAGAGAACATTCATGTTTCTTGGAATCAGATTGCTATAGTAAAATCTTACCTACCTGCATTTGGGTTTTTTTTCCTTTAGTTTCATTTCAAGCCCTCACATGTCACAGAAAAATCTTTTAAATCCTATGAGGACAGATCATTTGCTAAATAACGAAGAATGTTGATACTAGTTCCATTCCATTTCAGAACATCTGCCAGTAAATCTGTCACCTCATTTTGCAGAAGGAACTTCCATATTTAATTACGCATAATTGTGAATAATATGTCTTTCTCTCTGTTCTGAATTTCCCAGTATTAAAATTATTTCGTTGACCCTTGCTGCAAGTATGTAGTGGGAAGGAAAAAAAAAACATTCTTTCTTCACTCCGGGCACCTATCTTATAAATCTCAGTCCTATTGTCATTACAGCAGTCCTCCAGTTATGACAGCAATTGTGATGGAGATTGCCATTGCTAAGTGATCGATCGTAAGGTGCAATGTCACACGATCACCTCACATAGTGACCCAAATCACGGGAGTTGTAGTCTCATTGTGATCTTGGGACCATGCCGATTGTTAAGCAAAAATGGCTAGGAGTTCAAGGCAAGGAGTGCAGGAGGTTGGGGATGCCACAGATGGGCTCTAGGGAATGCAGGTGGGAACTGGGAGAAATGGGCAAACAGGTGATGTCAGTGGTAGATGCTGGGACTACAAGGATGGGCTGGCAAGGCTATGGCCAGGTGCTGGGGAATCCCATCAAATTGGAGTGTGTTGTGTGTGGGCAGTGGAGCTGGTGCTGCATGTGGGCACCTGATATGGAATATAAGAGAGTGCTGTGGAATGCAGGCAGCTGATGGTGACTACAGAGTAGGAGGTCCTAAGGATCTCTAGTAGGTTTTTTTGAGAATCCTCAATTTGCAACCTTCCCTATGGTCTGACTTGACTTTGCAGCAAAAGTTAAAGTCTTGAGAAACTATCAGGGAAAGTTGCAAATTGCAATGACATGACTGTGGCTCCTGAAACATAATAAATGTGAAACAGGCACCCAAGTACCTAGATTATAGTCACATGGCCATGAAGACACTGCAATAGCCATAACTTTGCAGACCAATTATAAGTCCTCCACATTCAGTACCATCATAATTTGACAGTCATAACTGTCACTGAATTAGTAATTGCAAGTTGAGGATTACCCATATTAGCAACTCCCCCCTCCTCCTATTTAAATAAAAAATCCCCCCTCCTCCTCCTATTTAAAAAACAATGTCAAGATTTTGTAACTTCCTTTAATGGGAGAATTCATACAGTCCTAAGACTTCTTCAGTTATGCAGCTGTGAACAGGTGTATCATTACGGTATTCTTTTTGTATCTCCCCGCTATAAGCATTTTGGCAAAGTATTTTTTTCCTCTGGCTGCAGTAAGTGTCAGTGACACCTTTTCATTCAGATGCTCCCTCAATCCATTTACCTGGAAGAACGTTTTGTAGATAAATTTCACCCTGCTCCTCCCTGTGGTTTTGGCAACTAATTCAGTACACCTACTTCTGTTTCATATAACTCATCTGAACTAAGGAACCATAATGGTAGAAGGCTTTGACTGCAAAAGGGCACTTTGAACCAGTCAATGGAATTTATAGAATTGGGTAATAAGTGTATTTTCTTCCTGGGCCTAATTCATCCTTGGTCAGATGAGTAAAAAGGAAGGCTCAGCTAAAAACTGAAAGTCATCTGGAGGGCCCAAAATTGCAGAAGTTTGATCTAACTAAATAGAGCAAAGCAAAAGGGTGGCTCACCACTTAATGAATGAAACATTAATAAGAAAATCTGGCAAAATTGCAGTGTGTAACATAATATATTAGGAATGAAATAAGTGAACCAGGCATACTTTAATGTAAGGAGATAATTAAATAAAAGACATTAATTACAAAGAAGGGAAAATGTTACCATTTGTACCAGGAGAGATTCCAGTGTATATTAGTTTAAATAGAACTTCCAAATAATCCATTCTCTTCTCTCCAGCATCATTGCTTCCCTAATAATAAACTGCAACAGAAGTACTACCTGAAATAAATAAGGAACAGAGGCTTTCTAGTAATGCTGACAGAAGTAAAATGAATTAAAATGTTGTTTTCAGTATTAATTATAGAAAATCACTTGTCATCACTGCATATCTTTTTCAACAGTTCTTCCTGTAATTTATTTTCCTACTAACGCGTGCAGCTAAAATTAATTTCTGCAGTAGTTAACATGGAGCTCTGATTCAGAGGCAGAACTGGTTTTCAGTACAATATATCTAATTCCTGGAATATATGAAGTAATAATAAAAAAGTCCTCTGAGCATGAACTGATAATTGACCTTAACAAAAGGTTTCATTGCAGCCCATCTAAGTTTATTTATTAGTAAAGGAACAGGCAAAGGACTAGTATCTCAAGTTGGCTTGGGGCCTGGCAGTGCTCTGTTCAAATATTTAAAATTGAGAATAAAGGAGTCCTAACACCAAGCAAGAAATGATCATTTCCTTGTTAGAGGTGCTTACCCATTTTATGCCATTTTCCGCTCCTCTGATTCTGAATTAACTATTTACTTTGGATTTAACTAACACTCACCCAGAGATAAATTGGTGTGAACTTGCCAAGCATCTAGCCATCTAATTTAGCACATACACCCCAAAAAAGTTCTGGAAACTCATTGGGGGGGGAAGCCAGGTGTTTAGGCTTAAATGTTGCTTGCTGGCAGTAATTTGATCATGCTTTCTGTTAAGTTTGCATGAAGAGTCAGACGCAAAGAGCTTCAGTGAAGAGTTTATTTAGTGACTACAGCTCGAATGGACCCAACTTGGCTGGGCTACGGCTGCTACTTATAGCCAGCAGCCGCAGTTGCCAGCCAATCAGAGTGCAGGGTTTTCCCGCACTTTTTAAACCAATCATATTTGACATTTTACAAGAACAATTCAAACTAAACCAATAACATTCAAACCTACATACATAACACCCCTCCCCACTAGGTTCAGTCCATACCAAACCCCAACCTATCTAATGTATTCTTTTAAATAGGTGGGGCTCTTATGCGTTGAGACCTCCGTGGTTCAGAAGTTTTAACATTCTCACCCAGTGAGAGAGGAAATGTGTCTGCTGACATTTCCTTCTGGGACTCCCTGTGAAAGAAGACCCTGTTTGATTGTTAGAATCTGGTCTCTCCTCCCAACCCATCTCCAGCCCAATGTCAGCATCCAAGTCAGGTAGTGATGTACAATCTTCCACTTCTAAGGATGGAATCTGGCATTGTGACAGGTTTTGGGATGATTCCTGTCGTAATGGCTTGTTACACATGGGGTGGATTCTTGCTTGCTGATTTTCCTCCTGTTCCTCCCCTTCCCCCCTAGAATTGACATCAGGTGAGGGAACTAGAGAGGAACAAGTGCGATGTTCCTGAGAGAACCTGGATCTAAGTTGATCAATGTGCCTGCTCCAGAGGAGTCCATCCTCTGTTTGCACCCTGTAAGAACAAGGGCATACACTTTCATTTTCCACCTTTCTGTCCAAGACAGTCAAACCAAAATAATTTGGAGCAGGTTTTAAAAATAATTCTGCCAAGTGATTACATTCAGAAAGGTGCTACTGCTTTTGAGTTGCATTAAGACTTCCAACTTCCTGAAAATTGCATCAGCTTAAGACAGAGATGTGCTGAAAGGTTTTCTGGAACAGAAAGTAGATTAAAGGACAATGGGATAGCACTTTTAATTCAAAAGGATTTTCACTCCAGATCTATTTTCTTCAGTCATGCATGATGGCTAACAGTTGTTTCACAGGAATGGGAAAAGCTAAATGAAATTGTCTTTAAGATAAATCTTGGAAAGAAATTGTTACACAATTTTTTCTATACATTACTGAGTACCAGGTTTAATTCATTGACAGATCTTTGTTGAACTATATGCTGGCCTTTGAAATTCCAAGACCTTGATCAAATGAAACTCCAAAAATCATCATGATAGGAGTAACTGCAGGTAGATCTGCAGGTAGCCTGCAACTTGGTTATGAAATCAGGAGTTATGTTTGACATGTTACACAGGAAAATCTACAAAGGCCATGGAGCAAGATAAGACCTATCTTTGGAGACATTCATAACTGAGTTATATTATAGTCCCTTCCAGAAGTCTCATGGACTACAAGCTCAACCTCTTGGGATTTTTCTTGATTGTGCTGGTGGAAGCATTTAATCATTTGATCATGATTATAAATCAAACTGGATGGCAAGATACTATAGAATTTGATACCTACTGAGTGCCAAGACTCCTGATTTCCCTCAAGACAGGCAGCTGCTATTTTCCCTTCTCCTCAATGAAATAGGGTATGAAAGCCTTCTATTTCAGCCATAATCAGCCTTCATGTGTTTAAGCCTCTGGCTGTCCCAGATGGCTTTAAGCTGTGTAGCCAGCATAGAAGATTAATGAATCTTAAAGGATGACACACCCCTCCTACTTTGAATTATAATTAGCAGTCTGTCTTCACTGTTGGCAACATCAGACTCATACAATGGCCTGTAATTTTCATCAGTGTAAGATAAACAAGATTGCTTGTGGTTTGTTCTAGTGGGCAGTTGCATCCCCTTCATGATCAAACTACCTACCATGATGGACCTTTAGGGGGTGATTAAAACCAAACCAAAATGTAACCACTTATGATATTTTGCCAGGTAGCTGAGTGGTTAAGCTGCCAACGTAACTGCTCAGAGTCACCAGCAGTTGGGCAGCACATAAATTTAATAAATGACGGTGGGTTGCACAGATGTTTAGACTATATTTGGCATCTTGGTCCACCTATCAAATCCTTCTGAAGGATAAGATTTTATTGTTCAATAATGTTAAAAGAAATGTTAAGTTTGCATGAAGAGACAGACACGGAGTACTTCAAGCTCTTTGTTTATTAGTGACTACAGCTCAGAACGGACCCACTTTGGCTGGGCTGCGGCTGCTACTTATAGCCAGCAGCCACAGTTGCCAGCCAATCAGAGTGCAGGGTTTTCCCGCACTTTTAAACCAATCATTTCTTACATTTTACAAGAACAGTTCAAACTAAACCAATGACTTTAAACCTGCATACATAACACCCCTCCCCATTAGGTTCAGTCCATACTCAAACCCCAGCCTATCTAATGTATTCTTTTAAATAGGTGGGGCTCTTACATGTACGTTGAGACCTACGTGGTTCAGATGTTTTAAGGTTCTCACCTTGTGAGGGAGGAAATGTGTCTGCTGACATTTCCTTACTAGGACTTACAGTAATGGTAGAACCTGTTTGGTTACTACAACCTGGTCTCTCCTCCCAATCCATCTCCAACCCAATGTCAGCACCTAAATCAGGTAGTGATGTGCAATCTTCCATTTGTGAAAATGGTTGTTGGTATTGTGACAGGTTTTGGGATGGTTCCTGTCTTGTTAGCTCGTTACACATGGGGTTGATTCTTGCTTGCTTGTTACACTCATGATCCTCCCCTTCCCCCCTAGAAGAGGCAGTAGGTATGGGAACCAGAGAGAAGCAAAAGCGATGCTCCTGAGGCAATCTGGATCTTAACTGATCAATGTGCCTGCTCCAGAGGACACCATCCTCCGTTTGTACCCTGTAAGACCTGGGGCCTGTGATTTGGGTTATCTCAGCAGGAATCCATAATGGTTCACCCATAAGGTTCTTAGCATAAACAGAATCACCCACAGTGAATGTGCGAATTTTGCTAGTGGAATCTAGTGGTGCGTTGGGTGCGTAAGTGGGATGAAGGCGATCAAGGGGAGACCTGAGTTTCCTACCCATCAACAATTCAGCTGGGGACAAATTAGTTGAGGGGTTGGGAGTGATATGCTGAACACTGAGAAGTTTTTCAACTCTCTCAGTGATATCCCCTGGACCCAATTGCTGAAGTTTTTCCTTGGTAAATCGTACCATACGTTCAGCCCGCCATTAGCCAAAGGATGCCCAGGGGCTGTCAGGGCATGTCTGATACCCTGTTGTGCTAGATATGATTCAAAAAGGTTGGATGTAAATTGAGGACCATTGTCAGAAACAAGCACATCAGGTAACCCGTGAGTTACAAAAAGCTTTTAAGCTGTTTGATGACAGCTTCAGTTGTGGTGGATGCCATAGGGATAACCTCTAGCCATTTGGAATATGCATCAACTATAATAAGGAAAGTGTGCCCTCTGGTAGGGCCAGCAAAATCAATGTGAATCCTGGACCATGGGCCCCTAGGACATTCCCATTCCTGTGGGGGCGAGAGGTGGGGCAGGCCTGACTACCTGACAGTTGGGACAAGATGCAACCCAGTTTTCAACCATTTTGTCAATACCTGGCCACCATACATAACTCCTGGCCAATCCCTTCATTCTGACAATTCCCGGATGACCCTCATGTAACATTTCCAAAACTCTTTTGTAGTTTTGCAGGAATAACCACCCTGTTACCCCACAAAATACATCCTCTTAATACAGATAATTCAGTTTGCCTGGATTTGAAAGGTTGGGCGAGTTGAGGTAGGTCTTGAATTGGCAACCCTTCTTAATCCAGCCTATAACAGGAGCCAATAAAGTGTCTTTGGCAGTCTCTCTGGCAATTTGAGCAGCATGTACTGGAAGCTTGGCAACAGTTTCTAGGAAAAAGGTATGAGTCTCAGGAACAGGGACCTCAATGTGTGAAGGAAGTGGGCAGCGACTCAAAGCATCTGCATGCCCAATGTCTTTACCAGGTCTGTGGATCAGTTTGTATGAATAAGCAGCAAGACATTCAGTCCATCTCAGCATTCTTGGTGACAGTATTGTGGACGTTGGTTTGTCCCCTGCCACAATACCTAAAAGAGGTTTGTGATCTGTGACAACAGTAAATGTTCTCCCATATAAGTACTCATGGAATTTCTTGACAGCTGCTACAATTGCCAAGGCTTCCTTATCCAGTTGGCTGTAGTTCCTCTCTGCTTTGGTCAAGGTGCAAAAGTAAAATGCAATAGGAGCTTCCTCCCACTGGGAAGCATATGGCTCAATACCCCCACACTCCAAAAGGGGAGGCATCACAAGTCAGAACAACAGGAAGATTCTCAGAGAACTGTATCAGCACAGCATCAGACGTGATTTGTCTCTTGATATTGTTAAATGCAGCTTGTTCCTTCCTCCTCCAGACCCAAACAGATTTTTTGTCCAGCAACCTATGTAGGGGTTCTGCAATGGTTGCCTTCTGAGGTAGAAACATATGATAAAGTTAATGAGTCCCAAAAATGCTTGCAGATCTGTTTTGCATTTTGGCCTGGGGGCTTCTTTGATTGCCTGAACCTTTGCTTCTGTGGGGTGGATGCCATGTTTATCAATCATGTAACCCAAGAATTCCACTTTATCTGTTCTAAGTGTGCATTTTTCTTCTTTGACTTTTAACCCCGCTTTTTGAATCTGGTTAAGACTTCCTGAGTCTCTCGTGTAACTGAGTGTCATTTTCAGCAGAAATTAAAACGTCATCAAAATAGGGCACCACCCTGGCAATCCTTGTAACATTCTTTCCATAAGGCTTTGGAAGATGCCTGGTGCCACGCTTACTCCAAACTGCAACCTTTTGCATTTGAAAGCACCTCTATGGGTTACAATGGTTTGGGCTTCAGCAGTGGCATCATCAACTGTTAATTGTTGATATGCCTGTGCCAGGTCCAACTTGGCAAAAACTGTGCCCCTCCAAGGGAATGTAATAAATGATGCACTACTGGAACTGGATATGCTCTGTTGTAGCGCATGGTTCAATGTCCCTTGTAGTCTCCACAGATTCTCACAGACCCATCAACTGGTGTGACTATGGGTGTCTCCCACCTGAGTGATCAGTGGGCTCTAAAACCCCTTGGGCTATTAGTTTATCTAATTGTGCATCAATTTTTCCTTTAAGGCAAATGGGACCCTTCTGGGTTTTAAACGGATTGGTTGTACCTTGGGATCTAGGTTAAAGGAGATAGGGGTCCCCAAGTACTTGCCTAATCCGTTGCTGAAGACCTCTGGAAACTCAGACTTCAAGGCCTCTTCCCACTCAGTGTTGCTCACATGATTGATGCCAGTCACCTCGATGCCCAGCGGGTTGAACCACTCAAGGCCCAGCAGACTTGGCGGTCCTTGTCCACGATGGTCAGTGGTAGGCGTTTGGTGTGGCCCTTGAACTTCACGTTGAATTCTCTTGTTCCAACTACTGGAATCTTGTTCCCTTGGTAGTCTTTAAGAGTCAATGCTTGCTTCTTGAAGTGTTTCTTCTGGATGTTGGGAAGAAGACTGTGAATAGTGTCCCATAACACCATAGATAGGTATGAGCCTGAGTCCACTTCCATTTGGCAAGGCCTTCCTTCAATAAATACCTTGACATGCACTTTTCTACTTCTTAAGGGTGATGAATGACCAATGGTGACTGTTTGATGAGTTTCATTCTTCCCATTTGCTTCTGTGCTGCACCCCATTGTTAGGCTTGAATTCTTTGTCTTTGCTTGTAGCAAACTTTCTTCTGATGGGTGGAGTTCTGGATGATTTGCAGACTCTTGCTAGGTGTCCTCTTTTATCACAACGGAGGCAAATGGTGTCTAAAAACTTGCATTCAGTGCGGGGTGGCTTCCCCACACCCTCTGCAGTAGAAATCTTGCCTCTTTCTTCCTAGGTCTTTCTTTTTCCTCTCCATTCTGAGTCTGTAAATTCCTTCCTCCACCTCACTACAGTCTGACTCAGAATCTATTTGCTCACAATGAGTTGTTGTGGACTTTTCCACATCAGGATGGCTTGTGGCCTTGTTGATTTTCTTCATGGCCACTGCTGAGGACTTGGTAGCTTCTGCTGAAGAGGCCTCTTCTATTGCTTCCTTCAGCGTGATCTTAGGTCTTAGTAATAACTTGCTCTGAAGCACCTTGTCTTTAAGGCCCAGAACAAATCGATCGCGATGGCCTCTTCTAAATTGTTAAATTCACATGCACCCCCAATGTCTCTTAAACTTGCCACAAAGTCATTTACGTTTTTGCTTTCCTCTTGATCCCGACGGCTCTTAAAACTCGGTTCTTAATGAGGCCACGATACTTGTGGCCATGACCGCCTCTTGAAAATCGAGACTTTTCAGATCAGCCGCCATCCATCTCTTCTTCTGTTCGTTGCCTTCTTCTTCAGGGAGATCCCATCCTCATCGCCAGTGTTAAGTTTGCATGAAGAGACAGACGTGGAGTGCTTCAAGCTCTTTGTTTATTAGTGACTACAGCTCAGAACGGACCCACTTTGGCTGGGCTGCGGCTGCTACTTATAGCCAGCAGCCACAGTTGCCAGCCAATCAGAGTGCAGGGTTTTCCCGCACTTTTTAAACCAATCATTTCTTACATTTTACAAGAACGGTTCAAACTAAACCAATGACTTTAAACCTGCATACATAACAGAAATGCTGCAGGATATAAACTTTTGCAAGAAAAGCTTCCCTTTGCAATTGACTAATGGTGGTTTTGTCAATGCTGATGTTCTTCAGATAGTGCTTCAGATGTTTATTATTGGTTACAGTATTGCTGAATTACAAGCTCACAAAAGGTAAACTGAATGCTATGTGTAAAATAGCTGTATTATGAAGTTTATTTGGTCTTTCATGGAAGGCTTTAACTGGCTGCAATTGTATAAAATGAAAAACATTCAGTATTAATTCTGTGCATGTTCATCTAAAGATAGACACTGATTCAATGGATTTACATTTTAATACTATATACTACTGCCTGCTACACTCATATATTCTACACTCATATATTCTAGCTACATCATCAGCATTGTCTATCAATCAAAAGGCAGAAATATTTTCTGATCTCATAATGTATAAAGCTGGATTGCTGACGTATTTAGTTGCAGGACCTCCTTTTGAGAAGGCCATGTTGGTGTATTGGGTGAACCAACCATTTTTATTGGCTTACATCATTTGCTTTTGAAAATATTCTTTCACGCAATGTGTGTCTCACTACAGCAATTCCATGGTGAGGAAAACACATTTTGTATCTGAGACAAAAATAGTTTAAATAAAAAGACCTATGTTTCTCTTAATGCTCAAGACTTAGAAATTGGAAAGATTAAAGACTAAAAGGAACTATATTTCCTGGTAAATTACAGTATATGCATCCACTATACTTATAACAATGTAAAGCCATAGTTACAGCAAGGGCAACTGTAACCTATATTTTTGTGGCTAAATAGAAATTCTTTTCAGAGATGGCAATAGATCTGCCAGGCATCTATTTTTATCTTTATTGAGATATTGTTGGTAGCAATGAGGGTTCTTCCACAATTTAATTCAGATTGAGCCACATCTGTCCTTCAACCTTAGGATTCCCATGATCAGAAAAGAAAGTGGCAAATGGAGAGCTTAGTCTTCTGCCTTCAAGGAGCAATGCAACAATGTTTTGACACACTAAACAATGGCAAAGAGAAAACATAAAAATGTGGATGCTATTGCACTTCTAAAGTGAGGACTTCTGTTTTCATAGGAAGACTAGAAACTTGATACTTGAGCCATTGAATTATTACCTGTATCCAGTAGCTCATAGAAGCAGGCTGTAATTCCCATAGGACATGTTCGTTTTTTTCTGTGGATACCTCCTGGCCAGCTTCTTTGAGACAATTGTATTCAACAGCAACAATCTATGAGATTGGATAATATGGAGAGCATATTATCATAGCAATGGCCAAATCCAGCAGTGGCTCAGCTAGTAAAATCTCATACATTTCAGTGGCGTTTTGGAAGATGCATGAATTAGAAAGAAACATGTCTTGCTGAAGGCACGGAAATATTTATGAAGGGGGTGGGGAGAGAGAGAGAGTTTGTTGCTTTCAGCTGCAAGTGTTTCAATGATTCATTCACTCCATTTGCATGATCACCATTGATTTCCAAATTTCCGCCCTTTCAAACTATAAAACTGTGAGGCGGAGACATCAGATAATCCAGCTGCCTGAAATGCCTTGCTTGGTTGGTTTTTGAACAGCTCAGCCTTTTTTTTCTTTCTTTTTTGAATGAATCTTACAAATTGACTGTAGAGAATGGCTGGAATAAAAAAAATAGGCCAGCATTTCTGGACAATGGGAAATGCAGGAAGAAGTTTTTGTCTGATCCATAAAAAGTTGCTTGCTTTGGGCATAAGTGGGGATAAGGCAGGACTGGTGTTACCTGCAGAAAGACAAAGAAATCCATTGCAGCTTATTGTTGGAAGAATTATCCTTCTGGGTTCAGTTCCAAGTGGGGAAAAAGACACTGGAAACATGGAGGCTGTTTGGAAGGTTTAATGGTGAACCAGACCACATGGCCTGGAGCTCCTGAGTGAAAAGGAAGGATGATCACATGCTTCAAGGTGAAGGAAGAGATCAAGAAAAAAGCCGAGGTGCTGAGAGTGCCTGGGTTTTATAACCTTTGTTGGGATTTGAATTGGAGCTTGTATTCTGATTGGTTGTCAGACTCCCATGAGGCCATGCAGGGGCAACTCTGTAGGCTGTCCTGAGTTCCAGGCTTGGTTGAGCCTTGCTGGATGATGATGCACTGAAAAGGGCTTTTGGCAAGTGCTATAGCTTTACCTGGAGATCTTTGTTGTGTAAAGTATTCTGGCCCAGGCCTTAATGGCCCACTCATTATCAAAGGTAGGGGTGAGCTTCTACTTCTGAGGTGAGTTTCTGCTTCTGAGTTTCTACTCTTTTTTAGGGAAAATATTCTGCCTTTTTAATATTTCCTAGGATATTTCAATTTTCTAGGAGAGGTGTGGGTGCTAACTTCCTACAATAGCAATAATCAGAAAAAATAATAACCACAAAGTATGGGTACTTTGTGATTATAAATCATATCTCGGTCTTCAGAAATGTATTGCCAAAATTCATTCCCCAAATTATCCAGGTCAGACTGGCAAAAATTCATTCTCTGTTATTAGTTTAAACAATGAAGCCTGCTGGACAATTTATTTGACACAATGAAAGGAAATCCCTGATGATAAAGAGGTTACTTGTGGTTGCTACCACCCCTTGTCTTCTCAAAAGCATAGTGAAATAAATGCCATGTCACATTATTGCATGCAGGGTTTCTCCACCACTATTCCAGTTCATTGGCCCTCACATTCAAAAGGAGTGGAAGCTATGAATGAGATTATGTATTTTAGAAGCAATTAGGAAGATACCTGTCTTCACAATATTCAAGTGTCCTTTTCATTTGTGGAAAGATTGGGATCAGAATTGGATGAGTTCACTGTTTTTGTTCTGTATCCACATCTGTCTAAGTTTGCATTCCAAAGCTGGTTTCCCAGTAGACTTGCTTGTCCTTCTTTTTCAGTGCAGTTCTTGATGTTGGGGATGCATCTGGAAGATTAAAATACATTTCAGTACTTGATTGCTAATTAATAATTTATATCTCTTTTTTAGCCATTATTGATTATTTTGTTTTTGACATCTTTGTTGGCTTATAGTATTCTAGAAGAATCACACAATTTGAGGTGGACAGTCCTATAAGTGCTTTTAATTCATTAATTAAATTGGATTCCTACATAGTTCTTGTTACTGAACTTTCCTCCAGACAGCACTTTCCCAGAGAATTGTCAGTCAGAATCAGAAAAAAGTCACTTCTTTAATAATTTACATTACATTGGCTATTTCCCCACTCCACTTCAGCAACTGGATTACTCTTTATTTGCTAATATTGCTCATTTAGAGCAGCAAATATCAGCGTAAGAGCTGTCCAAGTTCCTGAGCTTGTGGATATTGCAATATATCATGCATCCAAACTACTAGCATCAAGTATATGTAAGAAATTTGCTCATTCAAATACAAGTTGCTGTTTAGTTCATAATCATATTCTGTCAATGCACACCTATTTATTTTATGAGTAAAACTGAATAAACCATGATTTCTCAGCTTGTACATGCGGAAAGCTGGGGCCTTACTTGAATGATCACTAATTTGAACTAGCAGTAAAGTAGTAAATGCTTGCATAAAACAAAATTGCAAGAGAACAAAGCAGCATCAGTAAGAACTGTCTGGGTTAAAGAGATTCAAGGCTGAATGGGCAATAACCACAATTTTTTTCAAATTGAAAAATTGGGGATAACCTTTTGATGGGAAGCATTTACTACCTTTCAGAAAAATCCCAGGGGATGGAATCCCAATGACTTTGATATTATTGGCACATGATCATAAGATAGATCAGGAAAGAGATTGCTGTTCCTGTCAATGGAGATTCTCAGTCATCTGCTCATGGTTGTCCCAAGGGTGCTTTTTCCCCCCAAAAGGCAACTGGACTTTTTCTTTGAAGACATTTCACTTCTCATCCAAGAAGTTCTTCAGCTCTGAGCTGAAGAAGCTTCTTGGATGAGAAGTAAAATGTCTTCAAAGAAAAAAAACAAAGTCCAGTTGCCTTTTGAAGAAAGAAAGAATTTTGGGGACAGATTGCTATACCGTAGAGGCAAATCTAGATGTGGGTCACTGGCCTGAAACAGAAGGCTAGTTTTGATAGGCTGAGAACCAAAATATTATTGCAAGGCAGCAAACTTTGATTCATGCTTTTGGCTAGCAATATTATGACTGAACTGACAAGAGTAGTGAGCTATTGCTGACAATCTAACCAAGAATTCTGCAGATGTGAAACTCAACCCTTTCTTGAAACAATTATTCAAGTCGATTCTGTCCTTAACTTAAAAGTTCAGTCTCTAATTAAAGGCCATGACTGTCCTTTTCTTCCTGGTACTCTTTAATAATCTGTTATTCTTTCATTATCATCATCATCAATGCAACTATCACCACCATTATTATTCTCCTGTAAAAGCCCCTTTAGGATTAGTTCTTTGCATGTAGTAATGGTGAGGGCAACAAGTTAAACCAGTGCCTGCAACTGAGCTCTGGTGCTCAGAAAGCATGTCTGTAATTGAAATCCAAAATTCCTTTTGAAAGGAAACAAGATACCAATTAAACCTATTATCTTTGTTAAAGAGCACAGAGAACACCCTTGATGCATTGCAAGTGGGTGAAATAATAGGCTGTTATTTCTAATCTTGGAGCATCAGAGTCACTGAAGGCAGCAGAAACAGTTGCCTTCTTACAGGAATGTCTCAAGAGACAAATAGGACTGGACACTTAATGAGAATACTTTCTTTTTATTCTTAACTCAATGGCAGATCTTTCCACTACCCTGAAACAATGACAGTTTACTTAGTGACAGCTTGTAAACAGGCCTGTCAAACTATTCCAGGGATAGCTTACATTTTCAATATCTCTCTAGACTTAATCATGCTGTTACTCTGGCCAGCTCTAGCAAAGTCATTAGATAGAAATAAGTGGGAAATTGGTAGAAAATGATGGTCCCTTTAATCAAAGTGACAGCATTGGGCACTTGGCCTTTCCCTACAACAGTGTTGATACCAGGGTGGCTCCAGCAAGCTGTCACTCATTGTAATCCTTGGGTGGCTCCACTGATTTCAAAGCCATCTGCACTGATAAAAGCTTGAAATACAACTTTAGGGTTTCCATGACTATCCTGATACCATATTTATACCAAACTTACATCCAGTTTATCAGGTATAAGACGTGATTACATGTAAGAACTAGGATTGGTGTGAAAGAACCCCTTTTGCATTTTGTTGCTTATTTCAGTCCTCTTGGGAATATGTGTGTGATTTTCATGTGTGATTTGTACCTTTCATTAAGACAGTTAGTTGCTCAATCATTGAGCTATGCACCTTAGTTCTCACCAATTGTACCATGATTAAAAAACCCTCAGCATTGTTTGTTAGATGCCTTTTCTATCTGATTTTAGCTTTTAAAAAAGGCAGATATATTTGGACCAATTTGGGTTCAGGTTTCTCCGACAATTTGTATTCCATCAGGGAATTGTGTAAAGTAAGATGAAGGGAGATGTTTGAGGTTGAGATTGATAGAAACATGGTCAGGGAATACCTGTTTATGCTGAATGAGTTTAAATTTTGTAACTGTATGTGGGAATAGCCAAGAGGGACTAGGAGAAGCCTAAGGAATAATCCAGACAAAAGGGGTGGGAGAGAAAGACTCTGGAGTTGCTTAGAGAGCTGGAGTAAGAACTTTAGGATTCTGTTAATATTGCTCTGTAATAAAATCATTTTCCTTGTCTGATTCATCTGAGAGTGCTGAGTTCAATATTGATCAACTTCAATATTCTGATTCATCTGAGAGTACTGACTTCAAAGTACAAATCTTCCACCATCTTTTTTTTTAAGCCTGACCAATTCGGGCAGAATGGTTGGCAGTTCAGCAGTTCAAATCATTAGCACCGCATAACGGAGTGAGCTCCCGTTGCTTGTCCCAGCTTCTGCCACCCTAGCAGTTCAAAAGCATGTAAAAATGCAAGTAGAAAAATAGGGACCACTTTGGTGGGAAGGTAACAGCATTCTGTGCACCTTCGACATTTAGTCATGCTGGCCACATGACCATGGAGACATCTTCAGACAGCGCTGGCTCTTTGGCTTTGTAACGGAGATGAGCACCGCCTCCTAGAGCCAGAAATGACTAGCACATGGAACAAGGGTAACCTTAATTTGGGCAGGTTTTTACTAAGTTTCTTTCTCTTTTCTTAAACTAGATAAACTCCTTCATATCTTGTCGGACTATATCTTTATTTCCGTAAAGCATTTTAAAAAGTATCCATGACATACTGATTAACAAGCTAGTTAAGTGAGGACTTGATAACATAGCAGTTAAATCGATATGTAGTTGGATCAGAAATCACACTCAAAAGATTCTCATCAACACCTCCTCTTCAAACTATGGAGAGGTTCAGTCTTCTGTCCTCTTCAATATTTTCATTACTTATTTAAATGAAGGGGTGGCTGGAATATTATCAGATTTGCAGATAACAGATATTTGGATTAGAAGGCAGGAATAAAACAAAATGATTTTAATAGGTTAGAAAAATGGGCTGAAAACAACACAGTAACATATAACAGAGACAATAGAAAGTTCTGTACTAATGAAGGAAGACTAAAATGAGTAAGTATATGATGAAGGACACTTAGCTTAATACTAGTACTTATAAAAAAAGATTTTGTGTTAGTACTCAAATCAAACTGGATATGAATCAGCAGTGTGACATGCCTGTAAAAGAAAAATATACTGGAATATACTTTCCAAATGATGGGAAGCAATAGTTCCACTTAATTCTGCTTCAGATAGGCCCATCTTGAATACTATGTCTAGTTTTAACCACTGTGCTTTAATAAATTAGAAAATTTTCTGAAAAAGCAAAAAAAAGGACTAGAAGCTAAATCCTATGAAAAGAAGTTGAAAAAACTGATTGTCTTTAGCACTGAGAAAAAAACAATTGAAGAGGAATGAAGTAGGTCTCTTGAAAGGATAATACATAGAAGAAAGTCAAAACCTATTCTTCCTTTTTCCAGAGTGAAGGACACAGAATTATGAATTTAATTTACAGCAAATTCCAACTGAATGTTAATTCATTTGGATATTTCCAGCAGGAACAGGAATTTCACAGTGGAAATTGAAATGGCTCATTAAAATGTTATGATCATCAGCAATATTTGATAATAGCTGAGAAAAGTTTTTTATTAATTAAAATATGCTTTCAAACAACATAAAAATATAATGACAAAAACAATCCTTCCTGGGAAAGAATTATGCAGATAAAGGAATATCAAAATAATATAACTCAAAATCCCTCTATTTTCCAATGTTACAATTCCAATGCTATGGCAATGTTTTTGTAGAAAGTGTTCTACTGTGTTCTATTATGATGATTGCAGGCTTCAGATAATTTTAAAAATCATATTACAAAATGAAACAGGCAACACATCTATTGAAAAGGAATCAGGGGGAAATAAGAAAGTGAAATATTTATGAATGCATATAGCTCATGTTGTTCCAGAAGCATAATAAAATGTAACATTAAGTCTTGCACAGAATAATACACTTAGATTGCTACAGGATTCTAATCTCAAAATGCTTTAATATCTCTGAATTTTCCTGCAACAAAGCACATAGTGCCAATCTGGATGAAATTATAAGAGAAGATGGTAGAAAATTGGAAGCCTAAAAATTAAAAGCGAATTTCAGGGGTATCATGTTATATAGTTACTTCAGTGTTTATACTTTAGAACAAATCAAGCCAATAAGCCCAATAGGTCCATTAAAATGTTTTTAAAATGTTTTAAAATGAAAGATACAGAAAATGCAAAATATTAGTGTTATAATTTACAGGAAATTCAAAACCATATGGCACAGTCTATTGTGGAGAAGATAAATTTAGCACAATATTGCAACCACTGAAATCATTTAAACTTTCTTAAAAATAAGAGGAGGCATGTTAATAATTAGGTAGTATCATATAATTATAAGTGGTACATCTCCTTGATTTGAAATAGTATTTATAGCAAGATTACCCTGATGTTTTATGAAAAACTAACAACAAACTTTAATGTATGGTTGGAATATAAAGTCATAAAAGATTTTTGGGCAAAAATCTATATTAAATTTATCCAATCAATCATGTGCGATGGAAAATATGACATAAATTATAGTATTATTGCCAAATTTTGATTCATCTAAATCAAAGAAACATCACTTTTCCTAGACAGTCATGTGTTTGGCTAAAACATTGGCATGTGGATATTTTGTTCAACAACTCTTTGTTCTTACTTATTTCTGTAGGCAGGAGGAAAGCACTATCATCCCACTTGTGCCAGATGTGTACGATGTCACCAGATGTTCACAGAAGGGGAAGAAATGTACCTCACAGGTAGGAACACCTATTGGAGGCAAAAGATCTCATCAAGAATTAAAAAGTCTGCCTCTAATCCATAGGGGGCAAATTTAATACTTGTCCTTGCAACTTAAACATGATATGAACATTTTTTAAGAGCCATGCTGGGCCTCGTTGAAGAACATTCAGTTTTTCATTGTGATAGACTCAGGTTTTATTAGAGAGAAATTGATAAATATTCTCTACATGAAACTGGAATTTCTATTATCAATCCCATTTCAAGGAGAACATGCTGAAATCTTCAAACAGAAGGCATTTGACTGAATTTCAGACAATATTTTACTTTTCTGATTGCAACAAGCTTAGTGTATTCACATGTTCATGAAATATCTAGTTGCAATAAAAAATGAGTGACTAGATCTTAATATAAAGTTAGGATGTTCTCCTCCCCTTTCATCTATTTTCAGCTTAGAGAGGGAGTATCATAGACAGTCGTTTGGTGTTTGACATTGTGAGTCACTAATTACCCTTTGTATATGAACATTAATTGTTGGGCTGGGTTTTTATCCCCCACCCTCACACTCCAGGAACTGTTGCCTTAGTTGCTGGCAGCTTTCTGCGTGGGATGGCAATTAACAATTGGTTTGTTTTAGAGGAGTGGAGGCATCATTAATGCCTCCTTGGCTGATCAACTAGTAGAAAGCCTGCCACAGTGATGGGCATGAATTCTCCAAACTATTGCACCTGTTTATTTTATTTTTATTTTATTTTTTTTATTTTGTCAAGCAATTATAAGATAACAAGTATAAGTATAAACATAGTTATGAATACATGAAATGGATACATATAAGAAAAATAAAAGAAACAATAGGACAGGGATGCTAGGCACGTTGGTGCACTTATGCACACCCCCTACAGACCTCGTAGGAAAGGGGTGAGGTCAATAGTAGTCAGTCTAAGGTTAAAGTTTTTGGGGTTTGGGGAAGAAACCACAGAGTCAGGTAGAGTATTCCAGACGTTGACCACTCTGTTGCTGAAGTCATATTTCCTGCAATCAAATTTAGTGAGGTTTACCTTGAGTTTGTATCTATTGTGTGCTCTTGTATTGCTTAGATCGGACGGAAGGCGCCATAGTTCTAGGTTTTCTAGGTCTAGAATTTCTGGTGGCATAAGGTCAATACTGCTTATGAGAGCAGTACTGCATGATCTTAAAGGACATCTAAAATTGAGGATCCTGTGAGAAGATGGAAAATGGTGGGGATGGTGGAGAAGCTAAAGATGTATTCTTCTCCTTATGAGACTGGGGTGGTTCCAAGGATAATAAAAGATAAATAAATTGCTCACAAAAACATCTCCCCATTTTGCTCCCTAGCCATCTAAGTGGAACATTACAGCAAATGTCAGGTATTGCTGTAATTTAAATCAATTAAATTTAGAAACCTCTATGTTCAAAGAAGTCATATTCATTCACTCTTCTATCCTAGAACAAACAAGAACAGCAAAGGTAATCAGAGCAACCTTGGAACACATGTATGCATTTCTGTCTAAAAGGAATAAAGTCATAGCAACAGAAGCAACAGGAAGGGACCAAGATGGAGGGTTTCTAATAGAGAATCATTAGGACACTTGAGAACTGGTTCTAATGTTGAATGGATATCATTTTGGGGTTCTTCTACATAGTCACTGATGTTGCTTCCCAAGCCAGTATTTGTCAATGTTGCTTCCCAAGCCAGTATTTGTCATTCTCAAAATGCTCACTACTTCCCATGAGCTGGCCAGTGGCCAGTGACAGAAAAGTAAGTTCTTGTAGAATTCCCTCCATCTTCCTCCAATGTTCCTTGTTGCCTCCTTGTGTTTGCCTTCCCAAACAACAATCTGGTCTTTAAAAAACACAGTGAAAGGATGCCAAGGTGGCTTGATCTTAGCAGGGAGAAAGAGAATCGGGGAAACAGGAGGTAGAAGTTTTTAAATGTTACTACCTTTGGAAAACCACCTGCTGGACAGCTTCAGGGTTAACACTTTTCTCCCAATGGAGTCTCCTGCATCACAGCTGAATCAGATTCAGGAACTGAATCAGTTACTCACAACAGAAGGCCAATGGCATTATGGGAACACAACATATGTGATCCTGATCATGGGTTGAACACAAGCTATAGGTGGAGGAGCCTTCTGTTCCATTCAGGGGGAATTGGCAGACTGTCCAGCAAAATTATTTTCATCTTTTGCAATCCAAAACACACTTTTCAAGCTGTAAAAATGGGAGCTGGCTTTTCTCTTCTTTTTTTTGTCCTGTCTCAAGCAATTCATTCAACTTAAGAGTCTCTGAAAAATTATCCAGGAGGATGGAAAAGGTCTGTGTGTGAACACAGAGAAGCTTATCTAATTCAAACTGCATAGAGATCTTGGTATCCATAAGACAAATAAGAAACAAAAAAGGAGAATGGTTGTGATGCTACAATGACCCTCTATTATCACGCAATCAATTTTGAAATTTAATACACTAAAAATATTCCTAGGAAGATGATCTGGCCACAATCTTGAAATATGTGATGTGATAATATAGTATCCTCATTATATTTCTTTCTAGAATCCTTCAAGTGCATGTGATAATTGCCACCCAAGATTGTTGAGGGCAATAAGCTGACTTTGTAAAAATGCCGCTTAGTAATAAGCAGGCATATACAATGGAATGAAGGCTATTGCTGAGTGCATTGGGTTGTATCCCAAAAATTGTAAGCCGTCCTGAGTCTTCGGAGAAGGGCGGCATATAAATGTAATTTAAAAAAAATAATACAAGTCAATCATCATCATTATCTTTTAATGACCCCATAATCCCTTGGGGGGTGGAGTCTGGGAAAGTGAATGGAGCTGAGTAATTACTGGCCAGATGCCCTTCCTGTCACCAATGTGGAGTTATATTCAGCAGATATATTCCCATCGTGCCCAGAGAGAGAAATATTTGCCTCTACCTGGGAGCTACCTAGGACCTCTAGGCTACCACACCACTCTGATAGTACAAGTCAAAATAGCCCATAAATCAAGACTAGGGAACACCATCCCTAAGTCTGAAAGCCTTCTCTCTCTTATGTAGCTCAGAAATGCAAGGGAGGCTAGAAAATGGGCATCATTAGATTGACTATTATTCATTACATACATACATCAAAGACACACTATGAATAAGCAAAGGAAAAATATATGGGTGCACAATATATGTAAATAAATATTCTGCCAACAAAACCAAAATGGTTTAGCACACTGTATTTTTTTACATGGTATTGTCTATTCTTCTCAAAGCTAGCTCTTACATAAATCATTATCACTAGACCACCGTAAGAGCATTTTTATTTATTTATTTTGCTTACCCATATTAGGTCTTTGATTCATTCTTCTATCTCTTAACATACCTGATTCTTCTCTATTGTTCCAGCTTTTTGTTCTCATTTCCAACAGGCAATATGGCCAGTTTGGGAAATATCCAGGAGTAAAGACTGATTCAAAGTTTATCTAAACAATTAGTGCCCATTAGTGATGTATTTATATTACAGCCTTCCATCAACTTTTCTCAGTCAGTCATACCTAGAAAGATGTGATAAGCCCAGAGCTGTGAGGGAGAGACAAGCAGTACAATTAAGTTCCAGTGGAAGAGAATATATCTTATCTGGCTACTGTAGTTAGGTAAGAAAACATCTATAAGAAAACAAACAAGCTCAGAGACCACCAAGAATTCCACGATCAAATTAAGCTGCACACCTCCAACAAAGGTAGTATTTTGAATGAGGTCATTAATTCATATTCTCCTCTAAATGGCCATCCTTGGTTATTTTATACACCAATAAGGAAACAGTAGCTGTGAACAGTATCAAAAATTCAGTATTTTGTTCATTTCTACCAATTACTGAGACCTAAAACTCCCAAAGCATTTGACAGCATTTATTTGTTTGCTTAATGTTACATTGGCAATGAATGTTCCTAGTTTCTCCACATTCCCCATATAATGTCAACTAGCATAAAGCTGAGAGACCAGCCTTCATTCTTCTTCTGCATTCTAAACAGAGAGGTTTGCCTTATTAGCTTTCCCATTTTACCCAACAGCACTGATTTTTACAGCTTGGCAGGGTGGAAAACCATTTTATGCTCCCCCATTGATCAGCTGGAAGGGGTTATTTGCATTCTGAACTGGGCTATGTTGAAAACAACTCTGGGTCACTTTGAAAAATTTTTAATGGTCTGGGGAATTAAAATGATGACAGTGGGCAAAGGACCAAGTTTTCCTAGTGCCCGTTTGCAATTCAAAAATAGTCCAATGCAATTGAATCTTTGGAACAAAAATACCTGTGGCGTTATCAGCTGACAAAAATCAATGGATCTTCTTGCAAAAAAGGAGCACCTGCTTATAAAAGAAATATTAAAACATTTTGATGGTATTTTTTCTTTATGATCTTAGGTGATGTTGGGTAGGGTAGACATGCAGATGGACAGCTTGTAGTTCTGACACCTCCTCCTCCTTTGCAGGTTCAGAAGTATGGCATCCTATCTGCAAACAAGCAGCAAGAGCAGAAAAGAAGCTAAAGGTAAAATAAAGTTGGGGAGGAGTAGTTAGCCAAATTTTACTTGTGGATGCTGGTATTAGCTAAAAAGGGTACTGCTAGTTAGCCAAATAATTTATTTAGATAAATGTGAATAGAAATAGATTTGAATTTTAGGACCTGAACTCTTGTGTGCATGATGAATAAGATAAAAATGATACCTTTTCAGTTATAGTCAAGGGGTCTAAACCATAACTATGTTCTTGAGGCCTGTTCCTGAAATTTATATATTCTGTCTGTCTTTACCAGATTCTGTTGTAAACTGATAATATGAAACCCAGATTCTCATACGTCAGCATTTGCTTGGTAAAGGTTCATTGTCTACCTGAAATGCACAGCTTCAAATCTAGGTGTAACACCAGTGTAGCTATGGTAACCTCATTTTTAGTCTAAGCTGCACATTTTATACATAATATTGTACAGCTGCCATCTTTCTATCCAGGCCCATACAATAGAATTGTTTTGTGTAGCCAAACTAGCCAGTTATCAAGGAGAATGGGAGACAATTTCCTGGAGACTCAGGACAAAACTATACATTACAGAAGATGCTTTAGTTTCATACACAACATTCCTCACTCTCTACAGGTAGCCCTCGACTTACAACAGTTTGTAAGTGACCAAACTGTTTAATGACCGTTCAAAGTTACAACGGCATTGACAAATGTGACTTATTATCATTTTTCATACTTCTGACCCTGGCAGCATCCCGATGATCATGTGATCAAAATTTAGATGCTTTATTCATATTTATGACCTTTGCTGTGTCCCAGGTCATGTGATCCCCTTTTGACAAGCAAAGTCAATAGGGAAGCCAGATTCACTTAACAACCAGGTTACTAACTTATCAACTGCAGCAATTCACTTAAAAACTGTGACAATGAGAATCATAGAATGGGGCAAAACTCACTCAACAAATGTCTCAATTAACAACAAAAATTTTGGATTCCATTATGGTCATGAGTCGAGGACTACCTGCACTGCGTCTCCTCAATAGTATCTAGGAAAGAAAAGAAGTTGCATTTCTTCATTATACTCAGTGATTGCCGATGGCATGCGATGAACTGGAGAGTGCAGGTACCAACTGGTTGGTTTTACCAAATGTTACTGGAAAGTAACATATTGCAAAAGGGAAGTTGGTGACAGGCTCATCTACACTATAGAATCTTGTTAGGCCCTCCAGCATGCTAGCTTTAATTGAAAGTAATTGAGGGAGATGTAAAGTGTAGTAACTCATAGAATTGGCTGGAACATTTAATTTTGAAATTGAGTGTTCATGATATGCATGGAATGAGGAAGTGAGCTAGCAGCCTAGAGTGGCAAGTAGCAAATGCAGCCAAATATACAAAATAGGGATTAAGGCTTTTTGAGCAGAAGGAAAAGATGCAGGTACAGTATGTGACTTTTCTGCCATTACTATATTGGCAACTCTGGTCAGCATAAGTTGAAGTTTTTCTTCACTGTTATGTGTACGCAAAGTTTAGGAAACTTTAACAAGTATCTTGTTGGTTTCTGGGTACACAGCACAGAAGAACTTCCGAGACATCCATATCCCCTCCTGGCTCCAGCATTGGCTCCCCCAACCGAGTCATTTGTGTAAGTATACACAACATGGGGCAGAAGCAACATGGAAAAACCAAGCATTGAGGTTGGCAGCCCCACCACCACCACCATAGGAGTAATTTGGAAATGCATGCCCCGTGAATCCCAGAGGAGATGAAAAGGAGAGAGCAACCAATAAAATAAAATATCTATTAAGGACTGTTCCCTTTTAGACTTGGAACAGATTTCCAAGCCAAATTTGTGCCAAGGAAAGCATTTGGCAAGTTCAGCCTGAGTTGTCTGTCCCATCCCTGAATATCTGTCTGCTTAATGCCACTATGTCTTTGAGCATCGTCTGTCTTACAGAAGAACTCAGGTGCATGTAGTCAAAGCAAAGGCTGGCACCACTTTCACTCTTGAGCCAACTGCTCCTTCTTCTGCTTCATCTACATAGGGAAAGCTCTGGCATTCCCTTCAAAATGCCTTCCTTTCTTCTTTTCACCTTCATCTTAAATATCTGTCCCTGTTTTGTTCTGAAGTTTCCTTCAACCTTGCATTCTGATGTAATCTTTCTCCTTTGCATTTCAAGTGCCTGTTCCTTTTCTTTCTGTGGTTGTCTATTATATCTTTCCCTTTCCATAGGCTAAAGTGGATAATGAAATCCTTAATTACAAAGATTTGGCTGCTCTTCCCAAGATTAAAGCCATCTACGAGGTGCAACGCCCTGACCTCATTTCTTATGAGCCCTATCACAGATATACTTCGGATGAAACACTGGAGAGATATAGCTATGGGGAGGTACAGTTTCTAAGCCATTTCACCTGGATTGTACACAATGAATGACATCTCTGTTGGAAGCAGAGACTTGTCTGTATTCTCTGGCTGTAAAACCCATTAATTTCAATGCTTGAGATTCACCATAACTATCTCTTACTCCAAAAAAAGAAAATATCTAAAATAGTATCCAGGTGAGACTGATCTGAAAACATAGGTTCTACTATTTGCATGGAAAACACAAAAGTACTTTCCAAATATAGATTGGAAAGTGGACTGAGGAGAAACATTACACCACTGTTTATTTAATCATAGATGGTTGCTAAATCTTAAGTATATACAATGCCTGAATAGATAGAACATACAGAACCAAACCAAAAAAGCCACATGAGGAGTTTGCATATCATTCATTTGGAGTAACAATTGACCAAGGTTGAATCAAATAAGAATTCGCTTGTGGTTAATAGAACAACCACAAAAATTATGCCTCAGTTTCAAATGCACCTGGACAACTCTTATGTCCAACACATCAAAGCCTCCTTATTGAATTAAGAAGGATGGATGTCTCAGAGGGTGCAATGGAAAATGAGGCAGATCTGTTAGTCTGAGTCTGTGCTTGATGGGGCTCGAGATCAGATTCTTGCCTATCTGGAAATATTACTCTGCTATGTGCAGCCTGTTTGTAAAAGCTTTTGCTTTGCTTTAGGTTACTGGTGGGGTCTAGGCTGAGCCAGTCCAGTGTCAGCCTTCTGGCTTCCACTGAAAAAAAAAAGAATGGATAATTAAACGGAGGGGTTTCTGACAGAAGCATACTGGATCTTTGGCAGAAGAAAGCACTTTTGGACTGATACAAGGCAGCGTGATTTTTAGTAATTGGCAACCACCCTTTATCAGAAATATTTCACAGCCATAAATGACTGAAGCAACAAAATAAATACAGCTCCTCCTTTGGAAAGGCAATGAAAAACTCAGGCCAGAGAGCACGTGTTAACTGGCTCCTTATTAACCATCAGATCAGACCACAAATTTGTTAAGCTCCTTATCCCAGTTTCTCACAGAAGATACCCATTGATCCAGCTGCACTCACATATCTCATTGGAGACTGGAAGCATGATAGAAAGAATCAATGAGCCCTATGTTCCATCTTTCCCTGGCAAATAAAGGCATGACCTTCACTCCTGGACAATTTTTGGAATTACAAAGAAGTGTTATTAGTAAGGCATGAGACTTGTTTTAACATCTCCAAGGAAGCCAGGATATTTTTAAATAAAGCAAAATGGAACATTTGGAGAAACTTAAAGCAGAGCTTGGCAACTGTATCCCTGTTTAAAATATTGTGCAGAATGGGAGATATAGCTTTGTTTTATATCTATAAACACTTCTGTAGTTATGTTTTTAACCTGCTGTATTTTGTATAAAAGAGTCCCATGGGTTAGGGTTAGGGTAACCCTAACCCTAACCCTGACGGATATACAGAAGCTACAGATGGTGCAGAATTTAGCCCTGCATTCATTTCTAGGGATCCCTAGAGTGACCCATGTAATACCACTGTTGCATAAGCTGCACTGGTTGCTGGTCTGTTTCCAGGTCCAATTCAAGATATTGGCTAGGACCTTTAAAGTCCTTTATGGCATAGGTCCAAACTACTGAGAAACCATCTCACCTCAATGGTATTGGTCTGCCCCACTCCTTCAGGAAGAAAGGACATGCTATAGACTCCATTGGTCAAGGAATTCTGCCTGGCAAGGGTCGAGGAGAAGGGCTTTTTCTGCTGTGGCTCCATCCCTTTGGAACACCATGCTGCTTGAGACGAGATCCACCCTCACCCTCTCGGCCTTCTGTAAGAGTCTCAAAACATGGCTCTGTGGACTGGCCCCAATGAGGGCATTCCATGTTGGAGGAATGTTGGTTAGTGGACTAAACAGAAGATCCCATCTCTACCGCATAGTGTTTTGTTTCTTTAACTTATTTAATCTCTGTTCATTTTAATATTTAATCTTTTGTACTTTTGTCTTCATGATGCTTGTAAGCCACCCAGAATCGCTTGACAGTGAGATGGGTGGCATATAAATTAAATAAATAAATGAACAAATAAATAAAATATTTCATTATATTTATCCATACAAAGTTTACATTTTATGCAGTATGCTTATACGCTACAAGTGTAATCAGATTTTCAATCCATTGAATAAATGGAGCCATATGTTTATCTTTTCAATGTTGCAATATGAGTCTTTTAGCCACAGTAAGGGCACAGAAAATTATATTGTCCAGTTGTCCAATTCCATGGATGAGGAATAAATCAAACTTGATAGATATTGCAACAACGCTAACCCAAACAATGCTAACCCAATGCTACTTTTTCAGTAGTCATTCAAGTATCTAGTTTTCCCAAAAACTCTTTAGAAGATAGGCTGTCCTTGTCTCTAGGAGTTGGGTCTTTTAAAGAAGGTGGATTGACACATTCTCAGAGTCCCTGGTGTCAGTGGGATGAGAGCAAGCCTTCTACCTTACTGGGGGGTGCATTCCACCAGAAAAGGCAATTCCACACACATCCATGTCCTGAACCATGTCTAACAACTTCAACTCCACCCAGAAACCTGCCAGGAACTAGGGTAGCTCCCAAAGTAATGGTGTAACATGGGTGAACCACAACACACTGATTGATACTCAACCTGCTGCATTCTGAACCAACTGTAGCTTCTTAAGAACAGTCTGATGTACAGCAAATTGCAGTTATCCAAACATGAAAAAAAGCATAGGGAATTGTCTTCAAAGCCTCCCAAGCTAGGAATGATAGTAAGTGATGCACAAGATAGTGCTGTATAACAGTCTCCTAGTCATGGCCTCTACTTGCTCTTCATACAGAATTGTATGTCTTAAAGAACCCACATTATAGATGACCTCTGCATAGGGGAACACAAAGTTGTCCAATGCCACTTAAATCCCTCAATTTCTAAACCTACAGTCAAGCACTCTTGCTGGGATTGAGTCTAAATCCATTTTTCTCCATTCAGTCCCTAATAGCCTCCAGGCACTAGGAAGGATCCTAACATCTCCTGTTCAGCCCAAGGTAGAAGTGTAAAGCTGAGTATCATCCATAGAGTGGATGATCTCTTCCAGTGGCCTAATAAGAGGATCAAATTATAAGACAGCCCATAAATTAGGGGTCAACTTCATCAAGGGCTGCCCCAATCACTAAGTTACTGTCAGTCATTCTCCACCCTCCTGTTCCCACCCTCCAGCTCTTGGATAAAGAACTGAATTGAGGATGAAGGATAGTTATATACTCAAGTGCTGGCTTCTTGAGAAGGGGTTGTATCAGAACCTCTTTCATACCTATACGGCATACCTATCTAGACATTTAACTATTCTATCCTTCTGACTTCCTCTCTGGAGGTTTTTGGCCACTTGGAGCAGCAGGGATCTAATCCACAAGTAGCAGAGCAGAGCTGAAGACTCTATTTCCTTCATTTGGATACATGGGGAAATGTTGCTCTTTTGCCACTCATCCAATCATGGGGTAGGCTTGATGGTGTAGACTTGAACCTGAGCACTTAATCTGTGTACAGTTGTAGTGACTTCTTTGCCAGCACTACTTCAGCTGCCTCTTGACACTCCAGAATGCTTCTTATTTGCACAGCAATGCAGACAGACCTCACTTACTGATTGGCTCATTTAGCAATCTTTTGAAATTGTGATGGCCCTGAAAAAGCAATGACTTTTTCAGGTATTTATGATGTCACAAGATGCTATGGTCAGACAACTGCCATTTGTGTACTTTGCCTCTGGCTTCCAATAAACAATGGGGAAGCTAGCACAAAATCACAAGTTGCAGTCATGTGGTTTCTCACTTAAGAAGCTGTGGTGACTCATTTAATGACTCCAGTGGAAATGAAGTCATATGTCTGCCACAATTACATGATATCTTGTTTAATGACCATATCACTTACTAACAAAATTGTAGTCATTAAGCAAGGACTACTTGTGCTCTGGACTATGCCTGTAACTTAAATGAACTAGATCAGTGCAATCAGACCTTCAGAAATGGTCTAAGGATTTTCTTTCTTTTAAAAAAGTGATACCACCTAATATTTTGCCTTTTGCTTTCTATTTCTGTATTTGAGCTAGTCCTACTTTTCCAAAGTAAATTTGTGCTAAAGACTTATTTTAATATTTTAAGGAGGAGCATCTTAAATGAACTTGTTAGTTTCAAATATATGATTAAGAGAGAACCATGCAAATATTTAATCTCTACGTTTGTCATACCCTGCTAGAAGGATGTGAGTCTGATACAAGAAAGTTGTGGCCCTCCATTGTTCTCTTACATTCACAAATCAGCCCTTGTTATATTTTCCCAGATATAATTGCTCTAAGAGAATCCCTCTAAGCTTCATTCCTTACCTTATGTGCTACCTAAGAACTGAGTATAATACCTCAAGTTCTCTTGCATTACTTTCAAAAGTAAAAGTTTGTTCAAAGTCAAAGATTTGGTTCTTAGTGACTTAAACCATTGTAAAATGGAGAGTCCAGGAGAACAGGGCTCAACAGCATCTGATTAATCTAGGTTAATCCAGGCAGGCACATGAGGTGACAAGAATATAATTGAAGGGAAATGAAACCCTGAGCTGCCTTGTTGCGTTTCTCACAACAATGGGAAAAGTTATGGGATTGATCTTCTCTTTCTTTGGTGTTTTGAAATCTCTGTCTCCCAGATTTTCTCAATGCCTTGGCAATTCTGAGAAGCTTGTAGTTTGGGGGAAGGTGAAATGGCTTGTGGTACAGAAACTTTAGATCAATCCTCTAATAACCAATTCTCTCTTTCTTTTCCTGCTCTTTATTCCCTGGCGGCTTGTCTCTGACCTTCTGTCACTTGTAGTCTCTTGGAACCTTGTCTCCATATTCTCAGGTAATCACACAATGTTTAGGATTAATTGGGGGTTTACATATCTGGGGTTTCTTCGTAAGCTGAAAGAGAATTTGAGGAGAGCTGGGTTTGGAAAAAGCTGTGGAAGGCCAAGGATTTAGCTTTACTGCTAAGCCTTGAGGTTATAAAAGAAGTCTCTCTTCCCCCCCCCCACCATGCTATGAAATAAAAAGTGCTCTCAGCAAAGGGACAAAATGCCCTCAGTTGGGAAAGGAATATAATATTCAGAGGGCCAGGATGCATTGCTAATGTACATACACCTTGACCCTCCTGGGACTGGATCTTTTATGAACAAAGTTTTGCATTTTTTGCAGGATATTTATGAGAGCATGGACATCAGGCAGAGGCGAGCATCCAGTCCAGGCTACATAGACTCACCCACCTACAGTCGCCAAGGCATATCTCCCACCATCCCACGCTCTCCACATCATTATTACCGCTCAGGTAGGGCATGGCTGTCTCCATCAGGATTCAAATAAAGACCTTTGTCCAACGGAAGTCAGCTTTAGCACATCCCTAGAAGGACAGACCAACTTCTCTCCAAGGGACACACATGCTGCCAAAACATTTTCTATATCCAGAACAGGTCGAACATGAAATCAAAGAGACAAGGAGGGTTCCACACAGGTACAGTGTCGTCCATTGCATAGGATCCGTCCTTAACAGAATGGTAGGCACGTGCCTAGCTCTTTTTTTTTTACTGTCTTCGGGATACCAATGAGTTGTGATGAACTTCACTCCATTGTCATGCTCCGTTTTCTTTTTTCCTAAGCAAATTCAGAGTGGCAATTCTGTGGCAGAGTGGAAATGGAAAGAAGCAGATGATGCGGGAAGCAGCAACTATGGATGTGCAAAATATTTGTCCTGAATTCAGGATGGATTCTTCCAACCAATCCAATGGTGTTCTGAGCTAGGAACAGCCCTTTTGCCAACTCAGAATTATTATTTTTTTCAAATTCAAAACCTGTGTTATTTTGAGTTTGAAATACTTTAGGAATGATTGGAACAACCCAGGCTTCTTGTTATGTGTAAGAATCCGCACCATTATGATCACCACCTCCCTCCACCCATTTATTCCCACCATAAATTCACAGATGGCTTGCTAATTTTCTAAAACACTGTGTTTAACACCAATTTTCCTCTGCCTCTCTCTTTTCTCCTCTGCTGCTCCCTCCAATCTGCTCTTTCAAGGGACAGAGAGTGGACGCAGCTCCCCCTACTATAGCCAATTAGATGTGAGGTCTTCTACACCAACCTCATACCAAGCTCCTAAGCATTTCCACATTCCAGGTAGGCTCTGGAGGCCTCTGGCCAGCCAGTGAAGGAGTGCTGTATGGGACCTTTTTTGTTTTTTTAGTCTGCATGCTTGTGCCAAGTATGTTATTTGCATGAGTAGTGCTGTTGCCAGCCTAAGGTAAGCTGGCTGCAGCAAGCTACAATTGCATGGTAGAGGCCATCCATAAACAAGACCTGCAGCCTTCTCTCCTTCTTCTTGAAAAACTCCCTCTCCTCTGCCCTGCAGCTTCTTTCCCTGCACAAAGGAAAGAGTGTCTTCTTCCTCACCTTCTCTTCTCCTACCTCAAGGACCAGAGAGCAAAGTTTGTCTGTCAGCTAAGAGCTTTTCTACACTCCACATCCTTGACACATAATTTATCTTATACTCCTCCTGCTCCCCTCAGGGCCCGCTGCACCCTTCCCCCAGATCTCTCTGGACTTGCCAGGTGACTGCTCCCCTGCAGCAGAGACCCAGGTAAGGGCCACTGACCCACCCCTCCTGCAGAGGGGGAGGAAAGGCAGTCAACCTCTATCCCTAATCAATGTGCAGTTAGAGAACTGAATGCCCTCCCCACTTGCCTGCCTGCACAATCTGTAACCAGCTTTGCTCACAAGGTAAATTGAGCCTCATTTGTTTGGTCAAAACATGTAAAGACCATTCCAATGCCAAAGCTGGCATCTGTGGGAGCCCTCCTTCATTGACTCTAGAACAGGAGTCCTTGGACTCTTCAGTTCCTCAACCTCTTCAAGAAGTTACAGATTGTCCATCAACCCTCAAGCATTTATTATATGAATATAATTTAATAAATACTAATTTATACTAATAGTACTATGGAATAATAACAATAGCAGTAAAATAACAGTAATGGTTAGATCCACATCGACCACTTTGGAGAACCCTGGTCTAGAATTAGCACAAATTAGGATTGAGATTTATTCCTTTGACAGACATCTTCCTACCGGAATGAAATCACAGTCCATTTTCTAGGTTTCGCTCTTTGTCTGTACCGTTAACTTTGGGCCAACGACAAAGTCAAGAAGGTGACTTCATTCTGGCAGTTTAAAGTTTGATCTAGACACAGAAGAAGGAGAAGCTCTTTATTTTCCATAGATCCCACTGGCATCCATTAAGGTCACACATGAAGAGTCAGTCAGCTGATAAACTTAATCATTGGGATTTGATTATTTTTCATTCATCTCCTAATCAAACTCCAGATGGATGTTGGTCCTTGTAGAAATGCTTGAAATTTATAGTTTGGGATTAAGTATTTTCACTTAATGTTTGTTGCAATCTCCTGACCTTAATGTATTCTGCAGGGAATCTCCAGAGATACCTAGAGCAGGAAGGTGAAACTGACCCAAATTAGGCCAGATCAGCTGATGTAATTGCCTTAATTGGCCTTCTAGAAGTTTCCTTGCCCTAGTATTTCCCTACTGAAGCAGACATTGTGATGGCTACATTCTTGTAGCTTTTGCTTGTGTCTTTTATGGATGGCCCTTTTGCCTATACATTGGATCAGCCCATCAGTAAGCTGCTGTGCTGGTAGAGAGTAGCTCCTAATCCCAGCTTGCTTTGCTTCTCTCTTATTTGAAGAGAATATGGCTGACTCCTAGATGAGGATGGGTTTTTTGTCCCTGTATCTCTAGGTAACCAACTCATAAATCATCTTGTGCTGTTGCCAGACAAGGAGACAATGGCCATTAGTACTCACCAAAAGAGGCCTTCCCATCTCCTGAGCTGAGGCCAGCTACCAACTGTGCTAGAAGGAAAACTGTCTGCCTGACCCTGCATGCTATCAGTAGTGAGCATGCTCACAGCATGACCTGTTGTGCACGCACACATTCACTGTCTTAAAACTGTTGAAATAGCACACAAAGAGGATTAATTCCTTCTCCCACCCCTTTAAACCATCTCCCAACCTAAGTTCGCTCGCCAGGTATTTAAGATAAGGCTGTTTTATTTTAAGATGGGAAAGTACCAAGACAAAGTAAGCAGGCAATGTAATCTTGGACATGCAATTTTATTTGCAAATCTGGTGGTTCCTGTGATTAGTATAGGGATCATGCTAACCTTTTCTATATCATATATGTTTTTTACTTCTGCTGCCAAAATGATACGGAGAAGATTCCCACCACCCCTCTTCAAGAATGACAGGCAGGTTCCTGTATCTCTAAGCTACACACTCTGGCTCCTCTCTTTTGCTATCTCCTTCTTTCCTTCATTATTTTTCTTTCTTTGCCTCCAGCTGCTGCAGAGAGTAACATCTACCGGAAACCACCCATCTATAAAAGACACGGTACAGTTTGGGCATGGCTTTAACATATATTTGGGCATGCAACTTAGAATAAACCAAAGTTCTGTTTAGGCCTGGTGGTGTGCATTGGAAGTGGCTTGATAAACTATACAAAGTTGGTGGCACTGCCAGACCTGGATATAATAGACTTTGAAAAGAAGGAAAGTATAATGGCCTTTCAGAAATGTGAGAGGAGGGTTGAGGAGAAAAGTTTGGCTTGCTAGATCTCTTAACTTAGGGTGCCTCCATGTGTTCAGCAAAAGTAAACCCTCAATAATGTAACTCATGCAGGCAAATAGCATGTTGCTTTTAAGTGTATAATTCTTACTTTCAATTAACTTTTAAAACATAAGAATATGAGCTGGAGCAGGACCATATAGCTTACTGAGATCCTTTAGATATTGTGGTTGTGCTACTGCTGCACTTGAAACTCTGCAGTTTATGAAACTAGATGCTTTCCATGGAGGGAAGAACAAGAACCAAAGGGAACAAAGTATTTTACAAAAGGACCTGAAAATAGAAGAGCAGGGGAAAAGGGAAGGCTGATTGGTGGAAAAGGGAAGGGCCTTGGTGGCTCAGGCTGTTAAATGCCTGCACTTAAGTTCCAGCTGCCTACAATTATTGCAGGCTCAAATCCCACCAGGCTCAAGGTTGACTCAGCCTGACATCCTCTCGGGGTAGGTAAACTGAGGACCCAAGATTGTTGGGGGCAATAAGCTGACTTTGTAAAAATGCCGCTTAGTAATAAGCAGGCATATACAATGGAATGAAGGCTATTGCTGAGCACACTGGGTTGTATCCCAAAAAATTGTAAGCTGCCCTGAGTCTTCGGAGAAGGGTGGCATATAAATGTAATTGAAAAAAAGATTGAGAACTTTGGCAGGAGAGAAAACCTTTGAACAGCAAAGTGAAAAATTGTGAATAGTTATTTTAGAAAACGACAAAGAAGTATTTGTGGAAGGGGGGTGACAACCCTATAGGATTTTAAATCTACACATTAGAGGGGTTTAAATAAGACCAATTGTGTACAAGAAATCCAAGTATGTAATATGAAGAAGTATCATAAAAAGTCAGAGTAATGATAGAAGTGCGTGATTTGGACAGCAGAATGTCAGATAAGCATTGAGAGATCAAGCTGGGATCATGGGAAGCAGGGAGAAGTCTGCAGTAATCAAAGAAAGAGATGTCCAACATGTAGAGTTTCAGCCAAGAAGATGAACTAAAAGAGCCTCACTGTTTTAATACTGTGTGACAATTCAGAAGTGATTTAGTTGTATGATGAGCTAAACATAGGAGTACAGAAGAGAAATGGATTTCATTTTTAAAAAGACTCTAGGCTGGCTTAATGAAATAGTTGGATATGATGGCTTCTATATTTTAAAAAAAAGTGATGAGAGAAGGAATAGTAAGTCCAAATTTGAACTTGAAAAAATATATTGAAGCAAAAATGTGAATACAGGGACCACGCTGTACTTTTCTGTGGCTTTATCTTAAGGTATTAATATGTTTAAAAATACAAGCCATATGAATTTATCACAGGTCTTTAAAAATTGCTACAGCATCCTGAGATAGATATGTGGAAAAATATCCCAATCCTATAAAACTCTTTGCTGCTGGAGGAGTTGAGAATATAGGTCTAAAACATTTATCTCTGATTTGTACCTACTTACCCTCCCAGCTAAGCAGAAAAGGCATGTCTATTTACAGGTCCTTAGAAAAGTGAAGCATAATTCTAAGAATCATTAATTTTAGAAGATTGTATAATATGCTTGAAGACTAAAGTTTAACCAAAATGTTTAGCAAAACATTTTAATATTTAAAAATTGCATGAATCATGATAACATGGCTGCTTTTGAAGACCAATGAGCACCACCAGAGTATCCAGTCCAATTCTCTGCCTTTTATTATTTGTAAAACAGGCCAGAAACATAGTTTGACTTCAAGTTAGGATGCAGGCATTAGATCTTGTAAAAAGGAGCAAGGCTGAACTTGCTTCAAAGCCGAGTGCCCCAAATGCTCTTGTATGGCAGGAAAAGTTACAGGAATCAATTATCTTTATCACTTTTGGAGACAGAGCTCTGAGGTTATGGAAGGTGGAGCTCTGAAGGAGGAAAGGCTGTTCCTCTGAACTTCTCAACAGTCTGCTTTTGTTTTAGAAGACTTGTGACATTTCCTTTAATGTGGTAACCAGGTGTCTCCTCCTCTCTTTCTTTCCCACTTTCCTAATGTGCTATCTTCATAACTCCCTGCCTGCTGGCTGACTGCACCCCACTGCATTGTAAGTAGCTGCCTTTGGCTCTCACCTTTGAAGCAGCAAGTTTCTGAGAACCTTCTAACTTCCTACAGCAAAACGTGGAGTTTGTGTACTTCACATCTCTTAGTTGTTCATTAAATGAACTCTTGGCAGTTTATAGATAGAGCTTCTTCTTCTTTTTTTTCTTTTTGGATGCAGAGTTTTTTACCCAAAATCACACAATGAAGATGACTTACTTTCTAAATTGCATGCATGTAACCTGGAGTTTTGCCCATAATACTTGCTAAGGGGTATATATTTAAGGCAAAGCCATTATAATCTATTAATTCAATTTACATATTCATTTTAGAGCATCACAGTAGGAACAAATTGCATTGATCTGAAATAAAAGCAACATGGATTAATTAAAACATTCAAAAAAGGAATATAATTTTGAAGTCTATTGCCATAGATACATCCAGATTGGGAGATTAGAGACTTGCAGCTGCTTATATGAAAGAATCCAGTTTAGCAATGCTGATGCATGTTTCTCATAATGCATAGTGTGGCCCCCAAATCATGTCTAGCTTTCTCTCAAAGTTATTATTGTCCCCTTCAGCCTTACAGCCCAAACAGATAAATGGGTAAATGCTTTTAATTGTGGGTGGGTGTGTTTATGGATGCATATGAAGACAGAGAGATGGGAAGGGAAGTAAATCTCCATTCAGTTTTTCTTACTTGCTGATGATCTTTGAGATGGAAACTTGGAATGGATGCTTTCATAGTTGACTAGCAACTAACTTCTTTTTTTCTATCCTTCTGTAAGGGTCTTCTTGGACTAGTCCAGGGGTGTCAAACTTGCATCATCACAGCGGTGTCATGTGACATATCTGGACTTTTCCCCCTTTCACTAAACTGGGCATGGGCATGGCCAGTGCATGACGCATCCAGCCTGAGGGCCACAAGTTTGACAGCCCTGGACTAGATATAAATATATAGGCTTTCACATGAACCAATATACTTTTCCTGCTTCAGACATTTGCACCAAATGCAAAAATATCTGCAATAGTTGATGTCACTTGGATGATATCAGCAAAGAGGTGAAAGCTCATCTGGGCTGTGTGCTTTGGATTGTACATGCTCAAGTGGGATTCTACTCTGTAAATCCTGGAATGGAATATAGATTGATAAATGGCATACTAGCTCTAACAGATAATGCTTGCTGCTACCACAGTTCTGCTAGCTCCACTGCCTAGTCCCTCTCCCCCCCCCCCTCCCCCTCCTCCTCCTCCTCCCCTTTCTGCTACCTACTGAATCTAAACCCAACTTTTTTGGGACATTAAAGCATGGAAACTTGGCATATTACCCCATACCAAGCCAATCAATTGGTCCACCTAATGAAGGGATGTCTACAAGGAACACCTGGCAGCTGGGCTCCAAAGTTTTAATCAGGAATCTTTCCGGGTCTTCCCTGTTGATAACTGAGATTGGGTTATCTACAAGAAATAAACTATAACCCTCCTGAATGCAGAGAATTAAAAATGGCACCAGCTGACATGGATTGCAGTCTGTTCTATTTTTAAATTATGTGCAATTCCAGAACTGGAGCCATTCCCTGGCTACAGCTACAGTTTGGCAGATATAGATTTGGCTGGGCAAGTTTTACTGGCAAATGGCAAACTGAATAATTTCATTTCTCTATGGGCATATCCACACTTCCTGCTTGGCCCATTGCCAGTATGGGCCACTGACTGCTTTCTGACTGCAGGAATAGATGACATCATCCTTACCCCACTCCCAACCCTTCGCACATGCACCCTTATTGGAATTTTCCAGCTTCCATTCAAAATAGCTGTTCTCAGAGCTTTGTTCCAGTCTATCAGCAGCTCCAGTTCTGATTGGCTGCAGTGTCTGTCATGGTCCTTCCCTCCTCCTCCAGCTGGTCTCTCAGCTGACAATCATAACAGGCAATTATGTTCTCTGCTGATCTACAGTTGCTGTTTGGATTTTTTAAATCTGTTGTTTATTTAATGATAGCCCATTAACTCACTCAAGGACCTTCAACCTTGGAGGTTAATGCTCCATTCAAACACGTACCAGCAGGCAGCCTTTTTTTTTGTCCAAATGGGTTTGTCCAGCATAGTTCTCCTGCTTCCCCAGTCTGCCTATAGGACTGCAATGTTTTGTTTTGTTTTTTCTTTTTAAAATATGTTTAAATTGCAACACAGGAATATTGCAACTTTGTTATGAAGCTACATTTTCAATTCTTCTTTGCTAAGAAGTTTTTTGGAAGGGAAAACATGAAGGAATAATCTCTGAATCAAAAGCTGGGCACATGCTTTCCCTGCATGATTTGGGAAGAACATGACCAGTCAGGGCTTACAGTGGCCATAGCACAGACTAAACACCAGCTGGTTTCACTGCAACCCATTGCAATCTAGACTGGAATTTCTAAAGTTGACTTTGGAAGCAGCCAGAAACAATTCAGGAGACAAACATCTTACATTACAATACAGAATTGTTCTCTTTTACTTTATGAAGTCCTGACAAGAGTAGAACCAATTGGATCTATTGTAATTACACATAAGGAACAGAATTAATTATAAGGGTTTGGGCAGGAAAGAGATGCCAAACCTGAATCCAATTGAGTTTCTCCCCATAGATCTTCCAGATGTTCCCATATCTCACCTCCAACACCACAGAACACTTATGGTGACATAGCAGTGGATTGGAAGTGGGTTTGGCTTTTGCATAAAATGTTATCCATCTGATCCTCCAGTTTATATATTGGGACATCCAGGATGAATGTCTGCTGTCTTACATTATTTGAGCCAGAGCATCTAATGGGTTTGGTTTCCACTTCTGCTTATTCTTTCCCTGGTTGCTTTTTCAGATTCCCACTCTGCAGCTACAAAAAGCAAAACTAGTGAAGACATCACCCAGACCTCCAAATATAGTCCAGCTTATTCACCAGATCCATATTATCACTCAGAAACAGAGTATTGGACTTTTCAAGGTTCACCCAAAGGTAACATTTTCCATTCAGAATACTAAAATCTTTATATTTCAACTATACCCCATATGTCAAGAACATATGGGGTGAGGTTATGTTCTGCTTATTATGCTCTGGATGGGTATAAAGCAGACAGAGCAACTCCACAAAGCATCCATACAAAGTCTTTTTATTGGTTCATCAGGCATCCTGTCAACTCACATTTATGATGAGGTTCTTCTTAATGTCCAATCCTTTGCATATCTGGATTGTGGTGTAGAAAGATATTAAACTCTCATCCCCATGATGATGACCATGATGATGATTGCAGCAATTGCATGGTATAAGATTCAGGCTAGAGTGAGGGAGCCTCCCCCAACCCAACAAGGGTCAATTTAGTGACCAATCAGGATTACAGATGTGACCACATGACATGGACATTTCCCAGGATACCTTAAGTACATTTACCATGATGCATTCCCTTAAGGAGACAGCTCTCAAATCCTAACTAACTATCGCAGATCTCATTAACTCTAAACTGGCTGGACAGCACACTCCCCACCTGGAATTGTAAATTCCACTAACTAAAGTAACTAGCAATTAACAGTAAAGAGTAATACTAACTAAATAGCAGATAACTATATAACTAAAATAAACAGTTAGCTATATAAGTAAGAGAAACAGTAAATAGCAATAAAGCATCAAACAAAGCAAAGCATGCAAAGCTTGAGGTTCAATCTTCAAGTTCAGCCTTTCTCTGCAGCAACACTAGGTCGGTGACCGGTCTGGTGTAGAGCTTCTTGGTGAAAGTCTGCTAAAATGCCTCTGGTGGCCAGTACTTTTGCTTCCAATGGTAAGAGTTTGCTGGTCGCTTCTGGCAGCCTCTTAAGGTGCACTGGTACTCTTGCTTCCATGGCTTCAAAGGGCATCAGACATCTGTTGGAAAGGATGTTGCAAAGGCATTTGCCTGGGTTGGGGCCTGCATCAGATCGACACAGACAATTCCTGAGATTCCCCAACCCAGGTCTGTTTTGAAGGCATAGGGTGAGTATCTTGGGTCTCTGACTACTTCAGTGTAGACTACAGCATCAGGGGCATCTAGTCCCAGCAAGAGCAAAATCTTGGCTTCAGGATCTAGGGCGGGAAAGTGATGAGCCATATGCTTCAGGTGAGGTATGTTGCTAGCTATCTCTGGTGTTGCAATGTGGCTGTGGTCATCTGGTATCCTGTCCCATTCTAACATGGGCGGCAGTAGGAACTGGGAACTTCCATCTAATAACTCTATACAGAGTCCAGTAGCTCTCCTCCCTGTCATGCGTCTTGGTGTGCACGTTGATATCATGAAGTGCACTTCTTCCTTCTGCACATCAAAGAGGTTGAAGAATGCAGACCTGGCTAGTGAGCAATTGCTCTGAGGATCTAGGATTACGTACATTTTCACTGCTTCTTGTGGGCGACCATCAGGGTAGACTTTGGCTAAGCAGATCTGACAACACAAGCAAGGGGCTGGTGTGTTATCGCACACTGATGTGCAATGGACACTTACCAGTGGCTCTGATTGTGCTTTTGTGGCGCGCTGAGGCTCCTTGTTCAAAGGAGAGTTAGGAGTTGTCTACTGTGGTGATTCAGAGTCTGGATGCAGAGCAGTTGGGTGCTCGTTGCTGTTGCATAGATGGCATTGTACCTTGGCTGTGCAGTCTTTTGGTGCATGTTTAGAAGATTCACAACACTTTTAGCAGACTCTGAACTCCCATAACAGATCTTTCCTTTGGGTCAGGGATTTCGCTGCAAACCCCTGGCACCTGTTCAGCAAGTGTTGAGTGTTGTGCAAAGGACAAAGCTCGACTCTCTTTGTAGTTGGAGATCTAGATCGGGTTGAGGCCGAAGAGTTAGCGGCCGAACTCTTTATGGTTGAGGAGTTGATCTTGGTTTTATGGACAACCATGAAGGGTTTTCCCCTTGCAGTGGGCGTAGGGTCTGTGGACAATATATAGTTGCTGTTGTATCTTTTTTCATTTGGAGGACTAGCAGCTCTGAGTCCATGGGCCCTCGGGGTGTTGCACACTGTTGCCTGGTGGGCCATGAATTCTTCGAGAATGGTAAAGGGTATATAGTTGTGGTGACCCTTGGCCATGAAGGCATCAGACAACTGGAGCCACTGTTCAATTAGCACCTGCGGGAGTTTCCGAACGATTTTGTTTTGCATGTCGATGTGGTCAAGATAAGTGAGTCCCAGTAACTGTGAATCCTGTTGTGCTGCTTTCAGTTGTATAAGTATATTAGCTAGTTCCATGACCAGGTGAGGCCTGTTGATAGGAATTTTAGGAAATCTGTTGAGGCTGTTCAAGAGCGTTGATTCTACTGCTGTGGGAGCGCTGTACAGTTCGTCAAGTCTTTTCCATGCCAACCGTAGGGCAGCATCTTTGTCATCTAAGTGGGAGGTCTAAAGTGCCTTCGTTGCTTTGGCAGACCGCGGCCCTAGCCATGTTATCAAGTGTACGAGTACTTCATCAGGTTTCAGGTGTGCATCCTGAATGGTGTGCAGGAAAATTTTCTTCCAGAGGAGATATTCGCCACCTGGCTCATCAGAGAATTTGTATACCTTGTTGGTGGCCAAATCTAGCTTTCCTCTCCTGAGAGCCAACTCTCTCCAGTAGTCTGCATCATCTGTAGAGGTTGATTGGGTAAGGGGCATTGATGTAGAGAGTGGATTCAGGTTGTATGTCAATGACGGGTCGTAGTGTTTCTCCCAGTGCTTTCGGAGGATGTCGTCCTGCCATTCCAGAGATGATGGTGGAGCTTCATGCTGCTGTGTAGGCTGGCCATGGTTATCTTGTTGTACCTGTGAGCTCAGGTAGTGTGGAGGTTGTGGCTGGAATGGTACTGCCTGTGGATTGAGTGTGGCAGGTGTCGTTGGTTGCATGTCTACTTGTTGAGAAGTCATCGTGATCACTGGTGTGCTAAGTTGCTTGGCCAGCAGGCCATGAGACATTGGAGTAGGGTTGCTGATTCTGGGAAGAGAATCTTGGACTTTAGGTCGTACAACATCAATTGGGGAAGATTTGTGGTTGGTAGGAAGTGAATCTCATATTGTAGGTCTTACAATGTCCATTGCATGACTGAGGTTTAGAGTCTGTGGTTGAGATTCACTCCTATGCTCCCCTGGTTGTGGGAGACTGCTAGGCAACTGAGGCGGTTCCACCTGCTCATTTTGTAGCGAGTGCTGCTCATCCACGTAGGCCTTGACCCGCGTATCTGGGTTCTCTTCTCCCAACTCTTCGAGGTCGAAGGTGAGGGAGGCAGAGTTGGCTGCCTTCTGCCATGCTGTGGCCTGTGCTGATTTCACTGCCTTCTCTCTTTGTCGTTCAAGTAACTCCACTTGGGCCTGAGCTTTGGCCATTTTTGCTTGTTGTTTGGCCTGAGCTTTGGCCATTTCTGCTTTTTGTTTGGCCATTTCTGCTTTCTGCCATATCACCTCTGTTGTAATACATAAATCTGCCTCTGCTACCGCAGCTTCAATTTGAGCTTCTATAGCTCATTCAGCGTAACTTGCTGCTTTGGAGGCCTTAGATGCATCGCTGTGATGGGAGGATGCTCTGGAAGGATGGTGAGACCCAGCAGCAGAGAATTGGCATGAGACACTGGAACTTGTTTGTAATCTAGCCGGTTTGGGATGGAGGGAGGAGGCTTTCTTAGAATGGTGGGAGGAGGCTGCTTGTGATTGAAGACCTATTTCGGATGTGGCCTTCTCCCTTGATACTTGTTCCTCCTGTAGCGCATTGATAGAGCGCGGCCTGGAGGGAGTTTTTCTCTTCCCGAATGCAGTCTTCGTGTTCTTTGTTCGCCTCCTTGAAGCATTGAATGTGTTCTTGGAGCTCTGGGTCTTCCAGGTTCAACTGTATGTATTTAAGCTTACTTTCACTGTCTCTCCACCATGCAAGATTCTCCTCTATCTCTTTCTGCATTAGTAGTAGGCTCTTGAGGGGCAACTTGCCTTTGGGGGTATCGCAGATCCTTACCAGCTCCACCCATGCATCTGCATGACAGTGATACTGCCTGGCCCAATCCTCTTTGAAGCATGCCACCGTGGGTGAGGTAAGCTTCCTATGCCGTCTGAGGTCGTAGGCTTTCTGAGGTATCGCCATGTCTTTGGAGGTTTGGATGTCCAGATGAGGGCTTTGGGAACCAGGCTCCATGTTTACATCTAGGGTGGGAGGAGGGTTCGAGTCCTCTGGTACTTCAGGTACATCTGTCATGGCTGAAGAAGTTGCCATGCTTCAAATTGGCAAAGGTGAATTTTGGAAAATTTAGTAGTTTCCTTTATTTTGCTAGGGTGCTGTGCGCAGGTAGCAGAAAGGAGTGTCTGCTAGATTTAGTACTTGAGCACATAGGTGGCACTGCACAATATGGCTGCTTTTAGGGTGCGGTGCATGCTTGCAACACAAGTGGGCGCTATAGAGGGCATTGTCGCTGAGTCTGAAGACGTGAGAGCAAAACGCAGATTTGCCTGTTAGTGTTCCTTGTGACCCAAATTGGCACAATAAAGGGCATTGTTGCTGAGTCTGAAGACGTGAGAGCAAAACGCAGATTTGCCTGTTAGTGTTGCTTGCTAGGTCTGGAAGACACTGTTGCTAAGCACAGGTTAGGCTGCAGATAGTACTGTAACCTTGCATTAAGTTGCTTAATGTTTCCACAATAATTACCAAAAAAAGGAATTTTCCTTGGTTAAACACTGGTTAAATTTGTGAACAAGATCTTATAAAAATTCGCAGACAAGTCTTTGAATTCTCTGGGAAATTTCTCCTAGATGGTGCTGTGGGCTGCTTTGCTTAAGTCTGGGGAGGGGGGGAATTACTACCATTTTCTATGGAGATGGCTGGCTGCTAGGTAAACTTGTGCATCTGCATTTGTAAAGAGTTTTGAGCCAATGATGGCTGGTAGTCTGTTTCTATGGTGATGAGGAATGCAAGGTATGTTTATTGTTTGCTTCCTGTGGAAACTTTCTTCATTCTCTTTTGTTGAAGGGCTAGGGAAAATGCAGTTTTTTTGTTTGTTGCAGGACACAGGAAAGATTTTTCAGACTGTCCTATTGCATTTGTAAAGAGTTTGTAGGTGGTAACTGGGAAAAAACCGGGGTAGATGGGTAATACCTGGCTCCTCCCTTTGTTTTGCAAATTAGTTCTTCCTGAGCTAGCAGGTATAACTTGAGACAAAGAGGCTTCTTTTGCTGAAGAGAGGGGAAGGGGGATTTGCCCCTTCCTGCTGCCACGATGAGGTTTGAGGTACAAAGGAATAGCATGCACATTTACTCCTGGCTTCAAAATATCTTTGTCTTTATCACAAAATTCAAATTACTTTTAAGCTTTATAGTAATAATTCTTTACTTTTAAGAGTCTAAATTAACTGACTTTATACTGAGGGAATCCAGATCATCATTTTACTTTTGGGATTGCAGCTCAGGGATTTCAGATCTTTGCATCTTTTTACTGCTTCCAGGAATCAAGCTTAATATATCTTTCTACTGTTCTGCTTATTACGCTCTGGATGGGTATAAAGCATCCATACAAAGTCTTTTTTATTGGTTCATCAGGCATCCTGTCAACTCACATTTATGACAAGGTTCTTCTTAATGTCCAATCCTTTGCATATCTGAATTGTGGTGTAGAAAGATATTAAACTCTCATCCCCATGATGATGACCATGATGATGATTGTAGCGACTGCATGGTATAAGATTCAGGCTAGAGTAAGGAGCCTCCCCAACCCAACAAGGGTCAATTTAGTGACCAATCAGGATTACAGATGTGACCACATGACATGGACTACATTTCCCAGGATACCTTAACTACATTTACCATGATGCATTCCCTTAAGGGGACAGCTCTCAAATCCTAACTATCCCAAATCCCATTAACTCTAAACTGGCTGGACAGCACAGGTTATATATGAGATCTCCAAAAGAGGACAAGGTGCCTTTGCATTTTATGACAGATAACCCTGGTTCTCTGAAAGCCTTGGATGGATGCAAGTCCAAGATGCCCAAATTAATTACCAAGTTGTAATATGACATAAGAAGAGAATTATTGCATGTATGGCTGGACACTACTTATTTGATTTCTTGAAATATGAACACAAATGATATTACACAAAATTTATCCTTTATTATGGACCCACCTACTTTCAACTCTAACAGCACCCTGATTTTCCACTATCACTCCAGTGCACTTCAGACTTTGATGGCCCTGCTAAAAAGAATAGATTACATAAGGCAACAGAAATCTGTCTTAGGCCCATCCCTAATAACATTGTCTTACTCTGACATTGGGCAAACTCCAAACTGAATGCTTTGACTTTATTTCCTTGTAGCTCCCCGAGTTCGAAGATTCTCATCAGGAGGAGAGGAAGATAGCTTTGATCGGGGGATGCACAGAGTGAGTGTTCAGTTCTGATTAACTTTTGCCCCTGCTGTCACGCTGGTGTAGACAATACTCTTTCTTTTCTCTTGGAGTAGTGAAACTTCAGTGTTTTTTCTATGTTGACCTTTAGTGCATTCAAAGGAGGATTCACAACTTGGCAAGGACTTCAGCTATTTTCTGTATAGCCTCAGATAAAGCCACCTTCCTCTGTGATGAGGTAGACCCGCCTACCCAAAACTGATGACTATCAGATATGCTGGTCTTCCAAAATTCATATGATTGGCTGGTAACACCTCCTATGAAACTTCCAAAATATATGATTGCTATATTGGTTCAGATATAGGAAAATTGCGTCTATAAAAAGAATGCTGGCTATAAAGCCAGCCAAGTCAGGTCCATTCGAGCTGTAGTCACTTAATAAACTCTTCACTGAAGCTCTTCGCGTCTGACTCTTCATGCAAACTTAACAAAATGCATATGCATATATATGTCTGTATGAATGTATGCTTGGTATGCTTAAAATCCTACACTAAAGCTGAAAGAAAAAGTTTGTCTCTATGACTCCTACTCTTTTTCTTTTCTTTTTCTTTTTAAAATATGTAGATCCAGACAGGAATTGGCCGATTGATACTGAAGGAAGAAATGAAGGCACGTGCTAATTCATACATGGACCCTTGGACGCCTCCCCGCAGCTCAGCAAGCAGCAGAGAAGCTCTTCATACAGCAGGCTATGAGGGCTCCTTAAATGGCTGTAAGCAACAACAAGCACATCACAACCACTCTACCTGCCAGCAGAGAGGTGTTTTTGGGGGAACTCTCAACAGTGAAAGATTGAATAGTCATCTGTAGGAACCATGATTGTATGTGAGGATCCCAGAGCATCAATCTCCCACCAGAGTGCTGAGATCAGATGAGATCAAGATTGTATTCAGCAGGTTCTGACCAGTTCTGGAGAACAGGTAGCAAAAATTTTTGAGTAGTTCAGAGAACCGGCAAATCCCATCTATGGCTGGCCCCACCCCCATCTATTCTCTGTCACCCAAGTCCCAGCTGACAGGCTGGGTCTTCTTTTGTTGCCCTGCACAGGAGAACCGAGCTGGAAAGCAGGTTAGTGGGGTGGGGAGGGAATGGGGATTTTGCAGTAACCTTCCCCCAGGAGCGGGGTGGGAATGGAGATTTTACAGTACCCTTCCCTGAAGTGGGGTGGGAATGTAGATTTTGCAGTATCCTTCCCCTACCATGCCCACCAAGCCGTACCCATCAAGCCATGCCATACCCACCAAGCCACGCCCACAGAACCAGTAGTAAAAAATTTTGAATCCTGCCACTGGATGAGATCAGATATTCAGCCTGCTAGCCCTGGAAAGCTCCAATGCTAGTAGCTCAATGACAACCAAGAATAGACTTGAAGAAATGTGTATAATTGCATAGAACTATGATGTGATTGTTCCAAGTAGATTTTACTTGCTCCATATAAAAACATAGTAAAGGATGATAAGTCTAGGGCCAAATGCCCAATAGGCAATTAACATAATTTCTAGTGATGTAATAGGAATGAAAACAAGTTTTATATCAGCTCAAAAATGTTGGACCACACTAAAAATTACTAGTGGGAAGTGGAAGTGGCCTTAGAGAAAGAAGAGCCCTGAAAATAAAGAAAATAACCGAAGTCATGGAAGAGGAACTTTGTATGTTCAGAGTGATCAAATGAAATCAATCCATTTGCTTATATCTGTTTCTGGCTCTTGCATTGCACTTTTTTGACTGATCAAACTATCTGGGGTTTTTTTTTTTTTTTTTTCACACTAAAAAAAACCACCAAAGAATAAATTCTTAAAACCTTTAACTGGTAATAATTCAAATGCAACTTTGAACATGCCTGTTCTCTCATACATATATCCAACTCATGACCACTGTCTCTACTCCATCTCTATTTTCTCTATAACTTAATTGCCTCTTAACTCCCAAGCTTTTTTGCCCCTGTTCTGATTAGGGAACTCTGCCCCCATAGTAATTCCTGCAGGTCCAAGATATCCCCCTATTAATACTAAGGAACATCAAGAAGTAGCCTTTAAGTACATCCATTTCACTGCTGAGATGAACTAGATGTCTGAAAAGACTCCTGTGGTTTCCCTACTGGTTGTGTGCCACACACACTGTACCAGGTTAGGTGATGCATATGTCTGTGTTTTGTTTTAATTATATATTTCAGGATGCTAAAATAAAATTCAAGAGGCTGCTCTCTAGTGTTTGAGGTCAAGACTAAGTATCTAACAATCAAATCATTCTCACTAAAGCCAGATGTTCCAAGACACTTGAATTTATTTGATGATATGAATCACTTTGTATGTATCTCTGTGTTTCAATGATGCAATGTGGATTTACTATATACACTTCATTGCAATAGTCAACTTTTGCACTCTAGTACACCTGAATGACCTTATTACAGTTGGAATCAAAAGAGATTTTTATTACATGAACTACTTTATCTCACCTATATTATTTTGATAGACAAGTATAGTATGAATGAACATTGAAGAATTTCAGATGTGCACCAACAATAGCATTAACTGACCACCAGATGGGACTGTTGTTAGCTGAGCAGCTGTTCATTTTTAAATTATTATTAAAGTCAAACTAGACCTGGCATGTGTGTGCACTTTTTGCCACTCTTAAATAAATGCAAAGCAGTCTTGGACTGAGCAGATAAATGAGATAGGAACCTGGCACACATAACAAAAATCTCACTCAAAACTCATTCTTTTCAACTCTTGATCATAGAAAAGGCAGAAGTATGCGGTCTGGGGAAGGTTTTGAGTAGAAAATGTTATATAAGAGCAACAATTTAAGACCAAGACATACAGTATACAACAATTATGCTGATACATGGCAGTATATAAAACATGGGGTCCAGTGTCTGTACATGCAATCATAATCATGTGCAGAGTCATATAAATGTACATGCCTGCATTTACACATAACTTCTCATGGTTCATCAGTGCTGTTTTTTCTGAGAGATTTGAAACTGCTGCATACAATTCCTCCAGGAACCTCTAGGCCCATTTGGTGGCCCCTCTGGCCAGTACTCTTTTGCAAGTTCCTTTTTTTTTTGGTAGACCTTCTTAGTGCAGAAACTGGATTTGCATAAGTGATTGGCCTGGCTTCTGCAATGAAAGGGAACTGTAGTCATTGGCTGGTTAGGAAGAGTCCGATTAATTAAAAGTAGGATTGTGGCAAATAGGTAAGTGATGGAAAGTATTCAGAATGAGCTCCAATTAAACTACTGCAGAGGTATGCACTGCACTCTGAGCACCAATGGCCTCTTTGATGATTAGCAAATTTCAGGATTGCTGGTTTTTGTTTGTTTGTTTATTTACTTTAATAGAGGCCTAAAGTTCATTATCCGGAGCCAGGTGAAAAATAATGAATGGCTTGGATCCAGGGCTTCTGAAAAATGGACTCTGCCCAGAAATTTTTGAAGAATATCAGATTGCACCGGCAAATGCTTCCATACCAAATCTTTCTTTCTCTCTCTCTCTCATCTCCCCCAGCATTCTTTTCCACCAACTAGTTTGCAGGCAGGAACATTTTGGAGGGAAGGAAGGGGTGTGGGTATCCATGTGTTTTATGGCTTTTGTGATGTGGAAGTCAGAGAATCTGCTGGCAACATATAATCATCCAGAGTTCTCTAAAGTCATTATTTATTTTGTGTACACTGTTGTTTATAGAGCTTATGAAGTATATCAGGATAAGAATATTATTGTCATTCTGAAACAAAATAAAAAGATAACAAGAAACTCCCAACTCTACCCAGATACAAGAAAATCCAATGCCACCTATCACTTGGACAGTATCATGACATTATTCTCATAGTGATGCCATCACCTAAGACAGTTTTTTGCAGGAATGTATCTAGTTTGATGCTCCTATATATTTAGGAATGCATCTGATTTCTTGGTTTGTTTTCTTTTATAGCACCCCGGTCACACTACCTGGCAGACAGTGGTATGTGTTTTTTTGACTTCCTGTCTCTTTTGCTTCATCTTCTTCAATCCATTTTACCTCTCTAATGGGGTTTGATTGGATTTAATGAGTTATGGGACTTTTCACCCATAATTAGGTGGTGATATTTATGGACTGATGTATGGCTTCTCATATGTGCATCTATAATGTTTGAAAGTAAAGAAGAAATGGCAACCCTACTATTTATTAAACAGAATGAAGTAGGTTGAGGTAAACCTGAGGTAAACCACCTTGGGAAGCAACTCTCATGGGATTATTATCTGTGATTTACTTCATTAATGTATGTTTAGAACTAATAGGAATGGTTTGTATGTTCTGAATAACTTCCCCTATTTGCCTTCAGAAATTTTCCAGAGGGTGCAGTTCTTTCAGACAATATGGTAAAATAAATAAGGAGTTAGTCAGACATAAGAAAGAACAAAAGCAGAGCCTGCTCTGACTAGACAACCTTGGACTAGTCACCTTTTAGCAGTAATACCAGCTAATGATGAAGAAACTGGTAAAGAATCACATAGCCTACTGCATGTTTATTTGAAGAAATTCTGACTTGCCCATTCTTTTTTTTCCTCAGATCCCCTCATTTCAAAATCTGCTTCTCTTCCTGCTTACAGAAGGAATGGGCTGCATAGGGTAAGAGTAGCCACAGATTTCAACCCCAAGTGAAAGTATTCCCAATTATTTGTCTGAAAACTGCCATTTTAATAAAACTAACGTTGCCCTCCCCATCATGATCATTTCTCATTGTAAGAATCAGGAGTTTTCTAAGCTAATGTTGAGAGTCATGTCGGTGTCAGAAATGAGACTGATGTCCTTCCACAAGCATTATGCTGAGAGAGTATTGAGCAGTTGCTAAGAAACAGTTAGCGAGACTCCTGGTGAAGATATGAACATATTAGATTACAAGTGGGAGTTTGGGATTAGAAAACCACAGCCACTCCTGAATATATAAGAATAGCTGGTGCCTCTGAATGGCTTCTTTAACTAGAGTGGAAAGCACATTTGTCCAGTGTATAAAGTTTCTGCTGGAGAAGCATGATCTAAGCTCAGGCCTATGTACTGTATTCCATAGAGCCTGTTTATGGCTTTGTAGCACAATCAATTGCTAAATGAAAGGAAAGCTTACATCATTGGAATAAATCCTGGATCAGATTCCCTTGGAAGTCAGCTAGCCCTCTCTCTTGACAGAATTAGGAGGCTCTCTGATACAGCTGGGAGATGGAAGGGATAAGGAAAGAGTTATATTGTGCCCAGCATCCCTTAATTTGGCCTGCTGCACAAAGATAGTGGTGGGACACTATCCCATTAGTACTATTGAAAGCTTACCTTTGGATGTTGAGGGAGCTTCCTCACTGGAGGCTTTCAAGAAGAGATTGGACTGCTATTTGTCACAAATGGGGTAGGGTCTCCTGCTTGGGCGGGAGGTTGAACTAGATGACCTACAAGGTCCCTTCCAATTATGTTAATCTGTTAATCTGAAAGTTAGGATCTTCACAAATCCAGACTGTTTCCATCAATGGAAATGTAAAAAAAAAAAGTTCCACAAAGGTGCAGTGTATTGGGATAAGACTACTCATGAACTAATCTTTTAACTTCAAAACTATTACAATTTTAGTTAGTGTAACCTATTTCAGAACCAAACAATCTCATTAAGGCTTGAGAATTATTGAAATGCTAAAACATCTCACTTTGAACAATCAATAAGATGACACTTAGATAAACTTCCCCCTCCTCCTCTTCCTCCTCCTCCTTCAGTTTTGAAAAAACACCTATGAGACAACTATGACCTGGATGACTGAGAATCTTCACAGTTTTATTCTTTCCTCTTAGCTCCTCCACATCCTACGCTGTTTCTCTGATTAATCTCCCCCTATCCTTCACTTTTATTGCCAATATATACAAATAGCAGGAAAAGTTTATGAACATCTTTATTGAACAAAGCATGTGTTTTTATATATTTCTTGCTAGAAGCAGCTATAAAGGAATGCAGGAATTTTTAACAGGATTCTATTCTTGTTCCATTTACTGACCATTCCTTCTTCCACACTATAATTTTCTATGCAGCCTCCCAGTGCTGAACTTTTCCACTATGACAGCACACATGCCGTCAACTGGGGGATGCGAGGTGAGTGGAATAACGTAGGACAGAAATTGGGAAGGGGGCAATTCATAGACTTGCTGACTGATAGGTTGAATTTTATCAATGTATTATGATGATGACTGCTTTTAGGCAGGCAAAAACTATCCAAGATTGGGTGGCACATCCATGTGCTAACTAAATCAATACAGTGTTCTTGGGGCCTGCACCAAAATCTTAATTTGTGTGTTCCCAGATTTTCTCCTATCAGGATTTATACTGGTCAGAGATTGTGGTTCTTAATACATTAGGAAAATATTTCTGAAAAGAGGGATTCCAAAACTTTTTCCAAATTTTACAAAAGAGCAACAGAATTGCCCGTGGTTATTACAAGTTAAATTGTGGTGCCTGATGAAATCAATTTGAGTTCAGAGTCTGCCCAACAATTAGTGATGGGAAATATGACACTGATTAGATTCAAATGACATATGAAGCCCACATGTTGTTGGCTTCTGACATAAAGTTTTAAGATTTTATGTTAAGGGAAATTGTGATTAACAGAAGCAAAAACACTTATCCTATTAATCTTTTGTGGATAGTAAACACAGTTGTAGTTGACACATAGTGGCAGTTGAAAGAGAAAGCACTTGCAACACTGAGGTCTAGTATTATTAGCTTCTACTGTTTCATAGATTGAATTGTTCATTCTTTAAATATAACCTTCTAATCAAATGCATCAGGATAAAAGTCTTCTATCTCTGGAAAGCACATATGTATTCAATCAGTATATTCAAATCCCCCAAATGGTTCATGGCCAAATAAGTTTTTAAAACACTGAACTAAACAAATCTATACTCCATGTCTAGAGAGTCCCATCTTCAAATTCAGCTTTACAATGAATTTCTTTTAGATTGTTTTAAAGGTAGTCTATATTGCTACCTATTATGGTCAAGCAGGCCCCAATAATGCCTAATTTTGCAAATACCACAGTATCAATGGGGGAGGGTATTTTGTTTTGTTTTAAGTGACAACAAGAGGGTTTGCAAATGCCAAAGATGCCATTGCTGAATGAAAGGGACTGGAGACTGACTTATCTCTTTTTGTCTCCCACCTTCTCTCTGCCTTATCTTTTTCAGAATACAAGGTAACGTGCTCTCAAGAACCTTACGAAATTTCTAGAATCATGGATACTCTTTCTTTGGAAAGCAGGAAGCTGTCACTATACTGAATAGCAACCAGGGAAGCTGCATTAATAGCCGAAGTTAAAAGAGAATCTGATCTTGTTCCCTTTTGCTTCTTTAGTGCCTTGAGTAACATCTGTTGAATAAAGGCATCATCGATGCCTATTTCTGTTTCAGGAGCTTCTAAACCTATTGCCACCATGTCTCCCTTTAGTGTAGTCTTAATATAGACACCTAAAAATCTAAATACCAAAATGCACAAAGGAACAATGAAAACATTACAAGTTTCATTGTATTGTTTTCATTAGGTTCACTTCACATTCCCTTGGTCTCTGGCTATAGCTCCCCTGAAAGGATACAACCCAGTCCTAAATTGTGAACTTCAGATGTATTGAATTCCCATGATCATAAACTAACACAGCCTTGAAAGATTCTGACTTAGAGTTATGAAACTTTGAACTAGTATATATGTGGATTATTCTGAGTTGAGTTTGATTATTTAGAAAGATATCCTAGTACTCCTTATATTTGAAATATAAATATCAAATATAAAAAAAGAATTGTTTGATAAAAAAGAATTGTATGAATGAATGATGAATGATTGAATGAATGTCTTTTGTGAAAATGTGTGCTTTTGAAGAATTAAATAGATATAGCTGTGGGAAAGACTGAATGCTGTAGGGAAGGTAAAGTATATAATGAAATAAAGAGGAATTAAGTAAAGGATATTAGAAGTCAGGAAATGATGAAAATGAAAATATTGCTGTACATTATTGCTTCTAATTTTTATTTTAACACTTGCTGGAACCTTCTTTGCTATGTGCCAAGAACACTGACTGCCATTCAATTGCTGATAAACAAATGAAAATAAATCATTTCCCATAGATATTACAATTATATTCTATATGGCTTGTAATATCATAATTCACCTTCAGATTCCTGGATTCCCTTGGTCTCTTCTGGTAACAGATATCTGGCAGTATCAGCCTGAATCAGATTCTCCCAGAGCAGGGATGTCAAACTTGATTTCATTGAGGGCTGCATCAGGGTTGAGTTTGACCTCGGGGGGCCAGGGGGGCATGGCCAGGGGGCATGGCTAGCTCAATGTCATTTGTGTTGGTGGTGCCTGTGGTTGCCCAAGTGCTCTGCCAGTGAAAACAGGCTCCCAAGCTCTGTTTTTGGCTACAATGGCATCCTGCAACCCTCTGTCAGTGAAAACGGAGCTTGCGAGGACTGCATGTGGCCCTCACAAGCTCCATTTTCACTGGCAGAGGCACCACGTGCCAGTTCTTTGCTGTTTCCAGGGCAGCCCCATGGGTCAGATGTAAGTACCCTGAGGGCCAGCCCAGGCCTCTGGGACACCCCTGTCCCAGAGCATCTTCACATTGAAAAGGTATAATTAGAGGTTATAAAATGTCTTTCTGCAAATTAGCATTTTGTGACCTGGTCCAGCTCAAATATCTTTGACTTCAGTTCCTAAAGTATATGCTGACAGAAAAGTATAATAATTGAAATTCAATATATCTAAAAAATATTATGATGTATGAGCTATACTGACTGGCACGATTTCAAACAGAAATCTTTTCCTGAGTCCTTCTGAGGCTGAGAAATGAACTTGATTTTTTTTTGTATATGTAAAACATTTGTTACCGAGCTACAGTCTACCATGTTTTTACAAAGAAAGGCATTACTTTACTATTATTAATAATTATAGCATATTACTAATAATATGCTAAACTGATAAAAGGTAAATTTCCATATCTTTTGGGCTTTAACTGAGCATATAAGCAATGGGAAGAACCAAACTAGAAACTAATCAAGGAAAGAACCAATTAGAACTAAGGAGGAATTTCCTGACAGTGAGAATAATTAATCAGTGGAACGACTTGCATCCAGAAGTTGTGGGTACTCCAACACTGGAGGTCTTAAAAAGAGATTGGACAACCATTTGCCTGAAATAGTATAGGATTTCCTGCTTGAGCAGGGGATTGGACTAGAAAACCTCCCTTCCAGCTCTGTTATTTTGTTATCATTATGGCATCACTTGTGCTGCTGCTATTCTGAGCAAATAGAAACTAAATATCAGTGTTATACTGAATAGGATCACTGTACTTTACTCAGAGAAAGCAGTAATATTTTCCAAAAATATTCTTGTACTTCTCTTATGCCATGCGTTAAATTGTGAGTTGCCAGATGCATATTGCAATTAGGAAAGTGCTTAAATCTAATTAAATTAGTAAATAAATAAATAATTTTTCATACCCACCAGCATTTTTATCCCATTCCTTCACAAACCAGATTGGGAAACATGCAATGATTATCTTCACTTCTACTGATTGCAAAGTGGTGAAAAAAAATGTGGAAAATCAGTACTCACTTTCTTCATAGCTGATTAATAGGATATGAAAAATAAGACATCCTATCAATGTTCCAACTCCTGAGCTACCATGGGACATGGAGTAATAAAAATTACATTGTCACCATGTCACACAGAAAAGGAAACAAATTAGTAGCATCTCAACCCGTTTCTTTTACAGTATGTGAAATTCTTTAGCATTTCCAAAACAAAGAATCCCAAAAGGTTTTAATGGAAAACTGTCTGAAGATCATTTCTTTAAAATGTAAAGAAAATGCTGGTTTCCTGTAAAGGCTACCTGACTATCTTCCACTATTCCTCTGTGGCAATTTTTTAAACCCTCTAAATTTGTAAAGGCAAAATGTTAAGCATGCTGGCAACCTTTTCAATAGAACACTGTGATGAAGGTCATATGTCACTACCAAGCAGGATGCTAAATCTCTATGGGTGGAACTTAAGGCTAGGTGCTAAAAAGCAGTATGAGCACTATTCCCCAAAGGGAAAATGGACTACTTACAAGTTTTACAGAGATGTTGCATTTCAATAAGTAGGAAATACCAGCATTGCTGCTGAACCATAAACTAGAACAGACTCAAAAATTAATAAACCCACTTCCCAAAATAGAAAATATTGTGAGATTGATTGGATCCAAGGCTAAATCCTAAAATGATGCAAAATGCTGGTGTGGAAGCTCCCATACATGTCATACATTTTCTCAAAACTATGTTCAGCAGATCCTTATTTTTCTGATTCTTTCATCCAGCATCATATTTCCCACCCCTTTCTTTTGTAGATATACCCTTATGAGTTGCTTTTGGTGACAACTAGGGGAAAAAATCGCTTGCCCAAAGATGTGGACAGAACTCGGTTAGAGGTAAGTCAAATACAGCATCTGGAAACCACCTTCAAATACTTCTGGAACCTCTGAAACTGAATCTTCCCATTCCTTGGATTTTTGATGTCAGTGAGAGCCAAGAAAAGATTTACCATAAAGACATTCTGTATAGACAGATCAGTGGTGGTATTCAGCCGGTTCACACCAGTTCAGGCAAATCGGTAGCGATGATTTGGCGTGGATCTCCGAACCGGTAGTAACTTCTGGCTGGCCACGCCCCTGACCCAGTCACCCAGTTGTCGCTCATTCACTTGCCCCACCCACCCAGTGCTTGGTCACCCTGCCCACCTGATGCTCACCCCACTCAGTCACTCCTCACCTCCTATGCAGCACACTAGGTCCTCATGGCTTGCCTTTAAACTGCCTTCCCATGTGGTTCCTATGCCCCAACTGAGCAGCCTTGATCTGCCTGCTCACAGGTAAGCCTTCAAGTCATGCTAGCCCGCCCCATTGTTCCTGTATCTTGCTGCCCCCCCCGGTTCCTGGATCTTGCCGCCCGATGCTTTCAAATTCACATCTGTGACTATATAATATTAGAGGCAGACTATTAAATTACTGGTAAATAGATTTCAGTTAAGTGAAGGGCAAAGTAAACACTTTCAAATTAATCATACATACCCTAACATACTTACCTATATTCAGCCTAACTATACAACTAAGGAGTGTGCTGCTTCAATATTCTTAATATTGTGGCAACTTATAAATCTGATTGATTCATTGATTGATAGATGATAGATTATTTAGACAGACAGAACTAATCAAGAAAGGGGGAAATACTGAACCCACTTCAAGCAAGGGAAATCACTGCAGCTTTCTTCCTTCCCCTACATGTTAGATGGCAGCCTTAACAACCAAAAGATTCCCTGCCTTTACACTGTTCTCATGGCTGCCCTGAATCATATATGTGTATGAGATGACCAGGCTGAGTCATAGGTCCCTGCATGCCCACAAGAGATCTAAGTCTAGCTCACCTTGAATGCCTCCCATCAATTTCCCTCAACCATTAGTAGCTCACATACTTGTAGAGAGCTTAACCTTGCAATAAATCTTTATAGACATTTGAACTGCCTGAGTCTCCTAATGTCTCTGGTGCTTGACAAAATGCTATTTCTAAATCAGTTTCCTTCCTCATTTGTGGAAAACAAGGTGAACCACTGGTCCTTACAACATATTTTTCCTGTCTGTAGGTAATTTAAGACTCAGGTTGTTTTCAGACGGACCTTTTGAACTACAGTTTTATGGTCCATCTTGATAATTTCTCCGTGGATGCAAAAAATATCATTTATATTTCTTCAATAATCAGCTTAGCTTTCTTATTGTCGATTTTGTTCTAAGTAAAGAAATGGTAAGAAGTACTTGGAAAGAAAGACCTAAAAACAGAAATACAAATCATCAAAAATATGGATGCTTTTGACTGTTTCTACTCCTAGAAGTTTTGGTTTGTTTATCACCATCCCCTCCTCTATTGTGTTCCTGTATACAAAAGCTGTGAACATACAAATCTGTGTGTTATAGGGAAGTTAATATTATAACAGGAGGAGGAGGACACAATACCTAGAATCTAGAAGTATTTTGTAGAGAAAAATAAAAACACATGCAAGCACACCAAATGTTTGGTTGAATGTCAGTAACTCTAGATGTTGGATATTGGAACAGGTAGGTGAGAATGGGCTGAAAGAGAGGCTGGGGTGAGTGACTCCGATATTTAGATCTCCAAATTCATCAAGGCCCACCTCTGGTATGAAAGTCTTTTCAATAAACCATCAAAATGAATTGTGTAAATAATTGTGCTATAAACTCCAACAGATTACTATGAGAGATGGGTCATGTCTGGTGCAACCTCAAATGTAGAGCCTGAAGATACAATGGTGCAAACTAAATATTGCCTCAGAGCTTACATACCTTTCAAATCAGGTGCCTGTTGTCATGTTTGTACATTAGCCATACTTGTATAACAGCATACTTCCCTGTTCTTATTACAGCGCCATCTGTCTGCAGAGGAATTTTACCAGGTGTTCGGCATGACTATTGCTGAATTTGATCGCCTGGCTTTGTGGAAAAGAAATGAATTGAAGAAGCAGGCTCGGCTATTTTGAAAACAGTATATATAAAAACTATATAAATATCTCTATATAGAAGCTCTGTATAGTACAGAGTAGAATCTCTGGCTGTTCTCTTTGGAAGCCTGTAGAGTGAACCGAAGTCTCACAGATATTTTTATGCTCTTTGTTTCTTTTATTCTTTTTTTTTAAGAGTAACTGCTATTTGGGAAACTTTTCAAGTGTGGGGAGGATGTGGGAATCTGTTTTATACTGAGCTGTTTCTTTTTCTTACATCAATGTTGAGAACCTTGGGCATTATCTTAGCTCACCCGTGAGCCTCTTAAAAGCAAGTCTGGAGAGATAGGATGATGGAACTGGGGGCATCTTTTGATAGAGCCAATCATCCTTATACGACTCGCCCCCACCCCATGGCTTCAGAATATTTGAAGTATGCCTGCTCAATCAGGCCAAGGATTTATCTCAACCTGCCTTTTGTTTCTAACAGTAGCTGGATAGATGTTGGTTTTATTTGTGTCCTTTTATACCAGCATGTTTAAATCTTGGTGTAAGATCTCACAACACAGACTTAAACATGCTGGTTTAAAAGGACACAAATAAAACCAAAATTTATCCAGTCAGCGTTCTTTTTTTTTTCTTACAGCAGACATCCAAATGACTCTTGGAAATTAAAAGGATGGGCTTTAAGGTGATTAGCATCCCTATGCTTTATGTTCCCCCTGTAGCATCCAGCAACCAGTGTGATTATCTCCATCTATGGAGGCTTTATATACTACTATTATAACCATCTTTAAAACGGTTTTTCCACAAATAAATATTAGCTTCCAAAATTTCTTTTTTCTCTGAGTTACAGTAGCACACAGTTGTCTTCCATTCCTCTTCAGAAATCTGTAGAAAGCAGTGCACTGAAACACTAAAATTTGTTCTGGTTTAGCAGATACTCTTACATTCAGGGAATAGGAAGTTAGGTTTCTCAGAACACAGAATTATATGCTCACCTAAATATTTAGGTACTTTAACACAATTTTGGATATCATTTACATTTGCACAGGTCTATACACAGCCTTCCCCAATCTAGTGGTCTCCAACCATACTGGACTAAAATTTCCAGAAGTCATACTGAACTATGGGCACCAGGTTTGTAGAGGCTAGTTTGGAGGTACAATCTGTGATATACACCCAATTATAAATTATCCTCCTTTCCATTATTTCAATTTCCTCTTATATTGCTAGTCACTTTAAGCAGTCAATTAAAAAAACTGCTATGAAAGAGCTTAACCTTACAAACTAGACCAAACTTTAAAAGGGGGGGGGAATCACAGGGAATAACTGGCACCACTGTCCAATTCTCAAACAAAGGAGTTCTATACCCTAATCAGTGGTTTGTTGAACAATTCATAATAGTGGAAAGACATTAACCATAGTTTATTTTATTTTATTTATTTGTTTATTTGTTTTGACTTGTATGCCGCCACTCTCCAGAAAGGACTCGGGGTGGCTCACAGATAAAAACACAGAACAATAAATTAGTTAAAAAGAAATTAAACTAAACAAGCCAAAATACAAGTATAAAATGGAATTAAAATCGAATTTAAAACCCACCCTCTCCCCTAGGAGATCAGTCCAGCCCAGACTGTAAAAACAACCAGGTTTTTAGATCGTGCCGGAAAGAGGAGAGGAGAGTTTAGAAGTTACAGTGACTTGATTCACACAATATGCTAAGCTAAAATCCAGTAAACTATATTATGGCTTAGCATGATATGTGAACCTTGTCACTATTATTCTTTAAATAAATTTTGGCTATGGTTGTTAGAAAAAGAATGAAGCTTTACCAAGGCAGATGTCATGTTCAAAGGATTACATCTGAACTTTTATGTGAGTTTTATATATATTTTCCGAAAACAGCAGTCATATTAGGAATCAAACTTTGAACTTTCAAATATGTATAAAAACTGTTGGATTATAGAGAAAAAGGAGTTTGGAAAATCCTTGGCACTTGAAATGTCTTGCTCATCTTTAATTTAACTAATTTAATTGCATACAGTATGTCTGGCCTTTCATGGTCACTGGCCACATTTCTGATATTGTGTCAAATCAGTAGGATCAACTCCTAAATGAAGAAATGTTCATGGAATATTTTGATTTGGGAGATTGTATGTTTGTTCTTTCTTAAAAGAAAAAGAAATTTCTTACCTAATACACTGTTTGAACAAAAAAATTGTGAGTTGTCTCATTTTGTTTTCCTATTGTTTCTTTCCTCTTTGAATGAATTGGCTCCAAAGCTGAATCTATGATTTCCAACAAGATGGGCAAATGCATTTCTCTCTATACCGTATGAACTAAGTATGAGTTCCTGGAAAGATAATGGCATCTAAATTAATGTAATAAATACATTCTTCTTTTACATATTAGAACCTAATGGCATATTAGTGTGGCATCTTTGTTGGTATCTGGTTTTGATTCTGTTTAAAGAAAAGCCATTTTGTTAGTGATGTTCTTCTACTTCAATGTCAAGTTCACAACTGTGTAGATGGTCAAATAGGCTGTCTCCAACTCATAATTTTAAGATTCCAGTGTTTTATTTTTCATTTCTGAAATCAATGATTATATGAGAATACATTTTCCCCAGGAAGAAATGAGTAATTCTATATTATACATCTACTTACTCTAGCTGAGAGAATGCTGATTTTATATATAGAAAGTAATGCTGCTTTTTACCAAATGAAACTGTATTATTATAATATTATATATAATATTATAATATATAATATTATTACTCATATTAGCTAAGAAAGTCGTATAGCTCTTCATCATCCCCTAAGCATATCAGCAATTTTCATGCTCTTCCTGTACAAATGTATAACCCTATTCTTACAGGTTATGTCGAAGTATTGCTTTAGGGGTGCCAAACAACAAAATAAAAGGAAATCTCTGGCCAGTAAGCACAGATCCTAACTTCTTCATGCAATCAAGTAATATTTACAATATTGAGTTAACAATTCAGTTTCATTTAGTGCATTAGTAAATTTGTCTAGTCATTTTTATATTGATTTGTATTGATGTCAGAGAAATCTGAGAAGTATAAAATCTAAAATATATGCTGAGTTCCAGGTGGGCCAAAGCTGCCGTGAAACATCTTCTGCTCCATGGAAGAAAGCCATACTGTGGTAATACAAGACTGTAGTGTAGATGCTTCTATTAAATAGTCTGAAGTCATCGCCTGACTTAATATTTATGGAACATTTTTCAAATTCAAAATAATTTTCAGATGTTAGTTTATTCCAAAGGAAAGTCAGTTAAATTTAAAAGCTGAGACAGTAGAATTGAAATTCTAGATAAAAGGTGAAGTTTTTGGATAATCATACCTTTTTCAGCTCTAATGACTTACTTTACAAAGTATCCCATGACAACAAAAACAACTTAGCCTTCCCGTTTGACAAGTAAACATTATATATGGAATGTGAATCTGATGCTGTTTGCCTATATCCTACAGCATTCCTATGAAATATGCAGAAGCAAACACTTTAAAGCTTGCATCTACAGAAAATATTTATCAAACCAATGGCTGTGCTGTAATATTCTGCTTTACCAATGCAGCTGCTCAATGACTATCCAAATGCTATGGTTTCTGTTTCAAGGAGCTTACCAAGTAGAAACTGGATGTGTTTGGTGTGGGCATCATCTTCTTCACTAGCAATATGATGAACTGAGGCCAATAGCTCCTAAAATGTTAAGCATGCTTAATTCTTCATTCAAATGTCTTCAGATGAGCTCCTACCTTTCCCAACCTTGGCAGTGCCTCTTGAGATGATTGAAACTGTAGCCCATCACCAGAGGGGACCACAGGGCAGGCAGAGCTTTGCTCAGGGCCTCCTTGTGTTGTAGGGTGCAAGAGAAGATCAAGAAAGAAGGACAGGGATGGGGAGCAACTATAGGGCAATGTCTCTCAGGAAACTGTGATGCAAAGGAGGTTGAACATTGCCACTGCCAAAAACCACAATAACAAGGATGTCCTATGGGAGGGAGAGGTTTTGCTAGCTATACTCTGCCCCTTGGGGCCAAGATGAAGAAGCTGTTGAATTCTCTACAGATTCTCTCAACATATCTCACTTATAAACCAGAAGGCATCCCCAGCCTGGTCTATTCCATTCCTGAACATGATGCTATCCTCCTTGTGTCCAAAGAATCCAGTCACAGGATCTGCCCCAAGATCTGCTTTCCATCTGTGGTGGCCATAGGACAGGGGTTTCCAAATCCTAGTCCAGGGACCAGCACCGGTCTGTAGCATGCCAGTAGCTGGGCCATGCAAACAAGCAAAGCCCCATCTGTGTGACGCAGGCAGTATACGAAACCATGCCCCCTCCGGTCCATGAAAAAATCTTTCTCCATGAAACCAGTCCCTGGTGCCCCAAAGGTTGGGATCCATTGCCCTAGGTCCTAGGAAATAGGAGAGACTTAAGCTTAAATCTTAAACTTGATGTGAATCCTCAAACCTCCATGTTTCTCCATTAATTATAACTGCGGAACAATGGCAAATTATTATTTTTTCCCTCTGTGTGATCAAAAGTATAAATAGTCAGAGTCCACTTTCCATTAAAGGTAATTTGAAATGGATCTAAATTTTCAGGAATCTTAGCATCCTATAAGAAGATAATATATAGTGAATTGAACATGAAACATTTATTTTCCTTTTAAACAGAAGTGTTAATATCATTTTTTTTAAATGGCACAGTTGGAAATAATTTTAAAGCATTTTTGGAGAAGATAAATTCTACCAAGCTTCAGGTGGTTAGGTTCAATAGTTTTTTTATTGTTATTCAATACAAAGCAAACAAAATATTGTTGTTCTGGGAAATAAAATTTGTGGCCAAGTCATTAGCCTTAGATAAATAGCAAAAAAAAAGTTTAGAAAATGTTTTGAAGGTTTAATGGCATTGCTTAATAGTCTTTATTTTTATTTAGTAGAGATGTTTGCATCGATGGAGGATTTTTATACATATTAAAATGCAAATTATCTCCCCCCCCCTTCAGGTTTATGAACTAGTTTTTATGTGACTTTGTTAACTTTGATTTTAAAAAAACTGTATTATAGGACATGGATCACTTTCTCAGCTAAAGAAAATAAAGTAATACTGGAAGCAAAATTCTACTTTACAGAAAATAAATAAATAAACACACACACACACACACACACACACACACACACACACATATGATGGAACCAGGAATGAATTGGAAATGCTATACCCAGAATGAGGATGAGCTATTTGTGCCTAAACTCAGCCATGAAAAACAGGTTGGGTGGTCTCTATACAGCTCTAGAGCTTTGTTTTTTTCATAATTCCTACTGCTGTTTTTGCTTCACTTCCAATGGATTAGTCGAATGGATCTCTGACTCACAGCATATGATATATGCCTGGCACATATGGATGCATTCACAAAATAATATCCTTCATAAAATCTACTAATTCATTTAATCTAAACCTAATGTACTTCAGAAAGGTTCATAAACTGAACCATGAAATCATACATATATATGAAAATAGAATGATCGCTTATCAGACAATTTTTAGGTTAGATATTTCAGTTTAGTATAGTCTTTATTACAATACAAGTCTTTGAAATATACTGCTACAAAATACAGCATACTAGCTGATTATTAGCCCTTTGAAAGATCTGATGTTTTGGAAAATGAATTTAGGTTGCCTAGAATTGGGGAATACCAACAGGTTTAATTAAGACTGTTAAGTTTGCATGAAGAGGCAGACACGGAGTGCTTCAGCTCTTAAGTTTATTGTGACTTTCAGCTCAGAACGGACCCGATTTGGCAGGGCTGCGGCTGCTACTTATAGCCAGCAGCCGCAGTTGACAGCCAATCAGAGTGCAGGGTTTTTCCCGCACTTTTAAACCAATCATTTCTAACACTTTACAAGAACAGTTCAAACTAAACCAATGACTTCAAACCTGCATACATAACACCCCTCCCCACTAGGTTCAGTCCATACTCAAACCCCATCTATCTAATGTATTCTTTTAAATAGGTGGGGCTCTTACGTGTATGTTGAGACCTACGTGGTTCAGATGTTTTAAGGTTCTCACCCAGTGAGAGAGGAAATGTGTCTGCTGACATTTCCATACTTGGACTTCTAGTAATAGTAGAACCTGTTTGGTTACTACAACCTGGTCTCTCCTCCCAACCCATCTCCAGCCAAATGTCAGCACCCAAGTCAGGTAGTGATGTACAGTCTTCCACTTGTAAAAATGGATTTTGGCATTGTGACAGGTTTTGGGATGGTTCCTGTCGTGTTGGCTCGTTACACATGGGGTTGATTCTTGCTTGCTGATTATCCTCATGATCCTCCCCTTCCCCCCTAGAAGAGGTACTAGGTATAGAAACCAGAGAGGAGCAATTGCGATGTTCCTGAGGTAATCTGGATCTAAGCTGATCAATGTGCCTGCTCCAGAGGACACCATCCTCTGTTTGTACCCTGTAAGACCTAGGGCCTGTTATTTGGGTTATCTCAGCAGGAATCCATAATGGTTCACCCATAAGGTTCTTAGCATAAACAGAATCACCCACAGTGAATGTGCAAATTTTGCTAGTGGAATCTAGTGGTGCGTTGGGTGCGTAAGTGGGATGAAGGCGGTCAAGGGGAGACCTGAGTTTCCTACCCATCAACAACTCTGCTGGGGATAAGTTAGTTGATGGGTTGGGAGTGATATGCTGGACACTGAGTAGTTTTTCAACTTTCTCAGTGATGTCCCCAGGACCCAATTGCTGAAGTTTTTCCTTGGTAAATCGTACCATGCGTTCAGCCCGGCCGTTAGCCGAAGGGTGCCCAGGGGCTGTCAGGGCATGTCTGATACCCTGCTGTGCTAGATATGATTCAAAAGGTTGGACGTAAATTGAGGACCATTGTCAGAAACGAGGACATCAGGTAACCCATGAGTTACAAAAAGCTTCTTAAGCTGTTTGATGACAGCTTCAGCTGTGGTGGATGCCATAGGGATAACCTCTAGCCATTTGGAATATGCATCTACTATAATAAGGAAAGTGTGCCCTCTGGTAGGGCCAGCAAAGTCAATGTGAATCCTGGACCATGGGCCCCTAGGACATTCCCATTCCTGTTTGGGGGCAAGAGGTGGGGCAGGCCTGACTTCCTGACAGTTGGGACAGGATGCAACCCAGTGTTCAACCATTTTGTCAATACCTGGCCACCATACATAACTCCTGGCCAATCCCTTCATTCTGACAATTCCCAGATGACCCTCATGTAACATTTCCAAAACCTCTTTTTGTAGTTTTGCAGGAATAACCACCCTGTTACCCCACAAAATACATCCTCTTAATACAGATAATTCAGTTTGCCTGGATTTAAAAGGTTGGGCAAGTTGAGGTAGATCTTGAAGTGGCCAACCTTTCTTAATCCAGCCTATAATAGGAGCCAATAAAGTGTCTTTGGCAGTCTCTCTGGCAATTTCAGCAGCGTGTACTGGAAGCTTGGCAACAGTTTCTAGAAAAAGGTGTAAGTCTCAGGAGCAGGATCCTCAGTGTGTGAAGGAAGTGGGCAGCGACTCAAAGCATCTGCATGCCCAATGTCTTTTCCAGGCCTGTGGATGAGTTTGTATGAATAAGCAGCAAGAAATTCAGTCCATCTCAGCATTCTTGGTGACAGGATCGTGGGCGTTGGTTTGTCCCCTGCCACAATGCCTAAAAGAGGTTTGTGATCTGTGACAATAGTAAATGTTCTCCCATATAGATACTCATGGAATTTCTTGACAGCTGCAACAATTGCCAAGGCTTCCTTGTCCAGTTGGCTGTAGTTTCTGTCTGCTTTAGTCAAGGTGAGAAAGTAAAATGCAATAGGGGCTTCCCTTCCGCTGGGAAGCATGTGGCTCAACACCCCCGACTCCAAAAGGGGATGCATCACAAGTCAGTACAACAGGCAAATTCTCAGAGAACTGTATCAGTACAGAATCAGAAGTGATTTGACTCTTAATAGTGTTAAATGCAGCTTGTTCTTTTCTGCCCCAGACCCATGCAGACTTTTTGTCTAGTAATCTGTGTAGTGGTTCTGCAATGGTTGCCTTCTGAGGTAGAAACATGTGATAGAAGTTAATGAGTCCCAGGAAAGCTTGCAAGTCTGTTTTGCATTTTGGCCTGGGGGCTTCTTTGATTGCCTGAACCTTGGCTTCTGTGGGGTGGATACCATGTTTGTCAATCATATAGCCCAAGAACTCTACCTTGTCAGTTCTAAGTGTGCATTTTTCTTTTTGACTTTTAACCCGCTTTCTTGAATCTGGTTAGGACTTCTCTGAGTCTCTCGTGTAACTGAGTGTCATTTTCAGCAGAGATTAACACATCATCAAATAAGGCACTACCCTGGCAGTCCTTGGAGCATCCTTTCCATAAGGCTTTGGAAGATGCCTGGTGCCACACTTACTCCAAATTGCAACCTTTTGCATTTGAAAGCACCTCTATGAGTCACAATGGTTTGGGCCTCTGCAGTGGCATCATCAACTGTTAACTGTTGATATGCCTGGGCCAGATCCAATTTGGCAAAGACTGTGCCCCTCCAAGAGAATGTAATAAATGATGCACCACTGGAACTGGATATGCTCTGTTGTAGCGCATGGTTCAATGTCCCCTTGTAGTCTCCACAGATTCTCACAGACCCATCAGCCTTGACTGGTGTGACTATGGGTGTCTCCCACCTGGAGTGGTCAGTGGGCTCTAAAACCCCTTGAGCTATTAGTTTATCTAATTGTGCATCAATTTTTCCTTTAAGGCAAATGGGACCCTTCTGGGCTTTAAACGGATTGGTGGCACCTTGGGATCTAGATTGAAAGTGATAGGGGTCCCCAAGTACTTGCCTAATCCGTCGCTGAAGACCTCTGGAAACTCAGACTTCAAGGCCTCCTCCCATTCAGTGTTGCTCACGTGATTGATGCCAGTCACCTCGATGCCCAGTGGTTGAACCACTCAAGTCCCAGCAAACTTGGGCGATCCTTGTCCACGATGGTCAGGGGCAGGCGTTTGGTGTGGCCTTTGAACTTCACATTGAATTCTCTTGTTCCAACTACTGGAATCTTGTTCCCTTGGTAGTCTTTAAGAGTCAGTGCTTGCTTCTTGAATGATTCTTCTGAATGTTTGGGAGTAGTCTGTGAATAGTGTCCCATGACACCATAGATAGATATGAGCCTGAGTCCACTTCCATTTGGCAAGGCCTTCCTTCAATAAGTACCTTGACATGCACTTTTCTGTTATTGATAGAAGATGAATGACCAATAGTTACTGTCTGATGAGTTTCATTCTTCCCCTTTGCTTCTGTGCTGCGCCCCATTTTCTCACTGAGATTGTTGGCTTGAATTCTTTGTCTTTGTTTGCAGAAACTTCCTTCTGTTGGGTGGAGTTCTGGATGATTTGCAGACTCTTGCTAGGTGTCCTCTTTTTTCACAAGAGGCAAATGGTGTCTAAAAACTTGCATTCAGTTCGGGGTGGCTTCCCCACAACCTCTGCAGTAGAAATCTTGCCTCTTTCTTTCCAGGTCTTTCTTTTTCCGCTCCATTCTGAGTCTGTAAATTCCCTCTTCCACCTCACTGCAATCTGACTCAGAATCTAGGTCATCACAATGGTTTGTGGTAGACTTTTCCCCATCAGAATGGTTTGTGGCCCTGTTCATCTTCCTCATGGCTGCTGCTGAGGACTTGGTAGCTTCTGCTGAAGAGGCTTCTTCTATGGCTTCTTTTAGCGTGATCTTAGGTTTCATTAATAACTTGCTCTGTAATACCTTGTCTTTAAGGCCCAGAACAAATCGATCGCGCATGGCCTCTTCTAAACTGTTAAATTCACATGCACCCCAATGTCTCTTAAACTTGCCACGAAATCATTTACGTTTTCGTTTTCCCCTGATCACGACGGTAAAACTCGTGTCTCTTAATGAGGCACGATACTTGTGGCGCGTAATGGGCTCTTAACAGCTTTTCCAAGTCAGGCCAGTCCATTACCTTCCGTCTGCAGCTCCGCCAATGCCTTGCCATCTTGAAAACTGCCGGACCGCAGTACGTAAGAAAGACCGCCCTCTTCCGCTTCTCAGAAATGTCGGCTAGATCGTTTCCTTCCAGATACATTTGGAAGCGATCTGCATACGACTCCCAGTCTTCTGCCGTCGGATCGAACGGGGCTGGGGGGGTGTTCAGCGCAGCCATCTCGCTCTTCTTCTGTTCCGCGTTGCCTTCTCTTCAGGGAAAATCCCATCTTCATCGCCAGTGTTAAGTTTGCATGAAGAGGCAGACACGGAGTGCTTCAGCTCTTAAGTTTATTGTGACTTTCAGCTCAGAACGGACCCGATTTGGCAGGGCTGCGGCTGCTACTTATAGCCAGCAGCCGCAGTTGACAGCCAATCAGAGTGCAGGGTTTTTCCCGCACTTTTAAACCAATCATTTCTAACACTTTACAAGAACAGTTCAAACTAAACCAATGACTTCAAACCTGCATACATAACAAAGACCTTTCTTAATTTGAAAATCTGAACCAAATACCTTTGTCATTCAAAAAGCCAGTTTGGTATAGAAGTAAAAATGTTGGCCTAGAAGCCAGGAGATAGTGAATTTTAGAACCCCGCCCCTTAGGTATGAAAACCACTCAGCTTTGGGCGACCCAGTCTAATCCATCTCACAGGGCTGAGAGGAAAATAGGAGCAGTCTTTAAATATTTTCATCATTAAAAAGATGGGATAAAACAATAATAATAATAATAATATAGTAGTAGTAGTAGTAGTAGTAGTAATAGTAATCACCTTGGGTGCAGTCAACTGGAGCACCACTTGAATACCATAGGCATTGACAAATTTGCCATCAGTCAATTGCAGAAGGCAGTTTTACTTGGAACAGCTTCCATCCTGCAGCGATATCTGTAACACCATCAAACATCCAGATTTGCCTGTCCCAGGTCCTTGGTAAGAACTCAATAGGTAGACAAAAATGCCAAATCCAGTCTGAACATCTGGCTGACTGTGTGATGAATAACAACAACAACAACAATAACAACAACTTATTTACAGTGGCGCTGTTAATTCATAAAATTGTTAAAGGAGCAATTGGGAAAAGAAATGATGGTTAAATATATGAATGTGGTGTTAAAAAATCTTATTATCCTATAGATTCTTCTATTCAGTTTTGTTTCCCCTTCCCTTCACAGTTCTTATTTTTTTTCAATTTCCATTTAACTTTTAATTGTATCTGGTCAATGTGTGCATATTAAAAGCATGCAAAAATGTAAACAATAGATGCCCCAAAATGCGGCATAGACAAAATGAAGACAATCATACTACACTATAAATCAATCAGTGTGGTAATAAATCCAGGCTGCCAAATTCAAGCCAAATTTGAAGTCACCCTGACAATAATCTTGCAAATAAACGTGTATGGATGACTGAAATCTAGCATATTTACCTGGCATTAATATTTCATACAAAACAGATTTGAGTTTTGCCTCTCAGACTGTGAATCACTGCCAACAGGATGACTGCACTCTGCGGGAGAGATTGCATGACCACAATATAAGAGGTGGGGGGAGGTGGGAGCTTCCTGCACCAAATTGGCTACTTTGTGACAAACCCTCAAGTGAATGATGAGGTATGGCTTCAAGCTGAGTAGTCTGTGAATCATACCAAGAACCTGGTTTTGTATTGCTTCTCAGTAAGGTGCCAAGAAATGCTGAAAGGGTTTTCTTTTCTTTTCTCTCCTTTCTTTCCCTTCCTTCTCTTCTCTCCTTCCTCTTTTCTTTTAACAAGCTTATACAGGTAGACCCCAATTTACAACAGTTCATTTAGGGATCATTCAAAGTTACAACGGCACCAAAAAAAGTGAGTTATGACCAATTTTCACATTAGATAGATAGATAGAATTCTTTATTGCTCAAGTGTGGTTGGACACACAAGGAATTTGTCTTGGTGCAAATACTCTCAGTATACATAAAAGAAAAGATACATTCATCTAGAGTCAAGAATCCCAAGGTACAACACTTAATAATAGTCATAGGGTACAATAAGCAATCAAATCATACTAGGAAACAGTCAATACAAATGACATTAATGACAGTTGCAGCATCCCCCATGTTCATGTCATCAAAATTCAGACACTTGGCAACTGACTCATATTTATGACCATTGCAGTGTCCTGGGGTGGCCATGTGATCCCCTTTTGTGACCTTCTGACAAGCTAAGTTGATGGGGAAGCCAGATTCACTTAAGTACCGTGTTATTATTTTACCGCAACTGCAATGATTCACTTAATAACTGTGGCAAAACAGTAAAATGGGGCAAACTCACTTAACAAATGTATCTCTTAGCAACAGAAATGTTGGGCTCAATTGTGGTCATAAGTCAAGGACTATCTGTATTAGTCACTCTTTACTACTATTGAGAATATTATAGGCATGGATAATCTGTGCTGCCAAACTTCCCAACTTTCATTATTATTGTACTTCTGTATCAGTCATGGATTCCTCCTTTGTCTTTGAAGCTAAAGAGCCTCCAGGCATTCCCAGATATTAGATTTATCATCAGACTTTCTAGATTGCCTGTTTGGCAGACATTCAGAAATGGAGAAGTACATTACAGACATCCCTCCAGGGCTATCCTTCCCATCAGAATAGTTGCCCCCATTAGCAGACGCTGCATGGCAGAAAGCAATGGCAAGGGATTGAGTATGTGTCCTTTGTCTGGTTTGCTTGGCTGTCGCCCACCAATGTAGTGGGTGATGTTCTTCCATCACTTGTCATGATGGAAGTACTAGAAGAATCACATTCTGCATCTGGAGCTGTGTTTACAAGATGGTGTGAGTTTGTATGTGCTATATTCATCACTTATATCTTTATGTACGCTGAGAGCTTATGCACCGAAGACAAATTCCTTGTGTGTCCAATCACACTTAGCTAATAAAGAATTCTATTCTAAAGAATTCTGTTCTATGTCATTCTTAGGCAACAAAACAATCTGGGCAAGCAGCCCTTAACTGAATCCCATTGAAATTCAGCAATCTATCTGGGCAGAAATACAGCATTTGATAGGTTTGTAATATATCCCTTCTCCCCATCTTTTCCTTTCCTTTCCTTACCTTCATGTCAGTGATGGTTCTTGCTGTCTGGTAGGATTTTCAGAAGTAGCTTGCCATTGCATTCTTAGCGCTGAGAGAAAGTGACTCGCTCAAAGACACCTAGCTGTATTGGAGCCTAAAGCAGAGCAATTCATAGTTTCTAGCCTGTTGCCTTAATCACTATATCAAACTGGCTCTTCTACCCCCACCCCATTTGTATGTCTATAATAAGCCTTGGTGCTAACCACTTCTAAGAACCTTTCTTGCCTGCAGCTAACCATGCTGTAAATGTGCCCTAGCAATATTCTAGCAACCTTGCTTTCATCTCATCCCTAGCCCAGAAGTGAAACAGCTCTGCTTTAGCTTAAAAGGAGGTCTCCAAGTGTTAGGTTTTGTCCAGGAAAGAATTCAGGTAGTGGGCAGGTGATTGTACAGAACAGACAGAATTGGTGGTGTGGAGAGCAATTTTCATGCCAAGATAGTTTTTCTGCTGAACCAAAGAAGGGCAGATTGAGCTTCAATTCAGCATTGGAGAGCAGCCCTAACTTTACTTAGGAGGGGGCTTGCCTATACTGGGATACACCAGAAGAGACTTGAAAACAACATGCATAATGTGTGCTCAGCCACTGCATTGTTTTTCTTACTTAGGAAGACAAAGTAGTATCTTACACTCTCCAGTGGCAAACCAAGTGTATTAATCACACACCTCCCAGTCTTTATGACCTCAGTGCCTAGAGTTTCCTATATGAAGTATGAACACTATTTGAAAACTAACACTTAAGGAAAAATAGATTCTTGGAACACTGGGAAAATTTATTTTGCCAGAGTAAAATACTAATGACATACATAGGCTTTATAAACTCCAAATGGTATGTGTCAAATACAGAAAAGAGGGCAGGGGAAAAGAAAATGTATACAAAGATGGGTCAGTTCTATGGGTCAGTTCTATCCTTAGAATTATTATTTAGATCTACTATTATATACATCTTATACCGTGTTTATCTGAACAGTAATTTTGCATTTTTGGCCGGAAAAAAACAGGAAATGCGAGCTAAGTAACCAATATCAGCCTGGACAAACATAGCTGGAGATGGGCAGGCACGCACCAACAGTGAGGAGATGGGGGGGAATGTCCTTTAATGTAAAGGGAGGGGGGAAAGCGCGCGCCACGAGGCTGGGCGCCCCCGCACACACGCGCTCCAGAGAGCAGAGACTATTGTTGTTGTGTACTGCACAGACTGTCGCACCTGGTCCGGAAGGGCGGGGCAAGTGAACGGAGTCTACCCAGCACCGACGGAGGTTCGCTCGGCGAAGGGCGCATCTTGACAGAACGGCGCTAAGACCCGGCAGTCTTCCCGAGGTGGAGGAAGCAGCAGCTAGGGAGGGACTGCTCGGCGATTGTTTGAGGGAGCCCGTTGAGAGGTTGACATTTGTGTGTGCCGTGGAGCGGCGCGCATCCCTCTGCTTTACTCGGGGACGAGGCGAGCCGCGCTGAGAGCTCCCCGCGCTCAGTGGCCGGCTGTGGACAAGCGATTTCGGCAGGGGCGCACGTGCCGGCCGACCTGTCTCCCGCCTCCCGCCGTTCATGCTCGGGACCATGGACAGACTCAGCGGTAAGCCTTTCTTTGCCCGAGCCAAGGGTTGCTCCGGCTTAGCATCGAGGCGTCTTTTTTAAAAAATCGTTTAACGGGACCGGCGGGCTGAGAGAAACGTCAGTTCGTGCTCCCGGGAAACGGCGCCGCTGTTGTTGTGTTGCTGCCGAAGATTGAAACGCCGTCTCTCCTGGCTCCGAGGGACTCCTGCGCCGCTTTAGGAGGAAGACAGGGTATCTGGGGCTGGTGGGAATGGGGGTGGGGGGTGGGGGCTTTAAAAACCAGCGTAGGCTTGCAGCGCATCCCGAAGACGCCGAGCGCTTTCTCTCCCCACGGATGTGTTTGCACCAGTTTGCCCACAGGGAGCCTTTCGTTTCTTGGGCACAAGTGCGGCAAGTTTGTCCCTTGAAACGAGAGCCATCAGTTTGGTGCGGGGACGGAGATGGAGACCAGCGGAGAGCCACGCCCACTCGAGCTCGCATTCGCGACACGTTTCGCGTGGGGACAATTCCATTGTGGGGCTCGAACGCGGACAGTGGGGAGAGAGGGGGAAAAAGAAGAGGGCGGGTGGGAAAAATAAATAGGTGGGCGCGGGAGAAGCGCAAGATTCGGCTCAGGGTGTGTGGAAAGGTTGGAAGCCTAAATGGTAGGTTTGCCAAATCGACTCGTGTGTGTGGGTGTGTGGGTGTGTGTGTGTGTACATAGAAGCGTTTGCGTCCGTGCGTGTGCGTGTCATGTTTGTGAAGGGGCGGCCGCGACCACCACGCGACAGGAGAAGCAGAATTGTGGGAAGTCCCCCCCACCCCCCCACCCCCGGTGTGGAAGAGACTCTAAAAAGGATACGAGGGCGAGCTATGCGCGCCCAAAAAGCTTTCACCACGGCATTGTCTTCTTAATAGGGCTTTGTGTGACCTGTGCGCCGGAGGCGTAGGCGAGCGGTTGCCAAATGGCGCTCCTCGAACTTCCTTGGCAGGCTGACTGCGGACCTCAGCGTTGTTTCTTTGCCCTTTACTAGATCCGTCGGGGGCTGCGCTTGAGATTCGGTGCAAAGGCCGTCGAGGGTTACCTCTTTCCTTAAACGTGCTGAGGATCTGCTCGGACAGTGACTCGGCCGACGTTGAAGTGCCCCAAAGGTGCTTTTTTTCCCCCAAGAGGCAACTAGACTTTCTGGTTTTTCTTTGAAGACGTTTCGCTTCTCGTCCAAGAAGCTTCTTCAGCTCTGACTGCATCGCTAAGTGTCTTTGGAGAGTCTCCCATCATCCGGGTCGTGGTTGTCCCAAGAAGCAACTGGGTTTTCTGATTTTTTTTCTTTGAAGACCTGTTGCTTCTCATTCCAGAAGCTTCTTCAGCTCCAGTTGCCTCTTGAAAAAGCACTTATGGGACAACCATGGGTGACTGAGAATTTCCATGGACATTTAGCGATGCACTCAGAGCTGAAGAAGCTTCTTGGATAAGAAGCAAAATGTCTTCAAAGAAAAAAAACGGAAAGTCCAGTTGCCTCTTGGGATAAATAATGACTCGAATGACTGAGAATCTCCATAGACAATGTTGAAGTGTCCCTGCCTGAGGCAGAGAAGGCAAAATGATATGTGTTGTTAGGCAACCTGTGTTCCAAAAGGCAGAACATTCTTAAGACCGTGGCTCCATCTGTGTACATATGCATTGTGCATGAGGGGGAAAAATCCTCAGAAAAGAGATCAGGAATGTTGTTTCAGCCTTTGAAGGATGGGTATTAGTATACAAGGAGATCTAGCCATATTGACTCCCTATTTATTCACTACTGTATAAAATTAGATAAGCCAATCCAAAAGTACTTGACAAGAGGATATGAGACTTTCGACCTGGGTTATGTGATTCTACAAAGGGGTCAACCTGCTTCCTATTTCTGAGTTCATTTGGCCACAATTACTTTGGAGTAGCTGTTGACAATGATGGTGTTGGTGCTAAGTAGAGAGGCACATAGGAAAACCAGTCTGGACTGAACTCAGTTCCCATTGACTTCTGGGCAGCCCATCTCCAGCTTGGTGTCTCCCAGATGTGTTAAGGACGTCCCTCTGCCAGAATTTCCAGACAATGTTGGCTCTGCTACCAAGAATTTTGAGAAGCTGTAATGCAAACACACCTGGAGGCAAGACCCCCTGTTGGAGAAGTTTACACTAGAGGTCTGCTCTTAATTTTGAATGGGTTTTTAAAAAATAGTTGTGTGTACTGGGTTCATATATTACTATGCCAAATATCCATTAGCTATCATGGTGTTATAAGAATCTGCATCTTGGGACCATCTTTCATATTACAGAGAGCATCTTTGGTCTAGTGATTAAGGCTAGAAAGTCAGAAACTGGGGTTTTGTTTCTTCCTTAGCCCTGAAAGCCTAAGGGTGATCTTGGGCAAGTCACTCTCAGCCAACTCATTTAAATAGGTTTATTGTTGTAGGGAAAATAGGAGGAGGAGGGTGTATGGATATGTTTGCCACTTTGAGTTATGGTGGGATACAAATAAATAAACAAATAAATACTGTGTCTCAGGTGTCCACATGATTTCACTTCAGATATAAGGAGAAGAATAAAGCAAAAAAAAAAAGGAGGAGTGGGGGAGAGAAGGTCTATTTAAGTATTCTTAGGCACACTCATAACTAATTGTGCAACCAGAAGATCCTTAAATTGGTTTGCATATTTTTAGACTACCAACAGAAGAGAATATTTGTAGCTCAAGATTAAACTGTTGGTTCTCTCTGAGTTTGGCTGGTGGGGGGTGACTTTTAGATGTTTTAGATGTTAGTGTCTTTTGTGGGTTTTAGATACTGTTTGGCTTGGGTTTCATAACTTTTAAATAATTTTAAATTTTGTATTGTGTGTTTTTATGATGTGAGCCGCCCTGAGTCCTTCAGGAGATAGGGCAGCATACAAGTCCAAACAATGAATGAATGAATGAATGAATGAATGAATGAATGTATGTATGTATGTTTCACAATCCAACTAACAAACTTCTTCAGGGCTTTGGGGCTTGCTGTCTGCTTTAATACAGTGGTTTGCTTTGTGACAAACCCCACTCTCTCCTAGCATTGAAGATGTTGCCTAGTTGCATAATGATTAAACTAAGCTCAGAAGATCCCACTGTATTTTAAGATTACATTTCCCCAAGATGGAATAATTCTGGTGTTTTGAGCTTCAATCCCCATAATTGTCAGCCAGAATGATCCAGAAGTTAGACCTAACTACTGAAAGGTCCTAAGTTGGGAAATGGTAGTTGAGATGATGTATCCATATTTTGAGGAGACTGACTTTTGCAATTCTACTACTGGATTAAGATAAAAGGATATTGTATCTTTATTTTTAAGGGTTTTTTGGGGGGGTTACACTTTTTATTGCAATATTTCAGTGAAAGCAAGAAACACTTTCCATGCTTTGTCACTCCTGACAACTTTCCTTATATCTCTCATTTGAAGAGAAATTGCAAATTTTGCCCTTTTTTCATTTCATTCATGAGACAGTAACAGACAGATCTGTTCACAGAACCAGAACTTGGAACTACTTAGACTAGGAAATTAATTCTGGTACAGGTTTTTGAAGGCTACGTCCCTCTCATAAGCTTCACAAAGCATTATTCTGAAATAAGTGGATGGATGGATATATGCTCATACTTCATAGGAGGGAACTTTAGGGCAAATTTTGATTGGAAGGATACAGAGGTAATAACAATTACTTTATTACAAGTGACACCCACAGAACAGTTGTGGGTGTGATATAGACATTCTTGTCTTGGTGAGCTGATTAACAGATGTCATCATGATTTTTTTAAAAGTCTTGGTAGCAGATTACTCTCTCTCTGGAAACTGGCATTCAATGGAATCTTAACTGTTCATGTCTGGAAATACTATGTATATCTACTCTGTATACAGGGTGCACATTCCAACAATAGTCTGAGCAGCTGTGAGGACAGCCTTGACGGGTTCCTTGCTATGATATGTGACTATAAATAAACCCTCTTCTGCACTTGACCACCATTAGCTTCTGCTAAAACAGGCAAACTTTTTGACTGGAGATGAGTTTCAGTAGAAAATAACATGATAATACAGTACTGTAGCAGCTGTATTGGGTCTTCAGGGCACTGGCACCAAGAAATAGGAAAATAAATTTCCTCTTTCCTGCTTACATGGGTGGTACTAATATGATCTTACTTGCCATGGGTGGTACTAATATGATCTTTGGTTTGGTGGGGTTGAAATCAGAGTGGAATAATACTGCAATGCTGGAAAAGCCAGACTTACTCCCTTTCCTTACAAAGCAAAAAAGGTCTATAATGGCACACTTCCTTTGTGGAACATGGAAATGGTGATGACTCTGACCCTATTTCCTACCTGGGAGAGTCCATATAATTCTATTCTGGCCCTTATCCTGTTACAGTGTTTATTGTTAAGGTAAGAGTGAAGATCCAGTGTCCTTCAGAGATTGTGATTATTATTTCTATCATCTCTGTTCATAGCCCTTGAGGCTATGAAGCCATAGGTTGGGGCTGATGGTTTAAAGTCCATAACTCTCTGAAGTGACTATCCTCACCCTGAATTCAAGGCTTGCCATTCAGAAGCTCAGAGAATAACAGTGTTGGAATTCAGTTTCTCAGCTCCATTTTTGCAACCCTTCTGAAATAGAAATCATTTATGTTGCCTAGTAATAAGAAACGATAATAGAACTCTTAGAAATATTTTACTTACCACCTTGATCCCAGTAGAGAAACTACTTAAATACTGAAAATGTTCTGAAATATAATGAAATAGATTTGCAAGTGACCAAGTGTATACCTTGGTTACTGGCACAAACTGTTTATATATAGACTGGATTACACATTATTGTTGTTATCATTAAATTACCTTGTATTATAATTATAACTATCCTTTTCTATTAAAGCTCTAGGCAACTTATGTCACATGTCTTCCTTCTTTTTAACCCTGTAAATTAGACTGGGAAATAGTGACCACAGTAACTTAGCATGCTTTATAGGAGAGAAATGTTAGTCTATGGTGATGGAAATCAGCCTACTTCACCTGATTTTGTCTCATGAAAGTTTAAGCCTTTTAATAAAAAATTGCTGATCAAACTCCTGAGTTTTAGCAGCTTTTGTGCTTGAGGGCAGGTTGAACCTGCATTATTCAGTTCCCATGCAAAACCTTAAACACTACATTGTGCCAAATAAATAGTAATACAGGTAGTTTTCAGCTTTGGATCAGTCACTTAGCCATTTTTAATGTTACAACAGATCTCTCTAGAGCTATTGATTTCTTTTCAAGTCAGGATTAAGCAGGGTCTTCTTTTTAATCCATTTTTATACATTTATAATCACAAACTCATTCTCTGACCCTCTGAACAGGTTGCAAAATGGAAGTAGGTAGCCAAAGCTTGGTGATTGTCTATCTAAAATATCACTGAGTATGTTATTTAGAGTTGGGAGTAGCAATGTCTTATATTTTCCTCTTCTTTGGGGGCATCTGTTCTTTGCGACTTACAGCATCTAAAATAGCATTACTGTGAACTTTTCTGCGGGCTGATGGCTCCAACAGCTCTTTAATATTCACACCTTCAACAAAAACGGTTAGAATCAATTTGTGTGTATTCCATTTGCCTTCTCTTTCCTCCTTTCCCTCGAAGTAGTGTATGAACATTCAAGCCTAAATCTGTAAAACAAGCATTACAGAGAAGTAAGAAACAGAAATCCTGGGTGAGCTACTGAAAGGGCATATCAAGAATAGGGCATATCAACTTAAGGTAGTCTCTAATCTTCTCTGCAAGACTTTTTATTACTATGGCAACCTCCTGTTGAAGAGCCACTGTTTATAGACCTTGCTTTATTTTAAACGCTACAGAAATGCCTGCATTTTGGACTTCTTTGGCTTTTGCTTTTATTCTGTGGTAAGTTCAATGGCTCGCACACTTAAAAGGAACAAGATTTACAATAAATTGCTATTGGCATCTGGACTGCTCTAAATAGAGGGATAATGTAAAATCTTGAAATCCTTCCAAGACCTACCTACCTATCTTCCTTTGATGGGAGCCATGTGAGAGAAACAGAGGGTAATAAGTAAATAGGGTAAGTTGAATTCTTTCCAAAGTGTGTAGAAGAATAGACTTCATGCATCCCCACAGATTCATGATCCCCCTGGATATATAATTAAATGCCCAATTAATGGTTGTTGTGGGGATAAAAATATAGGTTAAATGTGACATTAGCCCAAATCTGGTCATTACATTGTCTGTGATCTAGCTTTCTTGAGATATTTTCAGTTAGATGCTGCTGCCAAGATATATTGTAGCTATTCTGTGTTTTAGTCTTAATAATTTACAGTTGTACAAGAAAATACAAGAAATGGGAGAAAACACACAATGGTTACAAATGAAAGGCGGTGTTGAAATGATTGCATGATAAAAGCCTTGCTTGAAAGTATTAGAGTCATAAAGTCCAGACATGTTGTCTGTGGAGAGATTGAAACGACTTAGCAATCATTGTATTGATTCTTTGATTGAACTGCTGTCTTACCTGATCTAACTTTATTTCCAAGATGAAAGAGTTTTTTTTCTGTGTCTGAATGCAGGTAAGGTATTTGACATATATAGACTGTGATAGGGAAAGGAAATATTTGCGTAACTATTAGACTGGAGCAAAGGTCATGGTTGGTTAAAACTACCGGTATTTAAGTGGATTTTTGTCATGATCTTCCTCATTTTCAAATGCTCCCTCCCAGCAGAAACTGGGAATCTGGTTATAAATTGTATATAATAATGTGCTTAATTACCAGTAGTTATCCTTTCTTCGTGAAAGCACAGCGGTGTCACTGAATGAGCCGAGCCTAAATGTGAGCTGATAGAATAATCTGAAAGACCCCTGTAATACTAGCAACTTAATTGTCTTTTAACTAAACTCTGTGAAAACAAGTTACTGTAATCTGTATAAAATGAGGGTGTCCTTTACCTGAATGTCCTGTTGTTCCTAAATGCATTTTACTTGCTTTTGGGAAAATTTCATAATCTCCATTATAAAAAAAAGTTTTGGATCAATTTTTTAATTAATTAATTTTGATTTGTCAATCACTTACAAGATAATAGATATAAGAATAAACATAAGTATAAATACAGGAAATAGGTACAAATAATTGGGGACAATAGGACAGAGATGATTGTGCGCTTATGCACGCCCCTTACAGACCTCTTAGGAATGGGGTGAGGTCAATAGTAGTTAGTTTGAGAGTAAAGGGGTGGGGGTTTGAGGATGTAACAGCAGAGTCAGGTAGTGCATTCCAAGCATTGACCACTCTGTTGCTGAAGTCGTACTTTCTACAATCGAGTTTGGAGTGGTTTACATTAGGTTTGTATCTGTTGTAATAATGAGTTATGTTTGAAAAAAAGGGGCCCATAGTTATGCTGACTGGCTGACATGTTGATAACTTACTGTATTTCTGCTCCCCACTGAACTTGTCCTGCTCTTGAATTTGTATATACAACTATACAGATAGTGGGAAAGAGGAGGACTGCAACTTTGCTTCACCATGCAAAGAAGAGAGTTGGAATGCTTCCAGACAAAACAAAGAAAGGTTGGTGTTCAGGTCCCTACTTTTGTCTAAGCTTCAGATACAGGTAGTCCTTGACTTACAACCATTTATTTAGTGACTGTTCAAAATTACGGTGGCACTGAAAAAAGTGACTTATGATTGCTCTTCACACTTAGGATAGTTGCAACATCCTCATGGTCATGTGATCAAAATTTGGCCGCTTGGCAACTGGCATTTATTTATGATGGCTGCAGTCATGTGATCATCTTTTGCGACCTTCTGACAAGCAAAGTCAATGGGGAAGCCAGATTTACTTAACCATGTTAACAATTGCAGTGATTCATTTAACAACTGTGGTGAAAAAGGTTAAATGAAGCAAAACTCACTTTTAACAACTGTCTTGCTTAGTAAAGGAAATTTTGGGGTTGATTGTAATTGTAAGTTGAGAACTATTTTTATTCTCAGAGAAAAGAGTCCACAGAGAGAATTGCAGTGAGGGGAAGCCTTGATCTCTTGCTTATGAATCTGCAGGAGTAGCTAGTTTGCAGATGGGAAGCAGAATTATATATTAGATACATCTTCTTCCCCGAAGTGGTGTCTTCTGGATCACTGTTCTCAACTGGTAGCAATATGGCCTACTGGGGCCCTAGGATATTTCAAGGAGGCCACAGTTCTAAAACATGTAACAGAGCCACAGCACATGCTGAGGGAACCCCACAAAAGCAAATTGTATTATATTGCTAGCACTATCTTGTTGATGCCAGAAAATGCACCAGTCACTGCCCCATGTTTGTACCAAGAATAGTATCTGGACAGAGGGAACAGGAGAAAAAGTTGGAAGGAGGCCATATCACAGAGCAATGCTGTTCTAGATGACAGCATCTACAAGCTCTTACTGTTTTCATTAGATTGATGAAAGTGTTGTTGAAAGGAAATGCTACAATCCCTGCCTGTTTTGTATTTGTATCATGTGATCACACAAACTTATAAAATGGGATAGATGTAATATTGCTTTGAAAGCTCTGGATCTTGTGGATGCCTCTGAATGTACAGCACTGTTTTGTTTGTGATTCCTTTCTGGATATACTGGTCAAAACAAACTTATCTATTGTTTTGGATGGTTGAAGTATAAGCCTCGAGCATTTTTATGAGTCCAGAGGAGGCTGCCCAGAATTTTTTTGATAGCATAATCTTTTGATAGTATTTGGATGTGTGTCCCTTGTGATTCAACCCTCATGTGGCATGTTTTAAGCTCCAATTAAGAAGAATGTAGAACGAGAAAGCCTATGAAAAATACTGTTTTTAAATGTCCTACTCTATAGACAACTGCAATTACAAAACTGTGGGAACTCATATCCAGATTCTGTGTAAGAGAGTCACAAGCAAATGCCTTTGTATTTACCTAAGAGTAGTTGTATATATATATAAAAGTCTGGAGCAGTTACACAGCTGCAAAAGGAAAATTCTTTCTATTTAGCCATTTTCTTGATTTAACCCTTCCCCAAACTATGATTAACTTTGCAGTATATTTTAAGAGCATACCTCCTGACTTTACACATATGCAGGAGAAAACTGCTATGGTCAAGAATTAAGCAACTGATTCTGAAGGAAGATATATTCCTGTCAATTGTGCTATCATTCTGACAAAGTTTTGATGTTTAAATTGAAGGACAATATATGCCTTTAATTTATCACACATTAATTTTTCCCCAGTTGCATATTCATTTTTATTTTATCAGGAGCTGAGTGATGTCATGTAAGGAACCTTATAATTACTTGCTTCAGTTTAACATTTTGGGCTGTTAAACACATATGGAGCTGCCTAGCCCCAGAAGAAGGGTGACACTGTATTGGGTGGGAGGAATCCTGAATCATTCTTGATTAGTTGCCTAAAATCCACTATGGGAATTCCACCCTCTTGGAAAATGCAGCCAAATGCAAGGGTGTGTGTTATGAAATGAGAAGGGAAGGGAAGGGATAAGATCACCCCTCAGCTGTTACTGAGAACAGCAGAAAGCTCTCCCCCACAAGTCATTTCTCCAATATTTGTTTTTCTCTATATGGCTTTGAAAATGTGTACTGAGATGCAAACATGAGTATTAGGGGGAAAAGGGAAGTGTCAAATGAAAATTGAAGTGGTCTGAATGTTTATTCACATCAACTCAGAAAAAGCTGTCCTTGCACTATTTTACCATGTAGATTTCATGACACCACAGAGATCTTCCTGTTTTTTCTAAAGATAATATGACAAACCTCCAAGAAATTTCAAATATTGCTATTAAACTTTTGCTCCTAATGCTATTTATATATTCAAGGGTATAAGATATATACCTACATTTCTGCCATGCAAACTCCATAAATCCAACCTTTTCCATTTCCATTATTATTTCCCCCATGTTTTGCATTTTTCCAGGGATAGAATAATGGAGGGTAATCTGTAGTGCTATTCAAGTTATATTTATGTGTAATATAACTTAAAGTAATTGTGGGTTATATAGGTAGTCCTTGACTTGCGACCATAATTGAGCCTGAAATTTCCACTGCTAAGCAAACCATTGTTAAGGGAATTTTGCTCCATTATCTGACATTTCTTGCCACAGTTGTTAAGTGAATCGCTTCAATTGTTGAGTCAGTAACACATTTTTAAGTTGGCTTTGCTTGTAAAAGGTGATCACATGACCTTGGAACACTGCAACCATCATAAATACATACCAGTTATCAGATGTGTGAATTTTGATCATGTGACCACAGGGATGTTGCAACTGTTGTAAGTGTGAAAAACAATCATAAGTCACTTTTTTCAGTGCTGTTGGAATCTCAAAGGGTCACTAAATGAATGCTTGTAAGTCAAAGACCTGTACTAAATATATGAATAAGAAAATGTTTCCTTTATTATTAGCTATGCCAAATAAGAACAAAATTGTGGAAATAAATCCAAATGCTACTGAAGATCCAAAGTTTCACATGCGGGAGAGCTTTTAGCCAAGAATAGCATAGCTTTTTGATTACTCTGAAGCATTTATTTCATTGTCAAGTAGGAAAGCCCTGCTTATGCTTTCAGTCCTTGTCTCTTTAGCTATAGATGCTGCTGATGTCAGCAAAGTCAATCAAAGGAAAAAAACCAAGTATCCTTTGGATCCTTCTGTCTATTTGCTGATAACCACAGGATTTGGTAATACAATAGAGGGACTTATCAGAACTTGTGTAACCTCGAATGAACAATTTTCAGAAGGAAAATGTAGTCTAATTACATAGCTGGAATAGATGGCAGGCAGAATTTCTTGTTTAGCTGTTGCTGATACAGCACTGATGAACATTGTAATCATGCTTGCATATAGTTATACCACCTTAAATTAGCACTTGAATGTCTTCAAGAAATAAGTACTATTACCACAGATGTCTGTAGGCACAGAAAGCACAAGCAGCAGATGATGAAATGTGTACAACTATCAGGATGTATATACCATGACAGCCATCCGTTTGTCAGATATCAGACTGCAAATCCATAAGGCCATAATTTGTATGATGACATCCTTTGCATGCATTGTCATTTTGATATCATTATGGCTTTCTGTGGTCCTCTCAGATGCTGATAATTGTTATTTGAACTGTTGCATTTTATCAAATATGATTTGGAGAACTGCTTCAGACCTTGTACATGCCTGATAGCATCCCTATTCTGTCTACTAAATGATCCCACTTATTTTTAGACTTCTTCATTAGCCTGAAGAAAGTTGTGTCTGCTTTTAGGGCTAACCCTTTAAAGCAAACTCCTCATTTATCAGGCTTGTGTGGGAAGCCAGAAGAAAGAAAGACTGCTTTAATGAGTAGCTGAGATGTGCTGTTTTACATGATATCTGAAACATTCCTTCTATATCATGTTTGAAGGTGTACAGGGCTGGATCTCAAAAGTGTTTTGCCTTTTTACCTTATAACTGGGGAATAAAACATCCAAATGGGTGGATGAGAAGAATGTTACTTTTGCAAATTGTGCTGACACTGTGATTTCCACCTAATGCCAGTGTCACTTTGCTAACTTGGTTGAACTCATGAAACTGAGTGAGATCCAGAAATAAATTGCCCACTTATCCCTGAACCTCACTGAGCTCATTTTGAGCCAGGTATAATATCTCTGCCTAACCCAAGTCAGGGTCTTCAAACTTGGCAAATTTAAGACTTATGGACTTCAACTCCCAGAATTCCTGAGCTAACCTGACTGGAGGAGGAATTCTGGGAGTTGAAGTCCACAAGTCTTAAAGGTGTCAAGTTTGAAGACCCCTGGCCTAACCTATCTCACAAGTTGCTCTTGGAATAATTTTGGGAGAGTGGGAGACAAACGTGTCTCATGCTGATTTCCTTGAAACGAAATGCACAATGTAAATACATGAGTATATTTTTGTAGTGTGGGAACTCATATCATTAGATGCATCATGAATGATTCAGATAATTATGATGGTTCAAGCAACTTTGCCCTTGTCAATTTACCTGCCCACACTATAGAAAAAAAGTGAGATAATAGGAGGCAATGTATGGAGGTCTGTATCATAAAAATAACTATACCTTATCAAAGCTTCTAGATTTTTACCTAGAAAACATTCCTCTAACTTTATTCACAAATTCAGTGCCATTTATCAGAGCTGCTGCTGAAAGGCAATAACCTCCCTCACATTTTATAGGAAGTACTTTAACAAGCGCTGGTGTTCATGTTGCACCTGACTCATCAGCAGTGCTCTGCAAGGGGCGGACATGACAGGCCCGGCCAGGAAACAGACTAATACTGCTTCCCATCCTGTTCTCAGCTGATTTGAGAACTACTTAATACAATGCAACTGGTAGATTTGGATGCTTTTATTTCAGGCTCTCTACCCCTGTCTGTGAGACTAGGAAAAGTGTTTCACTGCCACACAGCTGTTATGGACAGACAGGTTTCCAGGCTGAGTGCCTCTCTAATATGATGTTTCTCCAACTTGGTAGTTTTAATATATGTGGACTTCAACTCTCAGAATTCCCCAGACAGTTGGGAATTCTGGGAGTTGAAGTCCATACATCCTAAAGCTACCAAAGTGGAGAAACTATGGATCATTTTATGAAAGACAGTGACACAGCATTGCCAAGGAAAACCATTGCACAAGACACATCCATATTCCAAATTGCTGTGACAAAAGGGCTGGGGGGGATTTGTCATCCCCACATGATTGCTCTGCATGGAGACATACATAGGACTCCTGTTTTATATAACTATGTAACCAATAGAAGGGTATTTGACAAAGAAAACACAGATATTTTATTTAAAGATAACAGCTTCAAAATTATTCTGTAGGGCAGAGGTCTCGAAACTTGGCAACTTTAAGACTTGTGGACTTCAACTCCCAGAATTCTCTAGCCAGCTGGAGAATTCTGGGAGTTGAAGTCTACAAGTCTTAAAGTTGCCAAGTTTGGGTACCCCTGCTGTAGGGTTAGGTAGACTTCAGAAAAACATCTTTATGTAAAATTTAGAGCACCAGTGTCAGGATTTCAGGAAAACTTTAGTCAAACCTTACCAAGGAGAATGTTAAATGGAGTCTTTTACCTCTTTGAAGCAAATCTTATTTATGGGTCTTTAGTTTTGAAATAGCTATTGTCCTTGCCTCCATTGCATTTTGCCATAGTAACTGGGATGTCATCAGCCCCATTACAACTGAAGAAGCCAGGATGAGGAAAGCATTACATTCATACAGGATGTTTATGTCATCTTTGCTCCATGATCTATCTCAGCCTGCACAATGCCAAGGGATGTCCTGGAGAAGCTCTGTTTGCAGGGATCTAGTTTTTGATGCTTGGTATAGGAAATGTCCTCCCCTGCCTAAAAGGGCTTTTATTTCCTGTTTGAAGGCAGATGGTGAAATCCATCACTTTATATATGGAGGCTTAACTGTTTTACCCTATATACACAAACCCACAGAAAAACAGTCTTATACTGCTTAAAATCTGACAGTGGGATTCTGATTGTTGATAGTCCCATTTATTTGTTGTTCTTGTATTTTCATTTTATGAAGCAAGAAGTGCTTCTAAAAACCCACTTCATTTTTTAAAATTGGTTGGGTTGGATATATAGCTCTGGGAAGCATAGTTTAGCTGGAATGCAGGATAATTTATTTAACAAAAAAAATCCTCCTTTGGAGATTAGGGATAAGACAGTGGTTTACTCTGTTCAACAGAAGTTGTATTTGAATGCTTTTCCTTACCAGCAAATAACCTACTGTTACTCACAGGACTAAAAACTTATCCTTTGTATTGTTTAATTGAATGTTCAAGATTGGATGATAGGAGATCATGGCTTTTTAGGAGAGTAATATCCAAGATGTAGATTCCATAAACTACTGCAACAGCAAGATATTTTTGTTCTATTAAACTCTTTCTTTCTGCTATCTTGCATTTGTTGGCCTTGTTTTAATAGCAGCCACTGTTGCCACTAGAAGGATCTGGTTTTTGTAACATAATATACAAATGCAAAACAGCCTTTCCACATTCCTGGGGCTTTAACTCCTTTTAAACTCTTATCAACTTTTCACCAATGTTTTCACTGCTTTTGATAATAAACTTATAGGGGAGGAATTCTAGGAAAAGTGCTGCCTACACTCCAGCTTATCATTGCTTCAAGGCTGGAAATAACCAAGCTTCAACATGCCTGTGCTTTAGCATTCGGAATCAAAGCTGTTGAAAATATTAAAATGTGGAGAAGATGGTCCTGATCCTGAAACATTAGCCATGTCTCCTGAGAAGTAAGGACATAGTTAGAAATAAGGGTTCAAGGAGACTCTTTCCCAGGTAATTGAATAGAGGATTATAAGTTTACTGGACAATACAAAAAAAAGCACCACAGGATCAGTGATAGGATTCAAAACTTTTTACTACGGTTCTGTGGGTGGGGCTTGGTGGGCGTGGCAGGGGAAGGATACTGTAAAATCTCCAGTCAAAGGTGCTATTTGCCGGTTCTCCAAATTACTCAAAATTTCCAATACCGGTTCTCCAGAACTGGTCAGAACCTGCTGAATACCACCTCAGCACAGGATTTGACCACCAGAACTTGGGAAGTTACTGCAAATTAGCTAGCTAGGCCCAGCATATCAAAGCTTAGCTTGAAGCTTCTACTTCCCAGGGACTGAGTGACGTTTAAGCCATCAACTTGGCAATAGCATTCTTAAGATAAATAAAACCCTTAAATGAACTAAATCCTAGAATTGGGTGGAGCTCTTCATTTAGATGCCCTGAGGAAGCATCAGCTAGAGCAGGATTTCCTGGTATTACATCCAAGTTTTTACAGTTCCTGTATCACTGTAGTAGAAGGAGCTTTTCTGTCTTGGGAGCTACTAGGTTTTCCAGCTCTCAGCAACCTGAATTGAGTCTCCATGATAGGCTCAGGCCAAATAGTGCCCACACTGCAGACATAGTTCTTGAAACCCTAAAGACCATCATCCTCCTATCTAAAGAAAACACTGAGTTTCAAGCTACACAGCTAATTTAAAGTTAATTAAATCTAGAATGCTAGTATATCTCTTCCCCCAAACAAACAAAATTAATGATTGAACTGCCCCAGAGCTAGGGTATAAATAGAGTTGTAGGCTTTACAATAATATTTGGGAGCAGAGACACTAACTAGAAATATAGATCATTCTTTTTGGTGTGAGGTAGAATACAACTTTATTTGTGACAGAATCCAATTTGAATAACCACCCATAGCATGACAGGTGTTTTATCACTTATGACAAAGGAGTAGAGAACCCTCTTTATTTTAGACAAATAAAAGATTTTATAATCTGTCTGTCCTCCATTTGCAGAGTTCAGAGAAGTGATTGGCAAGCAGAATTAGAAATAAGATTTTGAAACTCTAACTAAATTTATTGTATGTTCTGGAGGAGAACTGTAGAATGAGGGAATTACCTGAGGATGTGGCCCTTTACGCCACAGTAGAAGTAGTTTCTAAGTAAACACATGTGATATTGTGCTAAAGGATCCTCATGAGCAAGACCAGTTAAAATGTATGGACATGTGCTCTTTGCAAAGTGGATAGATTCAGACACGGGCAATGAATGCAATGTTGAAAGGCCAGGTTAGGGATACATTGTGAGGAAGACTACCTATGTGGTCACTAGGAGTATTATGGCACATAATCACATGTTCTTTATTAGTATACTAAGTTTCTTTGCACCTGGATTTTAGCTTTCGAACATCTCTGCCTTTCCTTTGTTTCAGTCAACTCCTGTGAAAAACATAGAGGGCATTCCATGACAGATCAACTGATAACTAGGTTTCTGAAATACAAAATAATACCCACTGGCAAGTTATTTAAATTCTTCTGTCATGGTGCAGAACCACAGTCCCTTTTCTTCTTCAATCTCCTCCCCAACTTGGAGAGAAAAATCTTGAAGTTGCTTGTCTTCCTCTTGAAGGTGAACACCTCTCTTGGTTGAGCTCTTCCTCGGTTGCTTCTCATTGTGTCTGTTGGCCAGGGCTTTTTACAGATTCTTTTCTGCAAAAAAACCCCTTTTTTTCCTGTTTATGGCTTTTATTCTTAAGCTATTTACACTGTACCACTTCCCAAAAACAAGACTGCTACAGGGAAAAGCGAGTGCCCCAGAGCAGGAAATGTCATTCCCCTGAGCATTTTGGGGGAGCTTTAATTAGGGGGGGAGATTGAAAACAAAACCAAAGAGAGGATGGCATTTCCCTCCCATCAGGGGTCTGTCCTTTGGCACTGACTTCTCTTTCAGTTCTGTGCCAAGAATCTGTTCTGGACTTCAGTCTCTAATCCCCCTTGTGTGCTCTTATCTTTGAGTCCATCTCCTGTCAACTGGAAGGGCATGGCTCCAAAGCCTTGCAAGCCTGCTGCTTTTCTCCATTCCATGGTGATTGTTTTTAAGAGGCCCACACCAGAGTTGGTTTTTTTTTAAAATCTGGTTTATTCTAAGTTGTGTGTAATATTAACATTCTCTCCTTTGGTCTTAACGTTTGTTTTTATACATTAGTCAGAGCGACTGTTTCTTTAAAAGGATGTATTGGTTGGCCCTCTCTTCCTCCAAGCCCCTTGATTCTTCTTTTGTTATGCAAAATGTCAAGGAACAGGCTAGAAAGAGTTTACAATAATGTATACATATCTTTCTATTTAAATTATACTGGTTGATGCTTCTCTAGTATCAGGTTTAGGGTGTTGGTACAGCCAGCTAACATTTGACCCCAAGCCAGCTGTAGCCCTCCCATAGCTTTGTTCCCCAGCATGGAACAAAATGTGTTAGCCCAGATTGCCAACTTCAGCTTTAAAAGATTTGCGAAGCTGGGTGTGTTTCAGAGGAATAGTCTGTATGAACCAAAGGTTACTGTTACTAGGAAAACTTGTTCAGCAGTTGAGGCTTTCAGAGTGGACACAGTCTTGGAGCTTAGCTGCTTTAGGGCAGGGGTCCCCAAACTTGGCAACTTTAAGACTTGTGGACTTCAACTCCCAGCAGCTATGCTGGCTGGAGAATTCTGGGAGTTGAAGTCCACAAGTCTTAAAGTTGCCAAGTTTGGGAAATGGATGACAGAATATCTTCACAGAACATCTTCTTACAACTGTTTGTTACGAGTCTTCTGGTCTATAGTGTACCTTGTTTCTTTCAGTTCCTTAAGGTATATGGAAAATGCCTATTGAAGAACTAATTTGTATGCACCAGTGTGTGAAATGATGCTCCTGACCTCAGCTCAATACAATCTTGCATCAGGAATGGCACAGTTCCAATACAAACTAAATAGACATACTGCTGCTGATACTTTCTAACACTTTAACTTTCTGAATGGGAATTGGGATGGGGTAGAAATCACATAGAAAGTAATTTTCTGCTTCCTTCCCAGTTAGACACCAGCTTTGGCACATATCTGGTGGAAGATGCCAATGTCATAGCTTTGTAATATTATCTGGGAACAATTTGAAAATGATGGGCCTGAAAAAGTGGACAGGGTCCTTATGACTGCAAGCTTGGCCAGTTACTCATTAAATCAATGCCCCTCACGGTTAGCTGACACTGCCTGGTAGATGACATGTGGTTCTAGTGGTGGTGAATTCATCTTTGAGAGAGGAGGTTGTTCCTCCACATCTTAAAAGAGCCACTGGTTTGCCCCCTTCTCAAGAGACCATTGTTGGATCCCATCTTACTGAACAACTTCTGTCTAGTGTCTCCTTTTTTAGGGGAGATTGTGGAGAAGCTTATTGCACAGCAGTTTTAGTAGATCTTGGACTCTTTCCAGTCAGGTGTCAGGTCAAACCTGACCTGATACCTGTGCTTTTGGATAATCTCTGGTGGGAGTTGTGTGACTTGACTTGACCTCTCGGCAGCTTTCAGTACCGTGGTACCAACTATGATATCCTTCTGGATTGGGTCCAAGGATTAGGAGTGGACACCAGTGTTGTGCTGGTTTTCTTCTTTCCTATGGGCCTGATACCAATTGATGTTAATTGGGAATGAGAAGTCTTGCTCTCTTCCTCTACTTTGGGGGTGCCACAGGGGTCAATGCTCTTTCCATTCTTGTCTAAATCTACATCCTTGGGAGAAACACATTGTATATCATCTGACAAAAATTAAATAACTGATCAAAAATTAATAAATAAAAATTAATAATTAAAAATAATAAATTAAAACTAAACAAAACAAACAAGAAAACTCAAATGGAAGATTTGATGAATCACTGCATTTTTTTCTACTGCCAGTTTTCTACGTTTCTACATGAAACTGCAAGGGTAGATCATCTATCACCATGGAGTGAGGTATTTAGTACAATGATAAAACTGAAATTATATCTGTCTGTCCCTGGCAAATTTAAGTGGTGGTGTTGATGTCTTGGTGCCTAGGCCTGGATGGGTAACTAGGCTTTAACTGAACTTTGGCAAGACTGAGTGGCTTTGGATTCTAGGGCCTTCTGTATCTGGGGTTTTACCATTGTTAGTACTAGATGGGGTGGCATTTCCTGAAACAGATGGGGTGGGCAATCTGGGTGTCCTGCTGGACTCACAAATCTTGCTCAAGGTTGGTCAGGTTGTGCAAATTTGTGTCATGTGCGAGTTTGCAACAATGATTCCTGGATTGTGAGCTCTGCTCATAGTCACCTCCTGAATGGATTATTGTAATGAACTGTACATGGGTCTGCCTTTGAAGTTTCAAGTGGTACAAAATACAGCAGCATGGGCAGGTTATGTGTGCTCTGGAAGGATGCAAGTTACACCTCTGCTCCATGAGCTGCCTTGGTTTCCAATTTCCATCAGGGTCCAATTTAAATCCTTACATAGCATGGGGCCAAGTTATCTCAGCAACCACCTGTCCCCAATTACATCTATCCTTTGGAACATCATCCTCCCCTGAGGTGAGATCAGCCTGACCCTCTGACCTTCTACATATTCCTTAAAACATGGCTTTTCCAGCAGGTCTGGAGATCTACCAACAGGGACCCCAAGTATTGGCTGCATCATGTTTAATATTCTACTGTGTTCCCTTTTGTCACCTCAGTTTTTTTACTTATATATGTTTTAATTGGTTTGTGTATAATGTTTTAACCCTTGGTTTTATTGTATGTCGCCCAGAGTTACCTTGCATGAAAAGTGCAGCCTTATAGTTTTGATAAAAAATTAGTTTTGAGCAAGTTCAAACTGTACTAGTAATGGTGGGGGAGAGTAAAAAATGGGGAATAGTTAGCTTTTAAAAAATTGAAAGATGAAGAGAATTGGGATGCAGCAGGATTCTATTTAGCTGTAATGTGGAAGGAAAAAATAAGCAAAAAAAGGAGACCTCAATTAGTAGATGCCTTTTGATTAAATGGGACAATACATTTGTTTAGGCATCTCGGAGGCTGTATGTACACAGGATAATAACCTATTGTTAATTGAGCAACAGTTTGGACTTGGTATCTGACATCAGAAGACACATTATACAATTATTAGGGCTGTCCAGAGAACTAGATTCAAAGGGCAAAGTGATTTGGAGCTCCATGGGCATGCACAAAAAACACACGTTGGCACCCCCTTAAACCAACAGGTTCCCAGAAGCACTCTATTCATATCCATAGTGCTGCTCCTGATCATTTGAATCATTACTACACTAGCAGGGTTTGCACAATATCCTAAGTCATAGTCTATCCAAACCCATTTTATCTTCGCATGCCAGTGTGCAGTATGCTTGAATTTGCCAAAAAATTCAAAAACCCCTAAGTGGTAAGTATTCTGAACAGCTAGAAGCCTTTTAATACCATTTATTACTTCTTGCTGGCTAAATAACTACAAAAATGTTTTAAATATTTCTTTTTTAAGAAATCCTTCCTTCCTTCCTTCCTTTCTTTCTCATTTTCACAATTCCTTTCATCATATACAATGCTTAATCAAGAATTAAGCCATTAAATAGTAATATGGTTCATGCTGCTATCCTTCCACATAACATGGTGGAATGAATCTAAATGATTTTGTGTGCAGACTTGACTATTGAAGAAAATGCATTTAGATATATTGGCTACCTGGGGTTTTGGATTGTTGTGAAGGTTCTTTCATGTTGTATCCATTGCACATTAGAATAATTGCATGTGAAAGGTTACAGATTCCCAATGGTAAGGAAAAAGAGCATAAAAGCTAGTTTCCAGGAAGATTAAATGATGCTGTTTCATTTTAAACTGTTTTTGCAAAGCTTTTTCAAACTTAATTATACAGATAATTTGTTGTAAACAGAATTACCCTTGATTTTTGCCTGCTTCAGTCACTAGTCTTTCCATCTCTCAATTGCTGAAAGACTGTAAATGTCGCAGGCCAGAAATTGATTTCTCCATTCCACAAAGTTACATTCCTCAATATCACAACCTTCAGGTGCTGGCTAGGTACCATAATCGTGTGATCTCTAGTCAGCAAATAGAAATATATATTGGTTAGAGTCTGATAGGCAAGGAATGTCAGTGACGCTGAAGGAAATGCTTTATTGACATTGTCAGGTTGCCATACAAATGGTGTCTGAAATGAAAGCAAGGGACAAGTTCTTTTCCCACTCATATTCTAGAGTCAGCTAGATTGGCAGCTAAATTTTGGCTCAGTATTAGTCACAGAACAGTGTCTACTATCACACTGAAGGCCAAAGGCTAACTTAGTGAGAACAGACCAATTGCTTGATGACCTCACCTTTGGCCTTCAGTTGATTGCTCTCCTTTTTTTCTTCTAGGTTGTGGTTTCTGAAGCTTCAATTTCTAAGATACTCCAGCCTTGATGCATTTTCTGCTCTGAGTTCCTCAGAAAGAACAGAATAAAATTCACAATACTCTTTAGAATTCCAAATCAAATACAAACCCCCCAACTGAAATTATCCTATTTTTCCTTTTAACATGGCCCAACTTAAGGTCTTGATTTAGTTTCTTTTCCCCATGTACTAATCTTTCCCCTCCATTTACTTACAAAATATCATTTATAATTTATCATTATTAGAGGGGACAAAAAATAGTGTAAATCTAAATCCAATTTTTTGGGTGGAACTGGTGAATGATACAAGGAGCATTCTATTTTGAAATTCCCCAATGTTCATTATTCCAAAAGTCATGCAAAAAACACTCTTGGAAAATCATTAACTCTTCCATTAATGTTGCAAATTGAACATTTCACAATAGCTGCCATATCTGTGCCAAAAACAAACCATATCTTAGCTAGATATGTGAAGCTATTGTTCTTTATAATGTCATCAATGTGACACAACTTTGTTTTTTTTTCCTGGGAGATCAAGCATGGGGTGATGGTGATCTTAAAATCGTGTTTATCTCAAATATACACATGTGAATTCTCACATACAGACATCTCTTGAAACACAGATTTAAACTAACTTTTGTTTGCAAAGTACCCTTTTCTTCCGCATTAGATACAGAATAGCTTGCTGCCTCCTTGCTGGGACAGGACAGGCTCATATAATACCTGTCAAAGGTACTGTAGATCACCATTCTAGGTCTTCTAAAAACATAGATGGAGGTATGTAAAAATCTAATGCTAGGAGTTATAGGTGTACTGTAAAATCCAACAAAGCTGGAGGGCATCAGGTTTGAAAAGGTTGATCTAATAAACTGAGTAAGAGACATTCTGAAATTACACAGCCTAGTATATGTTTCAAGAAAACTTGTGATCATTTTACTTTCTCTGCCTATTTGTCTTTCTCTAGATTCAGTAGAGAATTGGGCATTGCAAGGTAAATGAATGCCAATGAATATGTAATACTGAAAACTAGTGATGACAAAAATAAAGTCTGATTTGCATAAGACAACCATAAAATGTCCTAAACCCATAATACAATGTGCTTAGTTTTTGTTTTGCAATGCTGGGAAAGCCAAATATTGTGCTTGATAAATTATGGCTTATGGCTTAACATGTTGGGTGAACTCAGCCAATAGAGGTTTGTTCAATAAAAAATGTCAAACATAGAAAAATGTGCGAACCATTCAACAGCTTGAATAATTCTTTTAATTATAACAGGGATATATAAGAATATCTTAGAAGTAAGCATGCTTTGAGAATCCAAAGCAATCTGCCCAGATAAGAATCAAAATAGATGTAGTTATTTCCTTTATTTTTCAACTTTCAACATCTAGCCCCAAGATAATTGATAACTTATTACCCAGTATCCCATTTTATATCCTTACATTAAAGAGGCATATATGGAGGGGAGCAAAGCAGATCCTTCCATTACTTTACATCCATGTGCTCAGCTTTTTAAAAAATTGCCCCCTTCCAGATCATTTCTGTTAAGTTTGCATGAAGAGGCAGACATGGAGTGCTTCAGCTCTAAAGTTTATTGTGACTTTCAGCTCAGAACGGACCCAATTTGGCTGGGCTGCGGCTGCTACTTATAGCCAGCAGCATCAGTTGACAGCCAGAGTGCAGGGTTTTTCCCGCACTTTTAAACCAATCATTTCTAACACTTTACAAGAACAGTTCAAACTAAACCAATGACTTCAAACCTACATGCATAACAATTTCTATATCCAGTGCAGACTGGAGGAAAATAATTTAAAAGCAGCAACACACAGGGAGATATTGTGGGTAACAATCTAATGAACACATATTAAATTGAAGTCCCATTGGCAAATAGGATTTCATTCCATTATAAATGTATTTGTTCAGTGTAGTGGTTTGGTATAGTACAGAACCAGTCAGGTGTAATAATTAAGGCATCAGGCTAGAAACGTATGAGAGAAAATGTGAGCTGTTCTCCCACCTCAGACACAAAGTCAGGTAATGATCTTGGGCTGGATACTCTCTCAGCCCCAGGAAGGAGGCAATGGCAATTCTTCTGAAAATGTTACTTAAGTCAACATTGATTCGAAGATATCCAAATAAATAAAATAGACTTTTAAAGATGTTTAGGACTATAGTTTTTTCGTCCCTGTTGAGAAGCTCTTTCAGTGTTATTCTAGACATATGAATACTCTTTTCTCAGGCAACTTCTGAATAGCCATGAAGACACAAGCACAGTGGTAGGATTCAAATAATTTAACAACTAGTTCTCTGCTCTAATGATTTCTTTTAACAACCAGTTCACCAAACTGCTCAGAAACTTAACAACCGGTCCTCCCAAAGTGGTGCAAACTGGCTGAATCAAATTATGAGCAGCAGTTTAGCACTCCCTGAACTCCTGCGCTACTATGATATGATTACAAACCGCCTAATATGAGTGATTGGCTACCATATTTTTGTCCCACCCCAGTTACAGGATGCGATTAGAGCTGAATTAGAAATTAGGGCTGGATCAGAAGACCTCCAAGGTCTTTTCCAGAATTTCCATGATTCTATAATTTAAGCTTTGTTTTTATTCTGAGCAGTTGAACCAAGAATGCAGGAAGCAATTGTTTCTTTATTCTGTTTTTCTATATAATATTGTTGACAACTGAATACTTCTATCCAGCAGTGGCAGTTCATGCATATCCTATTGTAAGACCACTGGCCTTCTCTAATTTAATTAAGATTTTCAAAATTAGAACCCATATGCCAAATCAGAGTTCCTTGCATTTTTACCAATACAATGTGTACGGAATGGAATTTACCAATGAAACAAAATAACAAAAGCTTAAATAGGCTCTAAACTTACTGCAGGGCATTGGGGAATATGATATCTGAGAATGCAAATATAAGCACATCTAGTCTAGCTTTCTTGACTAAATTTTTTTATCATCATTGTGGTTGAAGTCAGAGTGGTGGGGGAGGATAGCAGAGATGAACCTGTTTTTTTCTTGTGGGTTTAAAAAATGGGCAGGTATGTTCTTACATTTTCCTCTCCCATTGGAAAACAAGGTTATAAAAATAGAACACTTTGTGTTCTTTGGGTCTCTGTGGTATGTTTCAGTAGATGAGTACTAGCACTTAAAACAACATCTGGCAAAATTGTCTCCTGTGTTTCCCATTGCAATTGATATGTAGAAATAATGCTTTCAACAAATATGAAAACACTCTAAAGATACAAAAACAGTTTATATGAAAAGTCTTGTATTCCAGTTGTATGATTCTTGCAGTATAATAGATAGTTCCAGAATCGAATTAGCACTATGTGATCCTCTGTGATCCTATATTAATCACTATGTGATTAATATTAGATATTAATATGGCTCTGCACTACATCCTACAATACCTTGAATCTCCAAATACCTACGCAAGGGCCTTCTTTGTAGACTTCAGTTCAGCATTCAATACCATCATTCCAGACATTTTTCTAACTAAATTAAACCAGCTAGTGGCACCTGAACACACTTGTAAGTGGATCATAAGCTTCCTAACAGACAGGAAGCAGCAGATGAAGCTAGGCAGAATCACATCTGATACCTGTACAATTAGCACAGGGCCCCCCCAAGGCTGTGTGCTTTCTCCACTTCCCTTCTCCCTCCCCTTCTTCCCTTCTCCCTGAGATGACTGCATCTCAAACGATCCATCTGTTAAAATACTGAAGTTTGCCGATGACACAACAGTGATTGGTCTCATTCGAGGCAATGACGAATCCGCATACAGACAGGAGGTTGTACAACTTGTTTTGTGGTGTAACTGGAACAATCTGGAACTGAACACACTCAAAACCGTAGAAATGGTGGTAGACTTTAGAAGAAACCCTCCCACACTACTACTTCTTACAATACTAGACAACACAGTATCAACAGTATAGACCTTCAAATTTCTAGGTTCTATTATATCACATGACATAAAATGGACACTTAACATAAAAAATGTCATCAAAAAAGCACAACAAAGAATGTTCTTTCTGCGCCAACTCAGAAAGCTCAAACTGCCCAAGGAGCTGCTGATACAGTTCTACAGAGGAATTATTGAGTCTGTCATCTGCACCTCTATAACTGTCTGGTTTGGTTCTGCAACCCAACAGGACAGACACAGACTTCAGAGGATAATTAGGACTGCAGAAAAAACAATTACTACCAATGTCCCTTCCATCGAGGACTTGTATACTGCACGAGTCAAAAGAGGGCTGTAAAAATATTTACAGACCCCTCACATCCCGGACATAAACTGTTTCAACTCCTTCCCTCAAAATGACGCTATAGAGCACTGCACACCAGAACAACTAGACACAAGGACAGTTTTTTCCCAAATGCCATCACTCTGCTAAACAAATAATTCCCTCAACACTGTTCAACTATTTACAAAGTCTGCACTACTATTACTATTAATCTTCTCATCACTCCTTATCACCCATCCCCTCCCACTTGTGACTGTATAACTGTAACTTTGTCGCTTGTATCTTTATGATCTATATTGACTGTTTCCTAGTATGATTTGATTGCTTATTGTACCCTATGACGATTATTATGTGTTGTATCTTATGATTCTTGACTCTTGACGAATGTATCTTTTCTTTTATGTATACTGAGAGCATTTCCACCAAGACAAATTCCTTGTGTGTCCAATCACAGTTGGCCAATAAATAATTCTATTCTATTCTATCTATCCTGTCTCCCTCTTCTTTAAAAAAGAGAGCAGAGCGCTATATATTTCTTGGTTATTTCTTTTTTGAACTTTTAAGACTTGTTCTGGATAACTCTTTCTCTTTCCATAACACATCACCTCATTACTTAAAATAATTGCATTCAAGTCAGTTTGAAATGTACAAATAAACCATTAAAAGGAAAAATAGGAGTGTGTATGTTTTGGAAATAATTTATAAGAGTGTTTAGAAATACATGGCAATACAAAAGAGCAGATCTTTAAAGCAGCTGCATGCTTTTTCAGGTTTTCTTTCAAGCATGTTTTTTCAGGTTTTCATTCAAGCCTATAAAAGATGTAGTTGCTTTAATGAGCTGACTCATATTGAAACACCTTTTCTGAATTAATTTAAAATCACACAATAGCCTAGAAAAATACTGTTGACAAAATGGGTTGTTGCTTTATGGCTTCTAGTGACATCTTTTTAAAACAAAAATAAATAAAAGTAACTAGGGACATTTGAAAAGTCTGACCTTCTCCATAAGAATTCATTTTCAGAGCTGTTTGCAAAATTACATCTTTGCCTTTCAAACAAGTTAATAACCACTCTTCCAAAGTCTCAACATATGCTATCTTGAGAGTTTTTCAGATCTTTTTTAAAAATAGTCCTCCTTGAATTTAAACAATACACTCAGAAGCTTAGTATACAGTGGTGGTAACCACTAGTGTTATTTCCCCTCCCCACTCTGCTTTTTAAATAACCTGTTATTGTATCTGCAAAATATGCACTACCTTGCACAGAATGCAAAACACCAAATTAAATGCATCTACAAAGTGACCAGGGAGCAAACAAACAAAGCTCCAAAATAGCAATGTCTGTAAAAAAAAACTGCCTGTTTCTGTTTATATCAATTTCACTGTCATCCTACAGAAGGAGGAAGTTAGGAATATTCCTCAAAGCCATTGGTTATAAGATGAAAAATGACTCTCCATGTCATTTGTTTGTATCTTTGCAAAGACAGAACATTTCATCTGTGCCCCTTAGGCTATTTTAGATGTGAAATATAGGCAGATGCCTCTACTGTTATGCAGAAACACCCTTTGTACTTCCCATTGAGCATATATTTCAAATGGGCTTAAGGGCAAACACAATATAGAATATACTGTATACAGGTCAAACTATTTGTCTTTCTAACTGGAATTTTCTACAGTGATTGATGGTTGCTGGTCTTGATTTTCTACTAAATCTGGGAATACCTCTGGTTGAACTTGAAACTTTAACATTCACATTATGTTTTCTGCCACTGAACTATTTTCCTGGTCATTTCATCAGTCATGTACAGTATTTATCACATCTCTATTCATTTCAGTAGTTTGGGTTGTTTATTGGGGAAACCCAACCAAAATCAGGGCCAATGAAAGTATGAATATGTCTTCAATCTTAATGTTGCCTATCCAGATTCCTTTATCAGTCCATCTATGTGCTTCCAGACCCTGGATTCTTTTCATTAAGATTCCAAATACCTATCTACAGGAATTTCAAACTCTCAAAATCCATTCACATATCAAAAAATTTTCCAAACCACTAACCTTTGCAATGCTTAGTAAATTCAAGTGAGATTTTTTCTTTTTCTTTTGGGGGTTCACTTTTCCCCAAATACCTTCTGATATATTCAGATTGGAGGCACATCTATATGTTTGCAAATTAGAATTTATACCAGATATCTCAAACAATCAATGCCATCCTTTTGCTTCTTCATATCTGACCAGTTGCTGAGTGTACTTGGCATCTTTCTGTAGCAGAGATGGTATTCAGCCAAGTTCTGACAGGTTCTGGAGAACCGGTAGTGGAAATTTTGAGTAGTTCAGAGAACCAGTAAATACTACCTCTGGTTGGCCCTGCCCCCATCTATTTTCTGCCTCCCGAGTCCCAGCTGATAGAAGTCCCAGCTGATCGGCTGGGTCTTCTTTTGTTGCCCTGCACAGAGAATGGAGCTGGAAAGCACGTTAGTGGGGTGGGGAGGGAATGAGGATTTTAAAGTACCCTTCCCCTGAAGTGAGGAGGAAATGGAGATTTTGCAGTATATCCTTCCCCTGGAGTGGAGTGGAAATGGGGATTTTACAGTATCCTTCTCCTGCCACACCCACCAACCCACGCCCACCAACACCACACTATGCCTGCCATACCATGCCCACAAAACCGGTGGTAAAAAAAATTGAATACCACACTGTTCTGTAGGCTCACTGAGGCTAAGGATAAATGACTATCCGTTATTGCCTCTTGGAGAAAAAAACACAATTAATTAGCATTTCTGAAATTCTCATATAGTCCTTGTAATTGGCTATATCCATTTGCACAGATTGTTCAGCAGTTTGCAAAAAACATCCTGCCAGATGACTGTTCCCTCAGTCTCCTCCACCCAACGCTCCTGGTTTAGGAAGATACTTAACCTAAAGTCAGGCCTCATTTTGCCTCACAATTCAAGCAGGCTTTGGAACTTAATACATGTCTGGCCTCAGGGTGACCAAGCAGTCTTTCTAGGCTTTTCAATACATTTTTTGTTGTGTCTACAAAAACACTATAACATTGGAAGTTCTACAGATGCTTGGAGAAGATGTTTTCTTCTTTTTTTCTGGGTAGTGGTGATTGTGGTGGGATTTTGATTGCTACTGTGGTATCTCTGGACACCTGCATAACTGGATAGAAGCATTCCTGTTAAAAGACAACAAATGGTCAAAAGTGGAAACGTCCTGTCAAATTCTGTACCTGTCAACAGTGGTGTCCCTCAAGGCAGTGTTCTAGGTCCAACTCTCTTCATACTCTACATAAATGACCTCTGTGATCATATTAAGAGCAATTGTGTTTTCTTCGCTGATGATGTAAAGCTATTCAACACCACAGATAATTCTGCTACCCTTCAAAAGACCTTGACTATATATCAGAATGGTCAAACAAATGGCAACTTCAAATCTCAACAAATAAATGCTCTGTCTTACATATTGGCAAAAAAATCAGAAAATAAAATACAAGCTGAATAGTCAAGACCTTGTTGATGATCCAAACTCTGTCAAGGACCTTGGAGTACTCATCTCAAATGATCTAAGTGCTAGAGCCCACTGTAACTACATAGCCAAAAGGCATTAAGAGTTGTTAACCTAATCCTATGTAGCTTTTTCTCTGGTAATATCACACTACTAACTAGAGCATACAAAACATTTGCTAGACCAATACTTGAATACAGCTCACCAGTCTGGAACCCACATTACATATCTGATATTAACACAGTTGAGAAAGTCCAGAAATATTTCACAAGAAGAGTTCTCCACTCCTCTACTCATTGCAGAATACCTTATGCCACCAGACTTGAGGTTCTAGACCTAGAAAATCTAGAACTACGCCGTCTTCGGTCCGATCTAAGTATAGTATATAAAATCATACATTGCAATGTCCTACCTGTCAATGAATACTTCAGCTTCAACCATAACAATACAAGAGCACACAATAGATACAAACTCATAGTTAACCGCACCAAACTTGATTGCAGGAAATACGACTTCAGCAACAGAGTGGTCAATGTCTGGAATACTCTACCTGACTCTGTGGTTTCTTCCCCAAACCCCAAAAACTTTAACCTTAGACTGTCTACTATTGACCTCAACCCTTTCCTAAGAGGTCTGTAGGGGGCGTGCATAAGCGCACCAAAGTGCCTACCATCCCTGTCCTATTGTTTCTTTTATTTTCTTATATGTTTCCATGTATTTATAACTATGTTTATACTTATACCTATTATCTTATAAGCAATTGTCTAATCAAATAAATAAATAAATAAATAAATAAATAAATAAATAAATAAATAAATAAATAATGTAAACTGGAAGACAATGTGACTAACAGGAATTTTCTCTTAAGAACACAAGGATTGTGCCTTGGTGACATCACAATCATGGCTGAATTTTGCTGCATATTGATGATTGCAGTATGTTGTGGATTTTAAACATCTAATCATCCTTTCGTCTTTGGTAGAACTAATGAGAGAGGAAAGCATGGAAAATGGGACATCTATCGCATCATTAAAACTTCCCTCATCTACATTCATGCCCTTGCCATAGTCTTTAGGAGCTGAAACAATTGTTTGTTTAAGAAATGTTGATCCTTGGTTGTGGAAGATTGTCTGCTTCGGCTGTCTCCTCAAATTTGTGGTGTCTGTGTGTGAATGATCATGAATCATCTTTCTGTCATTAAAATAATCAAAATGAATGTGTTGTAAAAAAAACTGCTGAGCTGGCAAAAACTAGTTTGAATTTTTTTCCTGATTATATTGAAGTAGAGTGTTTTCAGCACACACAATGTGCACTCTTTCCCTTTTTATTTCTCCTTTGCTCCAGGACTCTGTTGCTGGTATCTAATATTCATGTTGAAACATGGTAATTGGAAAGAATTCTATATTTAAGATTGTCATACCAGAATAGATCAGGTTAACATAAAATACAGGGGAGGCTTTATTGCCTGAACTGCACAGAGGGTGTGTCACTGTGTCAAACAAAAACACAGAGAGCACACTAAATAAACTCGGGGGTTTTGAGTTAACACTTTTCTGCTTAAGATCTGACCAGAAACAAAGTCAGAATAATAAGATAAGATCAAACCATTTGTGTGTGCTCTGTTTTCCAAAGGAATGTTTTATTTTCTTTGAGATATTCAGGCTGCTTACAAGTGATCCCTACTTCATTCTGAGTCTTTTATATGATTGAAGTCATTTAGATACTTATTTTTACAGTACAGACATACCAGTCAGTAGTCTGATCTATTCTTTATGGGCACTACATTCTTACCTCTTACTTTTCTTGCAGCAGCAAAGCAACTCTTTCCTGCCCATGTATTTACCTGTATACACAATATCGATTGTATGTATATTAGGTTATATTTGAGTATTCATAATAAAGAAAGAGGGGTCTAGATTTACTAGACACGTTATCCAGTAAATCAAGCTGTCTAGTTACACATGACCACAGGTATTGCAAGAATCTCCATTCCCACTCTGTATTTTGTTTTTAACTCTCTTTTTAAAAATTACTGTTTTTATACTCATCTTTCAAGGCTGTTTTTTCAGGCTTATCAGAAAATAAAACATTAATCATCCCGATCCTATAGAGATAAAAGCCTCAAGAGACAAATATCTTTTCTTGTTTTACAGTGAGTTCATCATAATGGAATTTTTCATCTCTTTGTCTTTTAATCTGGGCTAAAAAATGATTCTTTGATCTTTGAGATTGATACATGCATAACATAGGTTCATTCTTCCTTGTGACAATACTGAGAGGTCAGCAGGTCTGGTTAATTTATTACAAACTCTTATTTGTAAAGTACCAGTTTTAGGTACTTAATATTCTTGGCATTACACTCAGAATACAGAATGCAATTACTCAATTTCTCCCTCTTCCAACTTTAAGAGGTGGAAAAAAAGATGGGAAAAGTTTACAATCAAAGAGTTTGGGGAAGGATCTTATATTCAAGTTCATGTTTGAGAAATAACAATGTGCAATCTGAAGTGTGTTTGAAACTACTCTTTGGACTGTCCGCACATGTCCAGTGATATGCTGCTTTCTTCCTGTATTCAAGATGTGAGGACAGCCTGTTGTTTGGAAAAATGATGCAAACCATGTTCTTCCTGCTATGCCTCAAAATTAAGGCATGTGTCCTGTGGAAAAACAAAGAGAGAAACTGATTAGCTTATTCTCCTTACCTGTTCCTTCTCTGTTTCTTTGGAGGTTGTCACTGTCTATAAGGGAGTTGCTAGGAAAGCTAGAGGGCTAAATCCAGGACATTCCCATCCCCAAGCACTCTCACACCAAGGTACTCCTACCCCTTCCTTTTGTGAGAATAGAGGAAAAAGTTAGATCTAGACTCTGGGGATGAAGAAGTCGGGCCTTATGAAGAGACAGGGGTCTCCTCAATGAGAACTTGTCTAGTAGCAGCAGCAACCAAACTGAAAATGCTCCCCAAGAAGAGAACACATGTAAGGCACAAACCAGTTTCCTCTCTTCTCCCACTATCTGCTAATTGCTTCACAGTAGCTTCTCTATCCCCATTCCTCCTTGCCCCAGTTCCTGATGTAGCTGCACTCATGTGCTACAGACCTTGATACAGATTCATCACTTTCCACAATCTCTGCCTTCATGTGCATGGATATGTGGCAGCAGCAGTGGTTATCTATAGAAATAAAGACCTCGTGGAATATAGTCCATGTGGATGTTATTCCTGCCAGGGCCAGAATGAGAAAAGGAAAACTTTGGTTCCTTAGCAGGACGGTGGGCAAAAGTCACAGGAGTGATGTAGCTAGATAGGAAACAGTATATGATATCAACATTTCATTATGGTCATTGATCAAAGATACCATATAAGAAAACATAAAATATAATAAAATATTCAACAGTTTCACATGTAAGCAAATAGTCATTCTGTGCCATGGAGGTGGACCTCTCATGATGTATCCATGTCACTACGTAGCAAAGTCATGCAGCAGACCTATTGAAGTCTAAGAAATTACTACCCTTGTTGATGGTCTACCTTCATATGAATCAGAATATTTGCATAGAAACATTTGTTTGGATTTTTGTTGGAAAATGCTACTTTCCTGCCATATCTCTTTGATCTAGCCTTAGCAGCATGCTGGCCCCAAGAGTAAGGCTCCATTGGGAAGACCTCTATAAATGGTACACAGCCAATCTCAGTGGGATAATGTGTGCATAAGCTGCTTGTTGCTGTTGTTTTACAAACCAAGTTATTTTAAAAAGAGATTAGATCAAGAGCCGTAGAATAGATTTAAATCTTGATTTGCTAAAGATGTTTACTGGGTGACTCTTTCTCAACTTGATAGCAGTGATATCTAAGGGGTTGCCACAAAGACAAGGGAGTCAGGCTATTCTCCAAAGCACCTGAGGGCAGGACAAGAAGCAACGGATGGAAACTAATCAAGAAGAGAAGCAACCTATAACAAAGAATAAATAAATGACAGTTAGAACAATTAATCAGTAGAACAGTAGAATTTACAACCAGAAGTTGTAAATGCTCCAACACTGGAAGTTTTTAAGAAGAGACTGGACAACCATTTGTCTGAAGTGATATAGGGTTTCCTGCCTAAGCAAGGGGTTGGACTAGAAGACTTCAAAGGTCACTTCCAACTGTGTTGTCCTATCCTATCCTACCCTACCCTATCCTATCCTATCCTATCCTATCCTATTATTAACTGTTCCTATCTCATAAGTTTGTTGTTGTGTGAATAAAATGGAGAACCCAGGTAAGTTGTCCTAAGTTGTATAAGAAAAGGTGAAGTAGAACATCAGCAAAGTCAAGCATGAGTATGGAGGGGTGTGTGTGTGTGTGTGTGTGTGTGTGTGATAACAAACAGAAATAAGATTGGGGTAAAATTAAATTATCAAGTAGCAAGTACAATCCTAATGATTTCTATATGAGAACAGTAAGTGAAACCAATCAGCAACAGGAAACATCAGAAAAATCCAAATCCAAACAAAATACACATTTGTGTTCCTCTGTGCATCTTGTAGTAAGCAAGTGTCGTTTGAAGATGGAATTACTGGATGCCTCTAGGCAAGAAATTGCCAGTTGTGGCCATTCTGTGTGTACTTTTGTTTACAAATAAATTACACATGCAATACATAATTTTAACTAATTGATCATCTGCCACTATTTGATTTAAATGGAGTTACCCTATTATCAACAGAATTCCTTTACTTCATATTGGTGCTTTAAAAAGCCTCCACAATTTATTCAACAACAGTTGCTACTTGATGTTAAAAGAAGTGTTATTTTAAAATTTTCCTGTTAAAGTAAGACATTAGATTCAATAAAAAATATTTGAGCACCTAACTCATGGCTATCAAAATTCAGCTTTGCAAATAAAAAGTAAAACTATTTTTGAATTAAATGTGTTTCTAAAGGATTCCAGTCTCTTTTGAGGCCTGTAATTCTTAAACAGGTATCATAGGCACCACTGTGGACAAATAGACTAAGCTGTGAGGTTTCATAAAAACATAGTGATCTTCATTCTGAAAACAAAATTCTTAAATAAGATCATTTTAATTGGCTTTTCCTTTGTTGTGGTGACAGCTTTGGAAAACCTTTGGGCCATATCTGGCTTTATGTTGTGCGTCAATAATTGGATGGCTAATATATATATATGTTTTTAAGTATTTACTGTTTCATGTTTTAATTGTGAGAGCCCGAGTCTTCGGAGATGGGGCGCATACAAGTGCAAATAATAAATAAATAATAAATATATCACAGAGTAGAAGGAAAATACTGGGCGAAAAGCCGAAAAATATGGTCATAGAACTAGTTTTTATCTTTTAAGAAGTTCTTAAATTGAAACACAAATTTCTAGAATTAATTTTAGATCAGAGCTCCCTTTTATTTGCTTTGAAAGCAGGCAAGGTGATCCAATATATATCAGAATTGTCCATTTCAAAAATCAAAAATTAACTATATTTTGCCTATGGTTAAATAAATCTGCACATCTTAATGACTGTTTGTTTGCTTTTTTCTCACCATTCTCACTCAAGCCTTATTTTGTGTGTGCGTGGTCATCACTACACAGTCTACTCAACTAAACACAGGAGAGAAGAACAATTGTGTAATTTCTATAGTTTTTCAATGTATGTTAGCAGACAATAGGCAATAAAATTGTTTTATTCAGCAAACTGGAATTTCAGCCAACCTAGGAAAACCACAGGCACAAAGGAACAATTCTGGGAGAGTTATATTTCCCTTGGTGGAGGACTTCCTAGAGCTTCTGGCCTTAATTCACATTCTTCCTTTCTCATTGAAAATATTTTATGAATGGAAAAGACCCAGAGGTCTATTGGAAAGAGAGATAAACTGCCTAAAGTTCTTTAATGTTAGTTTATAAGGGTGACCACAGGGTTCAGTGTCCAAAGATAGGCATTGAACCTAAAGTCCTAAAGAGCTAGAGAAATAGCTGAGAACACTTTGAAGGATTAATTTAAATCAAGGTATTGAAAGAGATGATGGTGTAGTCAGTTTCACAAATCTCTGTAAGAATACTCTTCAATATTCTTAGAAATTATACTGCACCCACTGTATTTTCTCAGAAATAAGAAAAGCATCTTAACTGAAGATACTGACATGTCATGAAATTGATAATATTTGCTTAGTTTTCAATTTTATACATATACACACACACCACTGTTTAGGATTAGAACAACAAGGCAGAACTTCTTTCTCCAAAGGTTTCTTTTGTTCATGTCCATGCTAGGCCTCAGTTTTTAGGGTAGCTAATTATTTTGAGGTCTGAGCAACAGGAAGTCCTTTGTACTAAATTAGAAACAATGATTATTCCCTGGCCCACCCTTTCAGCCTTCACCTGCAACTGGAAGGAAATGCTTGCAACGAGGAAAGAAACAACAGGAACAGGGAGCTTCCAAAGTTGAAAGAAGTTGAAAGATTCTAAATCAAGCAATCTGCAAACAGTTAGAGAACACTATAGACACATGGGGATGATTACACAATAGCTCTTTCCAAATCAAATCTTTTGTGCACCCTCAGAATTTAGTCTCTTTATGGATCCTATCAATTTGCTGGTGCTTCCCCACTCCTTTATATTGTTGAAAGAAATATCCTTCTGGGTTCAGTTCCAAGTGGGGAAAAAGACACTGGAAACATGGAGGCTGCTTGGAAAGTTTAATGGTGAACAGGACCACATGGTCTGGAGCTCCAGAGAAAGATGATCACATGCTTGAAGGAGAAGATCAAGAAAAAAAGGGCTGAGGTGCTGAGAGTATCTGGGTTTTATAACCTTTGTTGGGATTTGAATTGAAGCTTGTTTCTAATTGGTTGTCAGACTCCCATGAGGGGCAACTCTGTAGGCTGTCCTGAGTTCCAAGCTTGGTTGACCCTTGCTGGATGATCTATGCCCTTAAAAGGGCTTTTGGCAATTGCTATAGCTTTACCTGGAGACCTTTCTTATGTAAAGTATTCTGGCTCAGGCCTTAATGGCCCACCCATTAACAAAGGTGGGGGTGAGATTCTGCTTCTGGGGTTCTACTCTTTTTAGAAGAAATATTCTGCCTTTTAAATATCTACCAGAATACTTCATTTTTCTAGGAGAGTTGGGTGCCAACTTCCTACAATATCATATTTATGTTGCTCTTGTTTGCAGCTTAATTTTTAAATTGGCTTAAGGGAAAACATGTATAGCTAAGATAAAACAGATTTCAAGGTTATTTAGCCCACACGGCAGACTACCCTTCTGTGCAAAATTCCCCTGCTGCTGTGTTCTCTCACTAACTTCTGAACCTTTATCATCAGTGATAGAATAACACTGTGAGTAGAACTTTGCCTAATACTGTATATGAATGTTTGCTGACTTGAAACCTACTATTATCTTTTTTTAAGCTAGCTAATTGTTATGTATGTAGGTTTGAATGTTATTGGTTTAGTTTGAATTGTTCTTGTAAAATAGGATTGGTTTAAATAGTGCGGAAAACCCTGCACTCCCATTGGCTGGCAACTCGACTGCTGGCTATAAGAAGCAGCCGTAGCCCAGCCAAGTCGGGTCCATTCAAGCTGTAGTCACTTAATAAACTCTTGACTGAAGCTCTTCGCGTCTGACTCTTCATGCAAACTTAACACTAATTAAGAGCTTTTATATAAAAAGTAGGTGCAGGTGACACTATGTTGTTGTTTCTTCAGTCACTTGAGGTAAATGGGTTTCAGATATCTAAAGCCAACAGGAGCATTCAACAGGAATACAAGAGAAAAATACTACTTTAAAACCACATCCAGAGGTCAAATTTGTGATGGAATACTGAGGAGTAAAGGCTTATGTCATCTGTTTCTGTCCTGAAATTGTTTTGTTCTATCCTGGCCTCATGGCAACTAGACAGTGTGGATTATCCCACAGTTACCTGCTTCATTATGAAGACTAAACTTTAAATATTGTTCTAGGATTAAAAGTTGAGCAGTGCTTTGCTGGGTTTTTCTTTTACCTTGTTTTAATTGTTGGGTTGTAGATAACCTAAAATCTGGTTGTGACAGAAATAGGATGAAAATCTAGGCTTGATTCTGAAATGCTTCTTGCCTCAGCAAAATACAGGATAAATTTAGGAACTGGAGAAATTTTGAGCAGTTGGAATCCTAACACCTGGAGTGGGAGGAAGACATTCCTAATAACATTGATAGTAACTGGGTATAAGCATATAAAAAAGTCCATTTAGGCATTGAAGTGTTCATTAATGCTATAGGGAGCCAGAAAAGATACTTTCTGTAGATTAAGATGCAGGGAGTCTCTTGCCTTGACAATTCCTCACCTGCTTAAATCTCTTTCCTTCTATCCCACCCATTCTGATCTGCAGGGGTGTCAAACTCGCATCATGTGATGTATTGGGACTTTTTCCCTTTCACTAAATGGGGTGGGGCCAGCACCTGATGCATCCGGGCCACAAGTTTGACACCCCTGATCTAAAGGATGTAAAAATACCTTTTGATGTTTTCATTTGTTTGTTTTAACTTCTGAGGGTATTGTGTCTGATTCCAGTGCTGTAGCTCATGTCGTTTATTGACATAGTTGCTTCCTGCATCCTTGAGGAGAATTCCAAGCTGGCTAGAGCCTTGCTACTTTGACCTTCATCTTTTGGATTTTTGGTGGTCTTGTTGATACTAAATAAGCAGCGTTACCTCTGGCTGAAAATTTCTTAAAACCACCCCAAAAATACTTCTAAAAGAAAACTATTAGACATTTTTCATTAATAAGTATCATCCTAGAAGCTATTTACACAATATAATGATATTGAAAAATAAGAGTATTAATATAAGAAAGCTGTACGTTCCTATTATGATTTGGATCCAAAGAGCCCTTCCAGTAATGAAGAACTGTTTCATGCTACATATCAGATCAAGTAAGCTCAATTTCAGGAGTTGTATGGATGGTGTCAACCCCAGCATTCTTGAGTAGCTCTAGTATACCAAGAACCTCACAGAGTGCAATGTTGATATCTATCAAATATTTCTAACCAGTTATTTTAAGTAGCAGCATTAGTCATAGGCATGGTTTCGTTGACATCAAATGAAAAAGCAGGCACAAGCTTTTTTACTCTTTACAAAACAATGGGATAGAATAGTGTTTGAGTCTTTTTCTTCCTATAATTTGTTTTGCAATGATCAGAGACCTGCTCTTTTTGTATTTATTTAGTAACTAGAACCTATGATTAGGATCCACTTTTGAGATGAACTGACTTTTAACAGCTGTTTTAGCCATAGGTAATCCATATATAGGCAGAAAACAACATTTCCTCATGCTACCTGGAAAATAAACATTCAGAAATACACTTGGTATATATTCATCTTTTTCTTTATTTCTGCAGTAGGTCTATTGTATATCAAGAATGCATTAAATACAAGTTGACTGCACAACCCATATCCACCAATTTTAAGATATTCAGATGGATTTTACTTCCATTGTCCTGTTCTACTGACTATCATACAAGAAGACCTGTTATAATTCTGATAGATTCACCAATATTTAATGGTATAAATAAATATATGACTAATTTAAGGCACAATTTAATAAGTACTAGCTGAAGTGAGAAAAAAGTTTCAGTAATTTTCTAAATACTGCAGCAGGAATAACTTTCAGTTACTTGATCAGTACAGTCCTTTTTCTTTTCCAGAGTAATTGCAAAGATCAAAGGAGGGATTTCTCAGTTAACATGAAAAACAGTATATATTTTCATTGGGGCATTTTGAGAATATCTTTAAAAAATGAATGCAGAGGCAACATTTGGATGTTATAGAAAACTAGTAGAGTTGGTCCTAGTTAGTATTTGATGGAGGACTATTTGGGAATTCCAGGGCTGTGGCTGTAGACTGTGAGAAGAAATCAGTAACACACCACTTCTGTGTCCTATGAGGAAAACTGATATGTTCCTGCTAGTCACCCTGAGCCAATTTAACTTAAAGGTGAAAAAACTGCAACCAAATACCATATGGTATGTAGAGTTGTTGATACATAGTACATTTTACATGGCATGTTAAACTGAGATTTTAATGATCTCTAAAATAGCATCCACTGAAATATCTAGACATGATGACCATTTTAAAGTTAGATTGGTATCAGTTCAGAAAAACTCTCAAAGATTTATATGTAATTATACTAATATATGCTTTCCAGTGAGATAAAGTTCTTAATATTATCCAGGCTGCTTGAATTTCCAAGTAAATAATCCTGTGATGGAAATAATGTTTTAATAGACAAGTTGAGTATACTGGACTTGAGTATACTGGACACAGTGATATATGTTATGTATGTATGTAATCTATGTGGCAACCCATCTCACAAAAAAGTGAGATGCATAATTAAAAAATAATAAATATATTAAAGCATTCACTATTATAAATATAAAAGAGAGGGTTAATCAAAGTAGGGGAGCCATTGCAAAGATCTGATCTAGCCTGAAGACATATTCATGCCTTGAGGGACTTGGGGTTAACAGGGATGGAGCTAATCTTACTTCCAGGGGAGAAGATTCCATAAGATGGATGTAATGGCAGAGAAGACCCATTTCCTGGGACATGGCAACCAGAGAATTGCAGTATGCATTTTCTTGCCACCTGTCCCTTATGTAGTCTGACCCTCATGAAGTGTTTTAAAGATCCTTAAAAGGTTAAAAATAGCACCTTGAATTGGACCCTGAAATTTGCAAACCAGTGCATTTCTTAGAGCACAGTTATAAAATGATTTATTCTAGGGGCACATAGAACTGCCTTGCATTTTGCACCAACTGAAGCTTCTGGATTCTCTTCAAGAGCAGCCACAGGTCAACCACATTACAGTAGTCTGATTGGGAGATAACTAGACATGAGTGACAGGGAGCAACAGGGACACAATACAAAACTGTGCTAAGACCCCCCAAGTCATGACTACCATCTGCTTTTCCAGCAGGAGTCATGAGTCCAGGAGGATCCGCAGCTTGCAACTTGGATCAATCTGGCAAAGTGCCATCCATTCCAACACCAAAGATGGCATAGTCTTAGAACCAGAAAGCCCGAAAGCAAAATGCCATTCAATCTTGCCAGAGTAAGCTACAAACTGTTCTTCATGTACACCCTCACAACCTCTGGGCACCGGGATAAAATGTTCACAGCATTGTTTAATTTGCAAGGGACAAAGATACATAATTGGGTATCAACAGCATGCTGCTGATACCTTATGCCATAGTGACAGATGAACTCACAGAAGAGTGTTGTATAGAAGTTAAATAGGAAAGGGGAAAACACTGCACCCTGTAGCACCCTACATAATAGTGATCAAGTGTGAGATTTCTCCTCCCCAATTACCACTGATTGGAATCGGCTTTGGAGAAAGGAGGCAAACCAATACAGTTGGTGCAGACTACCCCCAGTCTTCTGAGCCAATCAGGAAGGTTATCATGGTTGTATCAGAAGCTGTAGAGAGGTCAAATAGAGCAAGGATGATGCACAATCTCCATCCCACCTTCATCAGAGATTGTCCCGAAGCATGACTGATTATATTTCCATCTCAGATCGGAAACCTAACTGAAGGGGATTCAGATAATTCGCTTCTTCCAAGGTCCTCTGAAGTTGCTGTGCAAAATCTTTTCAATCATCTTTCCCAAAAAGGGGAGGTTAGTTAACAGTCATAAATTGTCCAATATAGTGGTGCCCAGTGATGGCTTCTTGAGGAGTGTGATGAACCAAGACCTTCTTAAGATGTGAAGGGTCAATCCCCTCACTCAAAGAAGAATTAACCACCATTAGAACTCCCCAGTCCGCTTTAACCAGCCATGGATCTAAAAAGCAGGTGTCTCAGCTCATTGTCCTAATGCCCCTGTCCATATGTTTTTTTTAAACAAGTTTTATTCATTTTTCCACCTTTTAACATCTCATTTTAGAGAACAGCATGATTACAGGTTTCACATATATATGCAAATATGACCATAGTTACATATTCAATTTTTGTATTCAATTTCTTATCTTAACAATGCTTTTATACATTTTCTATTTTATTGTAATATTCCCAACGCATATCTCATTTTTAATTCGCATATATTAACTTCATAATTATTATACTTTAATACTTTTAACTGTCACATTTGTATAGTCCTCTTAAATTCTGATTAATAATACTCCTTCTATAAATTGGTTTCCTCCCTAAAATATCAGTTTAAGTGCGCCACCTCCAAGTTACATATTCATTATCTCCCCTTTTAAATCCCATTAAGTGTTTAACATTTTATTACCTAAAACATTAAAAATAATATTCCCTATTAAAATTACACAACATATGTAAATGAGATTCTGCATGGTTTTCCCTTTTTGATTTCATAGAATTTATCTACATTTTCAAAAAGAACAAAGGGACATATTAAACTACTCATTTAGTCCTAAACCCTGATGTAAATTCCATTTCAGCTCTCCTCCTAAATAATTCCATTTATCTCCATATATTTCAATATATTTAATTAACATGTTCTATTATTTGTTACCATTATCTCTATACATAAAGGAAAAGAGCATTAACAAAAAATAACAATTCTATTTTACATCTTATCAATCTATATGTCCCCATTTCACAACTACAAGTTTATTTATATTACCCACCAGTACCTTGCAGAATCCCCTCCCCAAATATCATTCAGCCATTATCTCTGTGTGTAATTTTTAAAAAAATTCCCCATTTTTTTAGAATTCCCATATTTCTTGATTCCCAAGTCCTGTTTCTTTTCCTTTCCTTCCCCTAATATTTTCTCCTTTATTCTTTCACTCCAGTTTTTAACCCCCTGTCTCTATAACTCCCTTCCGCCCTTCGAATTTCTGCTGATTCTTTCCTTTTTTAATTTTTCGGATATTTCCCTCTTTATTCAATTTCCCAAATGTCCGATCTTTATTCCCCAACTGTTTTCCTCTTTCTTTCCAGAGTCTTTGTTTCTTGATGGTAGTTAAAGATGGCTCCTTGCTCCTCCTCCTCTCTTCTGTCCTCTGTCTTTGTTGTTCATACTCTGCAATCGCCTCTTCAAAAAATTTAAAACAAAGCCTAAAGTTTCACCTTGTTTTGTAATGTTTCTTTCATGTTTCGAAGTTCCATCTTTAATTCCTGAAGAGATATCACCATTTTACAGCTTTCTAATTAGTCCAAAGAATGTCTTAAATTAGTTTACAACAGTCCACTTTTAGTCCTCAGCTAGTCCAATGCCAAATCCATATCAGAATCAACAATTAATCCAAGGGCAGAATCTTCATGTTTCTTTCTTTATTTCAATGTTTCAAAGTTCTTGTTTTATTATATCAATTTTCCTTGTATTTTAAGAAACAGAGTCTTTTATAAAACAAATTAAAGTTAACTC
>CM019149.1:111663892-111759486 GCA_009733165.1 Naja naja
CTTTTGTGTGTCCAATCACAGTTGGCCAATAAATAATTCTATTCTATTCTATCTATCCTGTCTCCCTCTTCTTTAAAAAGAGAGCAGAGCTATATATTTCTTGGTTATTTCTTTTTTGAACTTTTAAGACTTGTTCTGGATAACTCTTTCTCTTTCCATAACACATCACCTCATTACTTAAAATAATTGCATTCAAGTCAGTTTGAAATGTACAAATAAACCAAAAAAGGAAAAATAGGAGTGTGTATGTTTTGGAAATAATTTATAAGAGTGTTTAGAAATACATGGCAATACAAAGAGCAGATCTTTAAAGCAGCTGCTGCTTTTTCAGGTTTTCTTTCAAGCATGTTTTTCAGGTTTTCATTCAAGCCTATAAAGATGTAGTTGCTTTAATGAGCTGACTCATATTGAAACACCTTTTCTGAATTAATTTAAAATCACACAATAGCCTAGAAAATACTGTTGACAAAATGGGTTGTTGCTTTATGGCTTCTAGTGACATCTTTTAAAACAAAAATAAATAAAAGTAACTAGGGACATTTGAAAAGTCTGACCTTCTCCATAAGAATTCATTTTCAGAGCTGTTTGCAAAATTACATCTTTGCCTTTCAAACAAGTTAATAACCACTCTTCCAAAGTCTCAACATATGCTATCTTGAGAGTTTTTCAGATCTTTTTTAAAAATAGTCCTCCTTGAATTTAAACAATACACTCAGAAGCTTAGTATACAGTGGTGGTAACCACTAGTGTTATTTCCCCTCCCCACTCTGCTTTTTAAATAACCTGTTATTGTATCTGCAAAATATGCACTACCTTGCACAGAATGCAAAACACCAAATTAAATGCATCTACAAAGTGACCAGGGAGCAAACAAACAAAGCTCCAAAATAGCAATGTCTGTAAAAAAACTGCCTGTTTCTGTTTATATCAATTTCACTGTCATCCTACAGAAGGAGGAAGTTAGGAATATTCCTCAAAGCCATTGGTTATAAGATGAAAAATGACTCTCCATGTCATTTGTTTGTATCTTTGCAAAGACAGAACATTTCATCTGTGCCCCTTAGGCTATTTTAGATGTGAAATATAGGCAGATGCCTCTACTGTTATGCAGAAACACCCTTTGTACTTCCCATTGAGCATATATTTCAAATGGGCTTAGGGCAAACACAATATAGAATATACTGTATACAGGTCAAACTATTTGTCTTTCTAACTGGAATTTTCTACAGTGATTGATGGTTGCTGGTCTTGATTTTCTACTAAATCTGGGAATACCTCCGGTTGAACTTGAAACTTTAACATTCACATTATGTTTTCTGCCACTGAACTATTTCCCTGGTCATTTCATCAGTCATGTACAGTATTTATCACATCTCTATTCATTTCAGTAGTTTGGGTTGTTTATTGGGGAAACCCAAACCAATCAGGGCCAATGAAAGTATGAATATGTCTTCAATCTTAATGTTGCCTATCCAGATTCCTTTATCAGTCCATCTATGTGCTTCCAAACCCTGGATTCTTTTCATTAAGATTCCAAATACCTATCACAGGAATTTCAAACTCCCAAAATCCATTCACATATCAAAAATTTTCCAAACCACTAACCTTTGCAATGCTTAGTAAATTCAAGTGAGATTTTTTCTTTTTCTTTTTGGGGTTTCACTTTTCCCCAAATACCTTCTGATATATTCAGATTGGAGGCACATCTATATGTTTGCAAATTAGAATTTATACCAGATATCTCAAACAATCAATGCCATCCTTTTGCTTCTTCATATCTGACCAGTTGCTGAGTGTACTTGGCATCTTTCTGTAGCAGAGATGGTATTCAGCCAAGTTCTGACAGGTTCTGGAGACCGTTAGTGGAAATTTTGAGTAGTTCAGAGACCCAGTAAATACTACCTCTGGCTTGGCCCTGCCCCATCTATTTGCTGCCTCCCGAGTCCCAGCTGATAGAAGTCCCAGCTGATGGCTGGGTCTTCTTTGTTGCCCTGCACAGAGAATGGAGCTGGAAAGCACGTTAGTGGGGTGGGAAGGGAATGAGGATTTTAAAGTACCCTTCCCCTGGAGTGAGGAGGAATGGAGATTTTGCAGTATATCCTTCCCTGGGTGGAGTGGAAATGGGGATTTTACAGTATCCTTCCCCTGCCACACCACCAACCCATCCCATCAACACCACACTATGCCCGCCATACCATGCCCACAAAACCGTTGGTAAAAATTGAATACCACACTGTTCTGTAGGCTCACCGAGGCTAAGGATAAATGACTATCCGTTATTGCCTCTTGGAGAAAAAAAACACAATTTATTAGCATTTCCGAAATTCTCATATAGTCCTTGTAATTGGCTATATCCATTTGCCAGATTGTTCAGCAGTTTGCAAAAAGCATCCTGCCAGATGACTGTTCTCTCAGTCTCCTCCACCCAACACTCCTGGTTTAGGAAGATACTTAACCTAAAGTCAGGCCTCATTTTGCTTCACAATTCAAGCAGGCTTTGGAACTTAATACATGTCTGGTGTCAGGGTGACCAAGCAGTCTTTCTAGGCTTTTCAATACATTTTTTTGTTGTGTCTACAAAAACACTATAACATTGGAAGTTCTACAGATGCTTGGAGAAGATGTTTTCTTCTTTTTTTCTGGGTAGTGGTGATTGTGGTGGGATTTTGATTGCTACTGTGGTATCTCTGGACACCTGCATAACTGGATAGAAGCATTCCTGTTAAAAAGACAACAAATGGTCAAAAGTGGAAATGTTCTATCAAATTCTGTACCTGTCAACAGTGGTGTCCCTCAAGGCAGTGTTCTAGGTCCAACTCTCTTCATACTCTACATAAATGACCTCTGTGATCATATTAAGAGCAATTGTGTTTTCTTCGCTGATGATGTAAAGCTATTCAACACCACAGATAATTCTGCTACCCTTCAAAAAGACCTTGACTATATATCAGAATGGTCAAACAAATGGCAACTTCAAATCTCAACAAATAAATGCTCTGTCTTACATATTGGCAAAAAAAAAAATCAGAAAATAAAATACAAGCTGAATAGTCAAGACCTTGTTGATGATCCAAACTCTGTCAAGGACCTTGGGTACTCATCTCAAATTATCTAAGTGCTAGAGCCCACTGTAACTACATAGCCAAAAGGCATTAAGAGTTGTTAACCTAATCCTATGTAGCTTTTTCTCTGGTAATATCACACTACTAACTAGAGCATACAAAACATTTGCTAGACCAATACTTGAATACAGCTCACCAGTCTGGAACCCACATTACATATCTGATATTAACACAGTTGAGAAAGTCCAGAAATATTTCACAAGAAGAGTTCTCCTCCTCTACTCATTGCAGAATACCTTATGCCACCAGACTTGAGGTTCTAGACCTAGAAAACCTAGAACTACGCCGTCTTCGGTCGATCTAAGTATAGTATATAAAATCATACATTGCAATGTCCTACCTGTCAATGAATACTTCAGCTTCAACCATAACAATACAAGAGCACACAATAGATACAAACTCAAGTTAACACCAAACTTGATTGCAGGAAATACGACTTCAGCAACAGAGTGGTCAATGTCTGGAATACTCTACCTGACTCTGTGGTTTCTTCCCCAAACCCCAAAACTTTAACCTTAGACTGTCTACTATTGACCTCACCCCTTTCCTAAGAGGTCTGTAGGGGTGCATAAAGCGCACCAAAGTGCCTACCATCCCTGTCCTATTGTTTCTTTTATTTTCTTATATGTATCCATGTATTTATAACTATGTTTATACTTATACCTATTATCTTATAAGCAATTGTCTAATCAAATAAATAAATAAATAAATAAATAAATAAATAAATAAATAAATAAAAAAAACTGGAAGAAAATGTGACTAACAGGAATTTTCTCTTAAGAACACAAGGATTGTGCCTTGGTGACATCACAATCATGGCTGAATTTTGCTGTATATTGATGATTGCAGTATGTTGTGGATTTTAAACATCTAATCATCCTTTCGTCTTTGGTAGAACTAATGAGAGAGGAAAGCATGGAAAATGGGACATCTATCGCATCATGAAAACTTCACTCATCTACATTCATGCCCTTGCCATAGTCTTTAGGAGCTGAAACAATTGTTTGTCTAAGAAATGTTGATCCTTGGTTGTGGAAGATTGTCTGCTTTGGCTGTCTCCTCAAATTTGTGGTGTCTGTGTGTGAACGATCATGAATCATCTTTCTGTCATTAAAATAATCAAAATGAATGTGTTGTAAAAAAACTGGTGAGCTGGCAAAGGACAAAACTAGTTTGAATTTTTTTCCTGATTATATTGAAGTAGAGTGTTTTCAGCACACAAATGTGCACTCTTTCCCTTTTTTTCTCCTTTGCTCCAGGACTCTGTTGCTGGTATCTAATATTCATGTTGAAACATGGTAATTGGAAAGAATTCCATATTTAAGATTGTCATACCAGAATAGATCAGGTTAACATAAAATACAGGGGAGGCTTTATTGCCTGAACTGCACAGAGGGTGTGTCACTGTGTCAAACAAAAACACAGAGAGCACACTAAATAAACTCGGGGGTCTTAAGTTAACACTTTTCTGCTTAAGATCTGACCAGAAACAAAGTCAGAATAATAAGATAAGATCAAACCATTTGTGTGTGCTCTGTTTTCCAAAGGAATGTTTTATTTTCTTTGAGACATTCAGGCTGCTTACAAGTGATCCCTACTTCATTCTGAGTCTTTTATATGATTGAAGTCATTTAGATACTTCTTTTTACAGTACAGACAGACCAGTCAGTAGTCTGATCTATTCTTTATAGGCACTACATTCTTACCTCTTACTTTTCTTCCAGCAGCAAAGCAACTCTTTCCTGCCCATGTATTTACCTGTATACACAATATCGATTGTATGTATATTAGGTTATATTTGAGTATTCATAATAAAGAAAGAGGGGTCTAGATTTACTAGACACGTTATCCAGTAAATCAAGCTGTCTAGTTACACATGACCACAGGTATTGCAAGAATCTCCATTCCCACTCTGTATTTTTTTTTACTCTCTTTTTAAAAATTACTGTTTTTATACTCATCTTTCAAGTCTATTTTTTCAGGCTTATCAGAAAATAAAACATTAATCATCCCGATCCTATAGAGATAAAAGCCTCAAGAGACAAATATCTTTTCTTGTTTTACAGTGAGTTCATCATAATGGAATTTTTCATCTCTTTGTCTTTTAATCTGGGCTAAAAAATGATTCTTTGATCTTTGAGATTGATACATGCATAACATAGGTTCATTCTTCCTTGTGACAATACTGAGAGGTCAGCAGGTCTGGTTAATTTATTACAAACTCTTATTTGTAAAGTACCAGTTTTAGGTACTTAATATTCTTGGCATTACACTCAGAATACAGAATGCAATTACTCAATTTCTCCCTCTTCCAACTTTAAGAGGTGGAAAAAGATGGGAAAAGTTTACAATCAAAGAGTTTGGGGAAGGATCTTATATTCAAGTTCATGTTTGAGAAATAACAATGTGCAATCTGAAGTGTGTTTGAAACTACTCTTTGGACTGTCCGCACATGTCCAGTGATATGCTGCTTTCTTCCTCTCTTCAAGATGTGAGGACAGCCTGTTGTTTGGAAAAATGATGCAAACCATGTTCTTCCTGCTATGCCTCAAAATTAAGGCATGTGTCCTGTGGAAAAACAAAGAGAGAAACTGATTAGCTTATTCTCCTTACCTGTTCCTTCTCTGTTTCTTTGGAGGTTGTCACTGTCTATAAGGGAGTTGCTAGGAAAGCTAGAGGGCTAAATCCAGGACATTCCCATCCCCAAGCACTCCCACACCAAGGTACTCCTACCCCCTCCTTTTGTGAGAATAGAGGAAAAAGTTAGATCTAGACTCTGGGGATGAACAAGTCGGGCCTTATGCAGAGACAGGGGTCTCCACAATGAGAACTTGTCTAGTAGCAGCAGCAACCAAACTGAAAATGCTCCCCAAGAAGAGAACACATGTAAGGCACAAACCAGCTTCCTCTCTTCTCCCACTATCTGCTAATTGCTTCACAGTAGCTTCTCTATCCCCATTCCTCCTTGCCCCAGTTCCTGATGTAGCTGCACTCATGTGCTACAGACCTTGATTCTCATTCATCACTTTCCACACTCTCTGCCTTCATGTGCATGGATATGTGGCAGCAGCAGTGGTTATCTATAGAAATAAAGACCTCGTGGAATATAGTCCATGTGGATGTTATTCCTGCCAGGGCCAGAATGAGAAAAGGAAAACTTTGGTTCCTTAGCAGGACGATGGGCATAAGTCACAGGAGTGCTGTAGCTAGATAGGAAACCGTATATGATATCAACATTTCATTATGGTCATTGATCAAAGATACCATATAAGAAAACATAAAATATAATAAAATATTCCAACAGTTTCACATGTAAGCAAATAGTCATTCTGTGCCATGAAGGTGGACCTCTCATGATGTATCCATGTCACTACGTAGCAAAGTCATGCAGCAGACCTACTGAAGTCTAAGAAATTACTACCCTTGTTGATGGTCTACCTTCATATGAATCAGAATATTTGCATAGAAACATTTGTTTGGATTTTTGTTGGAAAATGCTACTTTCCTGCCATATCTCTTTGATCTAGCCTTAGCAGCATGCTGGCCCCAAGAGTAAGGCTCCATTGGGAAGACCTCTATAAATGGTACACAGCTGATCTCAGTGGGATAATGTGTGCATAAGCTGCTTGTTGCTGTTGTTTTACAAAAATTTTAAAAAGAGATTAGATCAAGAGCCGTAGAATAGATTTAAATCTTGCTTTGCTAAAGATGTTTACTGGGTGACTCTTTCTCAACTTGATAGCAGTGATATCTAAGGGGTTGCCACAAAGACAAGGGAGTCAGGCTATTCTCCAAAGCACCTGAGGGCAGGACAAGAAGCAACGGATGGAAACTAATCAAGAAGAGAAGCAACCTATAACAAAGAATAAATAAATGACAGTTAGAACAATTAATCAATAGAACAGTAGAATTTACAACCAGAAGTTGTAAATGCTCCAACACTGGAAGTTTTTAAGAAGAGACTGGACAACCATTTATCTGAAGTGATATAGGGTTTCCTGCCTAAGCAAGGGGTTGGACTAGAAGACTTCAAAGGTCACTTCCAACTGTGTTGTCCTATCCTATCCTATCCTATCCTATTATTAACTGTTCCTATCTCATAAGTTTGTTGTTGTGTGAATAAAATGGAGAACCCAGGTAAGTTGTCCTAAGTTGTATAAGAAAAGGTGAAGTAGAACATCAGCAAAGTCAAGCATGAGTATAGAGGGGGGGGTGTGTGTGTGTGTGTGATAACAAACAGAAATAAGATTGGGGTAAAATTAAATTATCAAGTAGCAAATACAATCCTAATGATTTCTATATGAGAACAGTAAATGAAACCAATCAGCAACAGGAAACATCAGAAAAATCCAAATCCAAACAAAATACACATTTGTGTTCCTCTGTGCATCTTGTAGTAAGCAAGTGTCATTTGAAGATGGAATTACTGGATGCCTCTAGGCAAGAAATTGCCAGTTGTGGCCATTCTGTGTGTACTTTTGTTTACAAATAAATTACACATGCAATACATAATTTTAACTAATTGATCATCTGCCACTATTTGATTTAAATGGAGTTACCCTATTATCAACAGAATTCCTTTACTTCATATTGGTGCTTTAAAAAGCCTCCACAATTTATTCAACAACAGTTGCTACTTGATGTTAAAAGAAGTGTTATTTTAAAATTTTCCTGTTAAAGTAAGACATTAGATTCAATAAAAAATATTTGAGCACCTAACTCATGGCTATCAAAATTCAGCTTTGCAAATAAAAAGTAAAACTATTTTTTGAATTAAATGTGTTTCTAAAGGATTCCAGTCTCTTTTGAGGCCTGTAATTCTTAAACAGGTATCATAGGCACCACTGTGGACAAATAGACTAAACTGTGAGGTTTCATAAAAACATAGTGATCTTCATTCTGAAAGCAAAATTCTTAAATAAGATCATTTTTAATTGGCTTTTCCTTTGTTGTGGTGACAGCTTTGGAAAACCTTTGGGCCATATCTGGCTTTATGTTGTGCGTCAATAATTGGATGGCTAATATATATATATGTTTTTTAAGTATTTACTGTTTCATGTTTTAATTGTGAGCCGCCCCGAGTCTTCGGAGATGGGGCGGCATACAAGTGCAAATAATAAATAAATAATAAATATATCACAGAGTAGAAGGAAAATACTGGGCGAAAAGCCGAAAATATGGTCATAGAACTAGTTTTTATCTTTTAAGAAGTTCTTAAATTGAAACACAAATTTCTAGAATTAATTTTAGATCAGAGCTCCCTTTTTATTTGCTTTGAAAGTAGGCAAGGTGATCCAATATATATCAGAATTGTCCATTTCAAAAATCAAAAATTAACTATATTTTGCCTATGGTTAAATAAATCTGCACATCTTAATGACTGTTTGTTTGCTTTTTTCTCACCATTCTCACTCAAGCCTTATTTTGTGTGTGCGTGGTCATCACTACACAGTCTACTCAACTAAACACAGGAGAGAAGAACAATTGTGTAATTTCTATAGTTTTTTCAATGTATGTTAGCAGACAATAGGCAATAAAATTGTTTTATTCAGCAAACTGGAATTTCAGCCAACCTAGGAAAACCACAGGCACAAAGGAACAATTCTGGGAGAGTTATATTTCCCCTTGGTGGAGGACTTCCTAGAGCTTCTGGCCTTAATTCACATTCTTCCTTTCTCATTGAAAATATTTTATGAATGGAAAAGACCCAGAGGTCTATTGGAAAGAGAGATAAACTGCCTAAAGTTCTTTAATGTTAGTTTATAAGGGTGACCACAGGGTTCAGTGTCCAAAGATAGGCATTGAACCTAAAGTCCTAAAGAGCTAGAGAAATAGCTGAGAACACTTTGAAGGATTAATTTAAATCAAGGTATTGAAAGAGATGATGGTGTAGTCAGTTTCACAAATCTCTGTAAGAATACTCTTCAATATTCTTAGAAATTATACTGCACCCACTGTATTTTCTCAGAAATAAGAAAAGCATCTTAACTGAAGATACTGACATGTCATGAAATTGATAATATTTGCTTAGTTTTCAATTTTATACATATACACACACACCACTATTTAGGATTAGAACAACAAGGCAGAACTTCTTTCTCCAAAGGTTTCTTTTGTTCATGTCCATGCTAGGCCTCAGTTTTTAGGGTAGCTAATTATTTTGAGGTCTGAGCAACAGGAAGTCCTTTGTACTAAATTAGAAACAATGATTATTCCCTGGCCCACCCTTTCAGCCTTCACCTGCAACTGGAAGGAAATGCTTGCAACGAGGAAGGAAACAACAAGAACAGGGAGCTTCCAAAGTTGAAAGAAGTTGAAAGATTCTAAATCAAGCAATCTGCAAACAGTTAGAGAACACTATAGACACATGAGGATGATTACACAATAGCTCTTTCCAAATCAAATCTTTTGTGCACCCTCAGAATTTAGTCTCTTTATGGATCCTATCAATTTGCTGGTGCTTCCCCCCCCCCACTCCTTTATATTGTTGAAAGAAATATCCTTCTGGGTTCAGTTCCAAGTGGGGAAAAAGACACTGGAAACATGGAGGCTGCTTGGAAAGTTTAATGGTGAACAGGACCACATGGTCTGGAGCTCCAGAGAAAGATGATCACATGCTTGAAGGAGAAGATCAAGAAAAAAAGGGCTGAGGTGCTGAGAGTATCTGGGTTTTATAACCTTTGTTGGGATTTGAATTGAAGCTTGTTTCTAATTGGTTGTCAGACTCCCATGAGGGGCAACTCTGTAGGCTGTCCTGAGTTCCAAGCTTGGTTGACCCTTGCTGGATGATCTATGCCCTTAAAAGGGCTTTTGGCAATTGCTATAGCTTTACCTGGAGACCTTTCTTATGTAAAGTATTCTGGCTCAGGCCTTAATGGCCCACCCATTAACAAAGGTGGGGGTGAGATTCTGCTTCTGGGGTTCTACTCTTTTTAGAAGAAATATTCTGCCTTTTAAATATCTACCAGAATACTTCATTTTTCTAGGAGAGTTGGGTGCCAACTTCCTACAATATCATATTTATGTTGCTCTTGTTTGCAGCTTAATTTTAAATTGGCTTAAGGAAAACATGTATAGCTAAGATAAAACAGATTTCAAGGTTATTTAGCCCACACGGCAGACTACTACCCTTCTGTGCAAATTCCCCTGCTGCTGTGTTCTCTCACTAACTTCTGAACCTTTATCATCAGTGATAGAATAACACTGTGAGTAGAACTTTGCCTAATACTGTATATGAATGTTTGCTGACTTGAAACCTACTATTATCTTTTTTAAGCTAGCTAATTGTTATGTATGTAGGTTTGAATGTTATTGGTTTAGTTTGAATTGTTCTTGTAAAATAGGATTGGTTTAAATAGTGCGGGAAAACCCTGCACTCCCATTGGCTGGCAACTACGACTGCTGGCTATAAGAAGCAGCCGTAGCCCAGCCAAGTCGGGTCCATTCGAGCTGTAGTCACTTAATTAACTCTTTACTGAAGCTCTTCACGTCTGACTCTTCATGCAAACTTAACACTAATTAAGAGCTTTTATATAAAAAAGTAGGTGCAGGTGACACCATGTTGTTGTTTCTTCAGTCACTTGAGGTAAATGGATTTCAGATATCTAAAGCCAACAGGAGCATTCAACAGGAATACAAGAGGAAAATACTACTTTAAAACCACATCCAGAGGTCAAATTTGTGATGGAATACTGAGGAGTAAAGGCTTATGTCATCTGTTTCTGTCCTGAAATTGTTTTGTTCTATCCTGGCCTCATGGCAACTAGACAGTGTGGATTATCCCACAGTTACCTGCTTCATTATGAAGACTAAACTTTAAATATTGTTCTAGGATTAAAAGTTGAGCAGTGCTTTGCTGGGTTTTCTTTTACCTTGTTTTAATTGTTGGGTTGTAGATAACCTAAAATCTGGTTGTGACAGAAATAGGATGAAAATCTAGGCTTGATTCTGAAATGCTTCTTGCCTCAGCAAAATACAGGATAAATTTAGGAACTGGAGAAATTTTGAGCAGTTGGAATCCTAACACCTGGAGTGGGAGGAAGACATTCCTAATAACATTGATAGTAACTGGGTATAAGCATATAAAAAAGTCCATTTAGGCATTGAAGTGTTCATTAATGCTATAGGGAGCCAGAAAAGATACTTTCTGTAGATTAAGATGCAGGGAGTCTCTTGCCTTGACAATTCCTCACCTGCTTAAATCTCTTTCCTTCTATCCCACCCATTCTGATCTGCAGGGGTGTCAAACTCGCATCATGTGATGTATTGGGACTTTTTTCCCTTTCACTAAATGGGGTGGGGCCAGCACCTGATGCATCCGGGCCACAAGTTTGACACCCCTGATCTAAAGGATGTAAAAATACCTTTTGATGTTTTCATTTGTTTGTTTTTAACTTCTGAGGGTATTGTGTCTGATTCCAGTGCTGTAGCTCATGTCGTTTATTGACATAGTTGCTTCCTGCATCCTTGAGGGAGAATTCCAAGCTGGCTAGAGCCTTGCTACTTTGACCTTCATCTTTTTGGATTTTTGGTGGTCTTGTTGATACTAAATAAGCAGCGTTACCTCTGGCTGAAAATTTCTTAAAACCACCCCATAAAAATACTTCTAAAAGAAAACTATTAGACATTTTTCATTAATAAGTATCATCCTAGAAGCTATTTACACAATATAATGATATTGAAAAATAAGAGTATTAATATAAGAAAGCTGTACGTTCCTATTATGATTTGGATCCAAAGAGCCCTTCCAGTAATGAAGAACTGTTTCATGCTACATATCAGATCAAGTAAGCTCAATTTCAGGAGTTGTATGGATGGTGTCAACCCCAGCATTCTTGAGTAGCTCTAGTATACCAAGAACCTCACAGAGTGCAATGTTGATATCTATCAAATATTTCTAACCAGTTATTTTAAGTAGCAGCATTAGTCATAGGCATGGTTTAGTTGACATCAAATGAAAAAGCAGGCACAAACTTTTTTACTCTTTACAAAACAATGGGATAGAATAGTGTTTGAGTCTTTTTCTTCCTATAATTTGTTTTGCAATGATCAGAGACCTGCTCTTTTTGTATTTATTTAGTAACTAGAACCTATGATTAGGATCCACTTTTGAGATGAACTGACTTTTAACAGCTGTTTTAGCCATAGGTAATCCATATATAGGCAGAAAACAACATTTCCTCATGCTACCTGGAAAATAAACAAACATTCAGAAATACACTTGGTATGTATTCATCTTTTTCTTTATTGCTGCAATAGGTCTATTGTATATCAAGAATGCATTAAATACAAGTTGACTGCACAACCCATATCCACCAATTTTAAGATATTCAGATGGATTTTACTTCCATTGTCCTGTTCTACTGACTATCATACAAGAAGACATGTCATAATTCTGATAGATTCACCAATATTTAATGGTATAAATAAATATATGACTAATTTAAGGCACAATTTAATAAGTACTAGCTGAAGTGAGAAAAAAGTTTCAGTAATTTTCTAAATACTGCAGCAGGAACAACTTTCAGTTACTTGATCAGTACAGTTCTTTTTCTTTTCCAGAGTAATTGCAAAGATCAAAGGAGGGATTTTCTCAGTTAACATGAAAAACAGTATATATTTTCATTGGGGCATTTTGAGAATATCTTTAAAAAATGAATGCAGAGGCAACATTTGGATGTTATAGAAAACTAAGTAGAGTTGGTCCTAGTTAGTATTTGATGGAGGACTATTTGGGAATTCCAGGGCTGTGGCTGTAGACTGTGAGAAGAAATCAGTAACGCACCACTTCTGTGTCCTATGAGGAAAACTGATATGTTCCTGCTAGTCACCCTGAGCCAATTTAACTTAAAGGTGAAAAAAACTGCAACCAAATACCATATGGTATGTAGAGTTGTTGATACATAGTACATTTTACATGGCATGTTAAACTGAGATTTTAATGATCTCTAAAATAGCATCCACTGAAATATCTAGACATGATGACCATTTTTAAAGTTAGATTGGTATCAGTTCAGAAAAACTCTCAAAGATTTATATGTAATTATACTAATATATGCTTTCCAGTGAGATAAAGTTCTTAATATTATCCAGGCTGCTTGAATTTCCAAGTAAATAATCCTGTGATGGAAATAATGTTTTAATAGACAAGTTGAGTATACTGGACTTGAGTATACTGGACACAGTGATATATGTTATGTATGTATGTAATCTATGTGGCAACCCATCTCACAAAAAAGTGAGATGCATAATTAAAAAATAATAAATATATTAAAGCATTCACTATTATAAATATAAAGAGAGGGTTATCAAGTAGGGGAGCCATTGCAAGATCTGATCAGCCCTGAAGACAATTCATGCCTTGAGGGACTTGGGGTTCACAGGATGGAGCCTAATCTTACTTCCAGGGGAGAAGCTTCATAAGATGGATGTACTGGCAGAGAACCCATTTCTTTCCTGGGGCATGGCAACCAGAGAAGTGCAGTATGCATTTTCTTGCCACCTGTCCCTTATGTAGTCTGACCTCTGTGTTTTTAAGATCCTAAAGGTTAAAATAGCACCTTGAATTTGACCTGAATTTGCAAACCGCAGTTCCCTTTCTTATTAGCACAGTTATAAATGATTTATTCTAGGGGCACAAGAACTGCCTTGCATTTTGCACCAACTGAAGCTTCTGGATTCTCTTCAAGAGCAGCCACAGGTCAACCACATTACAGTAGTCTGATTGGGAGATAACTAGACATGAGTGACAGGGAGCAACAGGGACACAATACAAAACTGTGCTAAGACCCCCAAGTCATGACTACCATCTGCTTTTCCAGCAGAGTCATGAGTCCAGGAGGATCCGCATCTTGCAACTTGGATCAATCTGGCAAAGTGCCATCCATTCCAACACCAAAGATGGCATAGTCTTAGAACCAGAAAGCCAAAGCAAAATGCCATTCAATCTTGCCAGAGTAAGCTACAAACTGTTCTTCATGTACACCTCACAACCTCTGGGCACCGGATAAAATGTTCACAGCATTGTTTAATTTGCAAGGGACAAAGATACATAATTGGGTATCAACAGCATGCTGCTGATACCTTATGCCATAGTGACAGATGAACTCACAGAAGAGTGTTGTATAGAAGTTAAATAGGAAAGGGGAAAACACTGCACCCTGTCACCCTACATAATAGTGATAAGTGTGAGATTTCTCCTCCCCATTACCACTGATTGGAATCGCTTTGGAAAGGAGGCAAACCAATACAGTTGGTGCAGACTACCCCCAGTCTTCTGAGCCAATCAGGAAGGTTATCATGGTTGTATCAGAAGCTGTAGAGAGGTCAAATAGAGCAAGGATGATGCACATCTCATCCCACCTTCATCAGAGATTGTCCGAAGCATGACTGATTATATTTCCATCTCAGATCGGAAACCTAACTGAAGGGGATTCAGATAATTCAGCTTCTTCCAAGGTCCTCTGAAGTTGCTGTGCAAAATCTTTTCAATCATCTTTAAAGGGGAGGTTAAGTTAACAGTCATAAATTGTCCAATATAGTGGTGCCCAGTGATGGCTTCTTGAGGAGTGATGATGCCAAGACCTTCTTAAGATGTGAAGGGTCAATCCCCTCACTCAAGGAAGAATTAACCACCATTAGAACTCCCCAGTCTGCTTTAACCAGCCATGGATCTAAAAAGCAGGTGTCTCAGCTCATTGTCCTAATGCCCCTGTCCATATTTTTTTAAACAAGTTTTATTCATTTTTCCACCTTTTAACATCTCATTTTAGAGAACAGCATGATTACAGGTTTCACATATATATGCAAATATGACCATAGTTACATATTCAATTTTTGTATTCAATTTCTTATCTTAACAATGCTTTTATACATTTTCTATTTTATTGTAATATTCCCAATGCATATCTCATTTTTAACTCACATATATTAACTTCATAATTATTATACTTTAATACTTTTAATTGTCACATTTGTATAGTCCTCTTAAATTCTGATTAGTAATACTCCTTCTATAAATTGGTTTCCCCCTAAAATATCAGTTTAAGTGCATACCTCCAAGTTACATATTCATTATCTCCCCTTTTAAATCCCATTAAGTGTTTAACATTTTATTACCTAAAACATTAAAAATAATATTCCCTATTAAATTACATAACATATATAAATCAGATTCTGCATGGTTTTCCCTTTTTGATTTCATAGAATTTATCTACATTTTCAAAAGAACAAAGGGACATATTAAACTACTCATTTAGTCCTAAACCCTGATGTAAATTCCATTTCAGCTCACCTCCTAAATAATTCCATTTATCCCAATATATTTCAATATATTTAATTAACATGTTCTATTATTTGTTACCATTATCTCTATATATAAAGGAAAAGAGCATTAACAAAAATAACAATTCTATTTTACATCTTATCGATCTATATGTCCCCATTTCACAACTACAAGTTTATTTATATTACCCACCAGCACCTTGCAGAATCCCTCCCAAATATCATTCAGCCATTATCTCTGTGTCTAATTTTAAAAATTCCCCATTTTTTTAGAATTCCCATATTTCTTGATTCCCAAGTCCTGTTTCTTTTCCTTTCCTTCCCCTAATATTTTCTCCTTTATTCTTTCCTCAGTTTTTAACCCCTGTCTCTATAACTCCCTTCCGCCTTCAATTTCTGCTGATTCTTTTTCCCTTTTTTAATTTTCTGGATATTTCCCTCTTTATTCAATTTCCCAAATGTCCGATATTTATTCCCAACTTTTTTCCTCTTTCTTTCCAGAGTTCTTTGTTCTTGATGGTAGTTAAAGATGGCTCCTTGCTCCTCCTCCTCTTCTGTCCTCTGTCTTTGTTGTTCATACTCTGCAATCGCCTCTTCAAAAAATTTAAAAACAAAGCCTAAAGTTTCACCTTGTTCTTGTAATGTTTCTTTCATGTTTCGAAGTTCCATCTTTAATTCCTGAAGAGATATCACCATTTTACAGCTTTCTAATTAGTCCAAAGAATGTCTTTAAAATTAGTTTCCAACAGTCCACTTTTAGTCCTCAGCTAGTCCAATGCCAAATCCATATCAGAATCAACAATTAATCCAAGGGCAGAATCTTCATGTTTCTTTCTTTATTTCAATGTTTCAAAGTTCTTGTTTTATTATATCAATTTTCCTTGTATTTTTAAGAAACAGAGTCTTTTATAAAAAAACAAATTAAAGTTAACTCAGATGGCACACTTTGTTCTGACAAATCCACACCTCCTCTTTCCTTTTCCCTTCCTGATTATTCAGAGCTTTGTTTTTAAACCACAATCTTCCAAACAGTTCAGATCCAATTGATATTAAATTTTCTCTTTAAGAATTTCAGCTTTGTTAATGCCTATATAAAATCAAAATATACTTATCCAAGTTAATTAGGTGTTTTCTCCTCCAGTTTCTACCTCTCTCGGTTCAAAGCTCCGCACTATCAAAGGCAATTCACACCTTTTTTATTCCCCTTTCTGTTTGCCGCTATAAATCCTTTCTTAAAGATTCTTTGAAATGTTCATCCTGAGGGTATCTTCCATTTAATTATATCATCCCATTCCTCCTGCTGTTCACTTCTTTCTCTCTCCCCTGAGCAATCGTATTCCAGTCTCATCTTCCTCTTCAGGGTGGCCATTTTAGACCACCGCTTCAGGCGTCTTTGGGAGGGAGTAATTGCCAAGCTGGGGAGGGGATTTGCAACTCCCCTCTACCCAGCTGATGGTCTCCCCTTCCTCCGCAACCCCTACAAGGTGGCTTCTGCTCCGAATCCAAAGGATTGGGGCTCTCTGATGACGAAGCACGAACCAAAACTGTGCATGATCGCAGTCAGTGGTCCGTCTTCAGGGAAGCTCAAAACAGGAATGCCCCTGTCCATATGTTGATGTGGTTTCCTTTTAAAACATAGCTCAGACCCTATCTGGAATCAGTAGATATGCTTCAACTTTTCTTGGCTATTGTCTTGACAATAAGTAATGTTTGTCTTTTCCTTTTGCATCTCATTAATTGTTGCCCATCCATCTTAAGTGTTGGTGTTCTAAAGAAATATCCTCATTGGAGGATTAAGAAGCCAGTTTATTGGTTTATTTTAATCTGATGGTTACAGATCTGTTTGATTTGGGGTGGGCAGTATTGCAGTCTGAACACATTTGAAGGCAACATGTGGGAGAAGATTGCACTATATCCTTCCTGAATCTGCTCCCATTGTCTTTTGGATGTTGTTGGGTTCTTCCAGCCACCCAGATAATCATGGCCAGAGGATCAAAGATGATTGATAGGAAGTCCAATGTCACTTGGGGACTACAGATTCCCACATTTCTTGATGCTTAAAAGGGTTAGCTCAAATAATGCAACAAATAACTTAGCATATATTGTCCCAAATAATGTTTCACAAACATGTCCTTCAATATATAAGTTAGTCAGTCTTATCAGTGGATGGAGATTGGCCACCTCTGAATATTTTCCTCGTTAAAGGGACAGGATTCTAGTTCTCTGAAATATGCAGTATGAAAACAATTTATTAAAAGCCAGTCAGTAATTGATTATGGATATGTACAGTATATGGTTAATATTTCATTGACAATGATCTTAATCTTAATTTTAATCTTAATTTTTTTTTCTCTATCTTCTCTACTATTTCATATGAGAGGGCAAGAACGCACACATCCAAGACCTTTTTCATATTGTTTTATATTCTAATGCTACCCTCTTGTGGAACACTCAATGACTACAAAATGTGCGGTGTTATATTGTTATACTGTGACTCTAGTTCAAATAAGTACTCTTTGATTGCTCTTATCAGTAAATTGAATCTTCTACTTAATTACTTGATTTTTGCCTAGAGACTCATTCAAGTGTGAACAGAAGCTCTCTTCTGGCTAGTTCTAGGCTGGTGATGATGGATGGGAACAGGAAAACATGTGTTCTGTGTCATGCATCTTAAATCATGCAATTTCCACAACACTTTCTATGCAACCTAACTGGAGCACACAAGGCACAGATTTAAGAACTATATATTTCTATTGTTATCCTTCCCAAAAATGGTTATTGATGGCAACTGAATCTAAGGAGAAAGAAGTGCCTACCAATGCTTGCTCAAAGCTGGCATATTTGGAAAAGAATGTCTAATGAGGTCAGGTATGTAGTATTTCCCCCTCTTCTTCCTCTCTTTGAAGGCATAACATTTAACATAAAGATACTTGTATGGTCCTTTGCCCATCCTTTTCTTAACCAGTGGTATACCTGCTCTTTAAACTATTTATTAAAATATGGTCTTTATAATTAAATGGAAATGCTCAATTAAATGCTAATGCCTCCAATTACCATCTCACAGCAATGCCAGAAGAGGAACGGGAAAGTGAAATTTTAGATTTAGGGAACCCCTCTTATTATTGCTGAGGCGGCTAACTCAACATTCCTGAAATCACTAATAGGCCTTTCCTAGGTATAACCCCTTACTTGGAGCTGCCAATATCCCTTTTCCGGCATGTGCTTTCTTTGTAGCCTCCTAACCTAAAACTCTCATATTTTGCTTGGCTGTATTGAAGGAGGAGGAAACAGAAGGCTAGGGAGATAAAGCACCTCAGCCGAGGCCGCAGGAAAACATTTATGATAGAGGCATCCTGAGCCTGCTGTGAACTCAGGTTCCGAATCTGTTCCCAGGAACAAGACACCAATGATCTTTGCATCCCAATGGTAGGGAGAGGGATATATATATATATATATATATATATATATATATATATATATATATATATATATTATAGGGTATAAAATATAGGGTTACTATAATTTAGGGTCACTTTCATCTCATGTTGCCATTTTTGTAGTGCAGGCAAGGGGATTTTATATGAAGGATGAAACAGTGGAAGAATGTTGATACTTTCAACCTCTGCTTGGAAATTCTCCAGATACATCTGGTCAGCCACTGTTTGACATAAGATGCTGACTTAGGTAGTCCTATGTAATGACATAGCAAAGAAAACCTTTCCATTCTAGCCTTAACCAAATACTTTGAGGTTGAGATGGAAAGCATTGCTCTGTATGCCTCTGTGTGTGTGGTGTGTGTGTTTTCCTTTTCAAATTTTCCTCACAAATATTGCCATTCCCCAATGGCAGAATTCACACAACATACTTCAGCAGGCCAATGGCAGAGAGGATCAGTTTTAACTCTGAACTTTACCAAGCATTTGCAAGGCAAAACGCCCTAGTCAGCCATACTACAGATCCTGCCAAATTTGGTCAATTTAGGTCAGGGACTCCAAGCCCCACACAATCTGTCCTCCAAGAAAAAGAGGGAGTTGTTCAACAGCTGAAACAAAAGGCCTGGTTACCACAGGAGCCAAACTCTAGCCCATTTGCCAAAGTGGCCATTGGGGAGGAATCATTGTCATAATGAAATCTTGCCAGGACCATCTTGGTGGAAGTGGTCATGAGGTTACAAAGCCTTAACTCAATTAACATAATTAAATGCTTCTTGAGCCAACTATGAAGCATTATGATTTTACTTGAAGTATCCTGTGTGGATGAACCCTGCATATTTTCTAAGATTGGATCCCCAAACAGTCTGTTTCCAGATTTGGGAGATATTATATTCTTAGGTTCTGTAATGAAGATCTATGTGAAATGAACAGGATGGCAGTTCACATGCCTTTCACTTAATTCAGAAAAGGACTTAAGTTTTTCTGTTCTTATGGTGTTTCTTTACAGGAATGTTCAGTGTGTGTCTGAACAACCCTGCTTACCATTTCCCATAAAATGCTGAGTCAGCATTCTGGAATTCCCAGCATGGACAGCACTGCTAAGATCTTACTTAAATGTGACAAAATTTGTTCTTTACAAAAACTTGATATTATTGAGGTGGTGACATATGCTAAAATTATCTGATTCACATGGAATCGTGGTTTAGTCATATTCATGAGTTGAAGAAATTAAAAACCAATTCTTATCCCTGGCTTTCTTGGTTGGAGTATCTTGAAAGAAACTGCACAATGTCCAGTTGCAAAGTTGTTATAATTGCAGATTCTCATGCAGAGCATGGGAGAATTTTGCTTCTGTGTATCAGTCTTATTACTATTCTAGCTGTATGTATCTGTAGTAGTTTAGTAGATCCACTTAAAAGCAAAGTATCTTACATCTGCAAACATAGTTGGAATTTAATGTCAAAGCTTGTAAAAACAAGTCATGAGCATGAAGGATCATGGTACCTTTTTGCTATATAGCTTGCTTTCTGTTACATACCTTTCTGAAATCAAGAATTTGAGTATTTTACCACCTTAGTGCCTTGGGAGGTCATAGACCTCTAATGTCATATATTCTTTTTGACATATATATCCACACTGAAATAACAACCACATGTTTTGTGAATGCCTTGAGAAAGGGAATTATTAATTAATTCTAGTGTCAACCCTAGTGTCAGCTGACCTGATCGGAACCATCTTGGAGCTTCAGCGTTGCCATACTGGAGCTGAGGAAAAGGGGTTGTGTAGCCAAAATAAAATACATTCTCTTGAGAACCAAGGACATTCTCACACCTGGACCATGGAAGGATGAGTGAGGTCACCAGACAACCAGGCAGCTTCTTGATTGGATCTTGTAACTGATTGTCTGGGGTTGTGGGAAAACTTTCTCTTTTAATTAGATGAAAACCACAGGAACCTTCAGAGACAGTTTTCACCAGATTTGTGCCAATATGATATTTCCAATAAAGCTATTCTTTGAGGAATTCATCTGCCTCTGAGTTTTGCTTGCTATGGGACTATTACTTGGAACCCTGACATTTAGCTCCATTTGTTGATATTCATGTATTTGGTCTAAAGCCTAAATGGGACCTGTGTGCAACAGATGATTAGGATCTGGGTCTATTACTGAAGACTTCTTCCTAACCATCTGGAGAAAACTTATACTTTCAGATCCAGATTAAGACAGGACAATGTAATTCTACCTTTCCATTGGAAATAACAATTGAGCTAGGAATTGTGTTGCATACGTACAGGTAATTCTCAACTTACAACCATTCATTCAATGACTGTTTCTTCAAATGCCTAACTCAACTGTTATAACAGTACTGCAAAAAGTTGACTTACAATCCATACTCACACTTAAAACCATGCAATATCCCTGTGGTCACGTAATCAAAATTCAGGTGCTTGGCATCCGGCATATATTTATGATGGTTACTGTGTCCCAAAGTCACATTATTGCTATATGTAACTTTCTCAAGTGAATGGAGAAATACAGATTTGCTTAACAATCATGGCAAAAATAGGTAATAAAATTGCACACAACTCACTAAATGGTTACATCACTTAGCAATAGATGATCTGGTCCCAATTGTGGCCCCACCCTGTTCTTCCCCCAAAATGTTGATTTAACATCATGAGCTCTGGATGTGAAAAGAGGATTTATTTCTCAAAGCAGTTGTGGTATATTCCAGAACGTTCCATGCAAACTATTTCTCTATTGCTCAGATCCATAGTTTGAGAGTTTGGAGCTTTTCATTTCATATTAGGGCTTTTTTCTGTAGACCAAAGACTTATATTGCCTTATGTCACAAAATTGCAATTAACAATGCAAGACATCATCTTTATCATAAGCACATTAAATTTGAATGCTGACTTGCTAAAGGCTACACTAGTTGCTTGAGAAATACCCTCAGATCTGTCATATAGAGGGAGTTTTATAGTAATGGGACAATTTTTATCCATAGAGAAACGTAATTGTCTCATGTTTTGTGTGCCTTTCAAGACTAGCATACATATTTAGAAGAAATCAAATGAATGATATTGACACATATACATATGTACAGTTTCCAGCTCTGCTTCTTCCTTCACTTCTATTCTGGTTAGGCTCTGTTGATTCACAGTGTGCTTTTCTTTATTGGGTTTGTAAATAACTTTGCATAAAATTGGATATAATAGGTATGTGGACCATGCTGCTGTTCAAATAATATTAAAGAAATAGTGAAGACTGAATCAAATAGTTAGAAGAGGATGATCTATATAATGTAGCAATAGATTTTCAAACCAAAAGGTAGCTGTTTATTACATTTTCCTGGAGTGGATGATGTATATTTGAAAAATACCAGATTATATTCTAAGCTGTTATGGAGATATGATTGAGCTCTGTTGTTAAATGAGATGGTGATGGAAATGTTAAGCTGCAAGTAGGGGATTACAGTATAAAGCAAGACTTCCAATATAGGGTTATTGAAATGTTAGTTATTCCAGAATAAAGGGTGTGTACATGTGTATTTTTATATGTGTGGTATCTCAGTGTGTAAATAAGGTGATAGTAAATGGTAATCAACCAACGGACAAGTGCCTTAGCTAGCTCTGATGATAGACTAAAGAAGATAACAAGACACCAATGACTTTATGATTCAGCACTGATGATGGACTTCTTGATATTTGATGGTTACTTTAAAGCAGGAGTGTCAAATTCATGGTATGACGTATCAGGACTTTTTTCCCCTTCACTAAACCGGGTGTGGGCATGGCCAGCATCTAATGCATCCGGCCTGCAACCCGGCAGTTTGACACCCTTCTTTATTAGAGAATACTTCCATTCTTCTACAATATCAGGCTAGAGCATAAATTGCCACAACTGCAGTTGTGCTCCAAAAATCCTTCATTAGAATTTCTGAACAAAAGCAGCATATTAAGAAGAATTAGAAGGATAAGTCTCTCAATGGTTACTTGTTATGAGTATGTATTGGGGCTGTGCCATGTTCAGATTGAAAAAGGGGAAAAAAGGTCCTTCAGAGTATGCATGGATAAATGTAAACACTTGTTGGTAACTCCTTAAAGCAAGTTTGTTTGGGATTGTGCTACAGTTGAGGAAGTCACAGCTGGTTTATAGAGCTGCCAACAAGTGTTATGTGAGTACTTCACTTGCTCCAAAGCAGTTCCCTGCTGCTTTGAATTTGAAGCACTCCATAGCTCTACTAAACATTATTTCTACTGTCCCAGGTAGTATACAGTATGTAACTATGGATATCAAATGTCCTAACTTTTCTGAGGCTTGTAGGGTAAACTCTGCCTTTCTCAGTTAATCATTCAAGGACTTTCCTTCATATTAAGCCATGGAAAAAGACTTTAGGAGACCCTTTTTAAAAGGGGCATGATAATGAAAGGATGCAGATTGACAGAGGAGTGAAGTAGGTGGGAAAAGAAACTGTATTAATTAATACCTGTTACAGAATTTACAGAATTCTGACAGCATAGTTACAGAATTACTGTTTCAATGTCCCTTCCTGCCCGTTCATTTCAAGTTCTGATAACAAGCAATGGCTTTGAATCTCTTAAATATGAACTGAAGGACAGCACATTTCTATACCAGAAGGATTCCTCCACTCTTGGACTTTAAGACAGAAGGGGATTAATTTGGAGATGAGCTACAGCAACATTATAAATGAGCAAAGGCAAAAAATGACAAGAACTTAAAAGGCCAAGTAGGTGGGGCCTTTGAATGAAAGGAGTTTTTCATGTCCCACCTGCTCATACAGGTGAAACTCGAAAAATTAGAATATCGTGCAAAAGTTCATTTATTTCCATAATGCAACTTAAAAGGTGAAACTAATATATGAGATAGACTCATTACATGCAAAACAAGATAGGTCAAGCCGTGATTTGTCATAATTATGATGATTATGGCTTACAGCTCATGAAAACCCCAAATCCACAATCTCAGAAAATTAGAATATTACATGCAATCAATAAAACAAGGATTGTACATAGAACAATATCGGACCTCTGAAAAGTATAAGCATGCATATGTACTCAGTACTTGGTTTGGGCCCCTTTTACAGCAATTACTGCCTCAATGCGGCGTGGCATGGAAGCTATCAGCCTGTGGCACTGCTGAGGTGTTATGGAAGACCAGGATGCTTCAATAGCGGCCTTCAGCTCTTCTGCATTGTTTGGTCTCATGTCTCTCATCTTTCTCTTGGCAATGCCCCATAGATTCTCTATGAGGTTCAGATCAGGCAAGTTTGCTGGCCAATCAAGCACAGTAATCCCATGGTCATTGAACCAGGTTTTGGTGCTTTTGGCAGTGTGGGCAGGTGCCAAGTCCTGCTGGAAAATGAAGTCAGCATCCCCATAAAGCTCATCTGTGGAAGGAAGCATGAAGTGCTCCAAAATCTCCTGGTAGATGGCTGCATTGACCCTGGACTTAATGAAGAACAGTAGACCAACACCAGCAGATGACATGGCTCCCCAAATCAACCCAGACTGTGGAAACTTCACACTAGACTGCAAGCATCTTGCAGTGTGTCCCTCTCTATTCTTCCTCCAGACTCTGGGTCCTTGGTTTCCAAATGAGATGCAAAAGTTGCTCTCATCAGAAAAGAGGAGTTTGGACCACTGAGCAACAGACCAGGTGTGTTTTTCTTTAGCCCAGGTAAAACGCTTCTGATGACATTTGAAGCCCATGTCCAGGATCCGTCTGTATGTGGTGACTCTTGATGCACTGACCCCAGCCTCAGTCTACTCCTTGTGAAAGTCCCCAACACTTTTGAATGTCCTTTTTCTGACAATCCTCTCCAGGCTGCGGTCATCCCTGCTGCTTATGCACCTTTTTCTTCCACACTTTTCCCTTCCACATAACTTTCTATTAATGTGCTTTGATACAGCACTTTGGGAACATCCAACTTCTTTTGCAATTACCTTTTGAGGCTTTCCCTCCTTATGGAAGGTGTCAATGATGGTTTTCTGCACAACTGTCAGGTCAGCAGTCTTTCCCATGATTGTGATTCCTACTGAACCAGACTGAGAGACCATTTAAAGGCTCAGAAACCCTTTGCAGGTGTTCTGGCTTAATTAGCTGATTAGAGTGGGACACTTTGAGCCTAGAATATTGCACCTTTTCACAATATTCTAATTTTCTGAGATTGTGGATTTGGGGTTTTCATGAGCTGTAAGCCATAATCATCCCAATTATGACAAATCACGGCTTGAACTATCTTGCTTTGCATGTAATGAGTCTATCTCATATATTAGTTTCACCTTTAAAGTTGCATTACTGAAATAAATGAACTTTTGCATTGTATTCTAATTTTTCGAGTTTCACCTGTAAGCTCATGAGACCTTTTCTAGAACTTTAGATGCTTTAAATGAAGGATACTGCAGTACCTGTCCCGCTCCCTCATTAATAAAATTGCCTATTCTTCAAACTTTTGTTCATCTGCCAAGCAGGAAAATCAAGATGAAAAATGCAATAGTGGTAGTTCAAGAGATTGTTACTGAAATGCCATGTAAGAGCCAGTGCTGGCATATAGTTTCTTCTTCAACTATGAAGTATTGACCAGCATATTGTATGGGGAAGAACCCAGGCTCACATGAAACTTATCAGGGCTTCCATCCCCATTCATCTGTTCTTTTTTTACTTGAACTAACTTTTGTGTCTGTTACAGGGTTGGCTGAAGGGACTGAACTCTTAATTCTAAGATCTTCCTTTCTGCCCACAGTACTGGATCAGCTTCTTCCCGAGCTGAACATCCTGCTCAAACTCTTGGACCACGAATACCTGAGTGCCACCACAGTGGAGAAGAAAAACACAGTTTCAAATATCTTGCAAAAGCTACAGCCTCCTGCAGGTTAGGAAACCCTTGTCATATTTCATCACTGTGTTTTACCTTACTGTTTTCTTTTTTCCCCTGTTTTGTACAACTGTAACTATAAAAAATATGTTGGCATCTTTTTCTTCCTCGATTGTGACATGTTTTGACTCCTGACATGTCCCAGCAGGTCTCAGTCTTTTGTTTAGGTATTGGGGAATCACTGGAATGATTGCAAAATTTTTCCAGTTGTTTGCCTCCAGTGACAGTTGACAGTGATCAGTTGCTTGGCCAGCAAGTCCTGTTTTGCTCTTTTAAAAGCAAATGCCTCAGAATGGTTTCCCAGAGGCAAAAGGCAAGTTGAGGCTTTGTTATCAAGTACTGTCCATGATGCCAGAGAGGTATAAAACTATATTTTCATGAAAGATGTTAATTCAGGCAAATGAATGTTCCTTTACAATCAGCTCTTCACGTTCTCTAAATCCAACTCTGTGAAATTGCTATGAACACTAAACAAGAAGGCAAGTACCAACACATTACAGACATAAGGACAGATTAAATGCTTGCCCTCCAGTGCTCTGCTCCTGCTCCAAATAATTTTGATTGAGAGCAAGAGTGACCTGAATCCTTACAGTAACCAAAGGATGCCTAAAACATCCTTTAGGTCTTGTGTCTTCACAAATGAAACATGTGTACAGGATCTTTGTCTTCTTTACAGGAACAGGAGATTGCAGGGAGGGTTTCTACATCCCAGAAAGCTAAACAATTCTCTGAGGCAGCTTATCTCTAGTAACTTCTTCATATTTCCTCCCTCCCTCCTGCATCTGTTTCCATTATGATTTTCATAATACAGGATCCTTGGTCCTTTGTTGTTTACAAGTACCTGACTCCCTCTGGTGGAGCATTCAATGCTAATGGACCCTTCCAGCTGACCTTGAGGAGCAGAAATAAACAGGCATTAAACAATAGCTGGCAAGAGCTGACTGTTCTATTCTTTGAGCCGTTTGAGCCTTACACACAGTTTCTTCATATTTATGATTGTTCCCAGTACAGGACAAATGAAATTGTAAGCCTTTCAGGGTGGATATTTATCTACTTTTAATTTTTGGTACTGCATCTCATGCTTTCTAATGTCAGCCAATTATCTTTTGGGAATTTGTGTAATTAGTTCTATATTCGTTTTTCCAGACGGGATGGGCTATCTGTCATAATCCACGCAGTGTCTGCATCTTTGTGTGTATGTGACTTTGTGTGGGCATGCTTGTGTATGTATGTGACTCTATAGGTGTAGAACAGGTAGTGAAAATAGTGATATTATTTAACTTTGCTTTACTTGGCCAGGAATTGTTATTTTCTTTCCTGTGGAAATGTGTGTTTCCACTAGACTTCCTGCAGACTGATTTCTGCTGAGACTGAAGATTTCCATAGGAAGAGCAAATGGTTTGCATTGTCTGATCAGGAGATTTCTCTTTTCTGTCCTGCAGCAACACCCAACATACATATTCTTCATAACTTTGGATCACTTGACGCAATTCTGAAATGACCCTTGCTGAAAGCAAGTGATACCTCCTCATTCTTGCCTTATACTATTCAGATATCAATTATTCCTGTTGAAGATAGGCGTGGCCTCTTTTGTCCGTCTTTGAAGTTTGCATGAAATTGCTATTTAATTAGACTAGCTGAAGTTCTGGGAACCATAGATACACAAAGAGAAAAAGATAGCTGGAAATATAAATGCAGTATTTGTTCAGATATTGTGAATTTTACTGCTGCCTTATGAAATCATGATGCAAACTGGCAAGAAATTAACGCAATGAGCAAATCTGGATGGTCTCATATCTATTCTGTGAACTCAAGATGGCATATTCACATCTATGAATCAAATCTACAGCTTAGTAACACAGTACAGATTTGAGGGATAGGGAATTCAGAATTCTGCAAGGACTGAATACCTATTACATTGGCTATTTTTTCCTCTAGATCTAGAACAGGAGCTTAAGCTGTTCTAGAAAATCTTTATGTTCCATGGATACTCACCAGTTTTTATCTGTTAAAAGTTCATACATGACAAATGAATTTTCATAGAAAAAATGCTATCTTGTTACTACTGATTGCTCCTTTAATATGTACAATATTGAGTATATTCTGGAGTCTTTTGTGTGCATTGCAGACCAATGAGATGCTGAAGAGTTTAGCTTCCTGCATAAAGGAAGCTAAAGTCGTCCTAACAGTGACTTGCAGCAGTGAGAAAGAAGGTCAAATATTAAAAAATTGAATGTTATTTTTTGTGTATTTATTGTATCATTTCTACTTTTCAGGGAAGGATGTGAATTACATGTATATGAATACAACAGCTCTGCATAATGGCACTAGTTTTGTGGAATCATTGTTTGAAAAGTTTGGTATGTACAGTAAATTGATGTGATTATATTGTTACCTATAGGTGTGATTATTTTGGTCCCATTCAGCACCTGAAGTAGAAGAGTAATGGAAGTACTATAAGGAACAGAGAACCCATAAGGTATCAGAAAATCAGGAGGAGTCTAGTAGCCCTTTTCTGATTAAAACATTTCATTTAAAAACACATGCTTTCATGACCTGCAGTTCACTTCATCTCCAACAATTGATTGATTTGACATACATATACATATTGATTATTTACCTGTAGATTTTGACAAATTTAAATACTTAATATTTTGTCAGTATTGGATATAGGTTTGGGAGCAAATACATTTCCTCCATGCTTTAGTTCTAAAAGGCAATAGCTCTTTTGAATTGAGAAGAATTCCCTTATCTAGTCTGATTTTTTATTTCACAGTTAAGGTTATATCCAACTGAATACTTACGAATTATAATTTACCCCAATCCTAACATATCACAAAATCAACATAGATTGCCATCAACATAACTATCCAAGTCTCATCCAAGAAGCCTTTTGTTCTTCTTGATCACCCGTTTACTTCAGTAAGAGGACAGCTGACTCTCTCTTTGTGTCTTCCTTTCTCTGTCCCCTATAGTGACTCAGAAGAAAGAGGCTACATAAACCTTATGCCCTCCCTGTACCTTTGTGGGCCCAAACATTAAGATCTGATGCAACAGTGAATATACATGTTACTGTACTATTGAGTCTCTGGCTTCTAATCTTTTCTCAGACTGTGACTTGGGCAATCTTCAGGACATGCAAGAAGATGAAGGAGATGGTAAAGAAGGCATCAGCTTGGAGCTTTCAAGGAGTCAATCAGCTAAAAGTGTAAGTTCCACCAATTCTCAGTTCCTCATTCCATAACAGATGAGAGTGTTTTGTAATCAGGACAAACACTGGTCATCTACTTCAGTGCTGTCCATCTCCATTTTCTCTAATTTGGAGCTCTCCAGAAACATTGGAACCATAGTTCACTATTCTGGTTGGCCACATCAGCACCTTTTATCCTAGCAGAACTGATGAGTACCAAGTTGAGGAAGGCTGGTTTATAGTGATTGACTGTGACATTTAAAGTTTTATATCTGTGACTTTCTTAGCTGATAGACTAAGAAACCACTTGTGGGCAAAAGAGGTTTGAACTCTGCAGAGGAGACATTTTCTATAGATTTTTATTTCTTTCTACCAGGCTCTTATAAGATTGGCCATGGCAGAATTCTCTGGGTACTTGATGCTTGGGGTGGAGCTACATTGTAGGTCTCTTCAGATAAGCAAAGAGACAGAAAGAAATGCCAAGAAGCAAAGAACTAAGGATCACATCATGTCTGAAAAATTCTGCTTATTCTATGCTTGCAAGATGCATAACTTGGAAAGAAGCCATCAGAACACTTATTTCATCAGCTATTTTCAAAGTTCTGATTAGATGATAACATTCCATCCAGAGAGAAACAAAAATCCATTCCTTTTTTATAGTCAAATTTATTTCACATAAAGACCTGATATGCAGATGCAAATATAGTCATATGGAAGAGGCATAATGAGATTGGAGACAAAAACCTCATTTTCTTCCCTTCAAGCCAGAAATAGTTGAAAAGAAGCATTGTTACACATGAAAACATACTCACTCCACTGAAGCAACAAATGTTTGCAAATGTTAGTATTACTTTTATCCAACAACTGTGGTAGGATAAAAGAAGTGTATGTGTATGTATTGTAGAGAAGCAAAGAATTACCTCTTATTTAGATTGAATAGTTCTTATTACTCAGAGCAAGATTAAACAATGGTCCACATAATAATTTCCCCTTGTTTCCAACTGATTGCTCTAAGGTCATACATACATCCAGCACAACACTATGGGCTCTTAAAGATATTTTATTATGCAACTGGTCTACATCATTCATAGAGTGATATTGGGGTAGGTTATCCACACTAATATCCTTGAATTTTCCTATTGTTTCTTCTATCTTTTTCCTACCTGAGAAAAATCAGTTAAGGTTAGAAAACTAGATTGGGTATCTTCTGGTAGGTAGTTTAATGGGAGTTCCCCCACCCCACCCCGCCATGGCCATTGAAACTGTCTTATCTACACTGATGCTTTAGAGGGTAAATGGCTTGAACAAAAGCTTCTGAACCCGAGGAAATTCTCTGCAGAAATTCCTCCATTTGGAAGATACATTCAGGGACAGATAATAACAGTACAACATTCAACCCCATTTGAATACTGCATTCTTTTTCTCATAGGTTTCTGGGGAGCCACCTCCACCATTGCCCACGACTCCCCCTCCAGAAGATTATTATGAAGAAGCTCTGCCGTTGGGCCCAGGCAAAGCTCCTGAGTACATTACATCTCACAGTAAGCCTTAAAGAGGGCCAGCTAAGAAAGGAAACAGCTGGTATTTTGGCACTCTCCTATCAGCTAGGAAAATAAAGGCTCCTCCCAGAGGTGTCTGGCAGCTGACAGGGTTATAATTGGTACCGGGGGCAGGCTTTCCTGTCCCTTTCCTGGGTTTTTTTCTTCCTCCCCCATCTCTAGTTGGTCAGATGTCACAAGCAGTTGTTTGCTCAGACTTGCCTGGAAATGTATAGTAAATTTTGAGTGACAAGAAAGAGAAGGGCCTGCCTGAGAACAATATCACACTGTCTCTCCCGTAGCTTGACTGAGAGATTAGGGGAAGGCAGAGAAAAGGGTCCAGCACCTGTTCTTGTTCTTGTAAGCACTCAGCCCCAGTGAAGCCATGTACAGGTCTAGCAACAAAAACAAGAACATTGTAAGATTTCCTGCTGATGCAGCTGGCTCATGGCATAAGTGTCCTGAGAAACTCAAGGAAAGAGTAAGATCCTGTTACAAGGATTCTGGAAAGAAGACCCTCCTATATTAAAGTCAAGAAGGAGAAGTTGTTTCAATGTGGTTTTGGCTCTGGGACTCAGCCCCTGGGAACTCGGAATGAATGTGAGGAACAGCCGAAGTAAAGCAGATGACATACTAAGGTTGTTTGAAGGCAGAGTATGTGCTTTCTCCTAATGGTTGCGGTAGGGAAAACAATGTGAGAATAAGGGTCAGAAAGAAGTTGGGGATAAATAATTATGACTGGCACCCTATGAGCTCCATTTTATATTACCTTTACTGTAGTTTGTGATCTGCAGTATCCTTCTAGAGGTGGGCAAGTAAAAGTAGAGAAAGGATTTGAAGTTATGACAGATAATTTATCAGTGAGATAGGTGGCATAGAAATTAAACCAAAAATGTCTCAACTTATTTAGTCTCTCTCCTGACTTATTGGTAATAAAAAAACATGTCTATATCCTTCAGAGTTGATTTACAGTGCACCTGTAAAGTCATACACCTTCCTGCAAAGTTTTTCTCACTGCTTAATTTGTACAATTTAAAATATTCCTTCTGCTTTCTGTACAGACAGCTCCAGCCCCCCCAATTCAATAGAGGATGGATACTATGAGGATGCAGATAGCAACTATCCTGTCACCAGAATAAATGGGGAGCAGAAAAACTCTTGTAAGTAGCACGGCAACTATATGTGTTGTCTACATCTGTTGGGGGAAGGGAATCATCTGACTGTAGAAGACTCAGGAAATCAATACAATTTTATGGAAATATAATATTCTTATATATATTTTTTTTATTGTTAATTTTGTTACCATTAAGCTATTGTAACTGTAAGAAGAAAAGCCTCTTCTTATTTCTGTTGTTTTATTCTTAGCCATCTTGGATTTTAGGAAAGGCCAAAAGTGTACAGCACCTCTGTATTTTTTAAATTACATTTATATGCTGCCCTTCTCCGAAGACTCAGGGTGGCTTACAATTTTTGGGATGCAACCCAGTGTGCTCAGCAATAGCCTTCATTCCATTGTATATGCCTGCTTATTACTAGCATTTTACAAGGTCAGCTAATTGCCCCCAACAATCTTGGGTCCTCAATTTACCTACCCCGAGAGGATGGAAGGCTGAGTCAACCTTGAGCCTGGTGGGATTTGAGCCTACAGCAGTTGTAGGCAGCTGGATCTTAAGAGCAGGCATTTAACAGCCTGAGCCACCCAAGGCCCTTCCCTCTTGTCCTTCTACCCTTGAATTTCTCTCCCAGCTTTTCCATTGTTATTCCAATGCATCCTCAGTGTTATTGGATCTTCATCCACCACTAAAGAGATTAAGTCTCTCACATGGCATTTATTTGAAGCTGACTGTTACTAATCACATGTATTCATTATTTAAAGTTCTTCCTTCCTCACAGTCTTGGAGATTTTGTTATGTACCTAGCACTTTTCTTAATCACTATTAGTAAATCAGCCTCTTAATCACTGCATCATATCAGGACGTTCCCTATGTCATTGCCTCTCTTTTGTCGGTATTGCCTTATTGATTTAAAGTTTGCCTATGTTCAAAAAAAAACCTTGCATAGAGGAGATATGGCATGTTAAACAGAAAGGTCCCTGTGCTGTGCTTCTCACAATTCCAGAATTTAAAATCATTACTTGTTGCTGTGTTTGCAAATTTCTGTAACAGTACCATAATCCTCTTGTTTTGTTCTTTTTCCATTCATAGCTCTCCTTTCTATCCATCTAGGGCAGTCCAGGTGGCTTAACACACACATATTAAACTATTCAAAACCTCTACTGAAAAAGGTGTATTTTTTTCTACACATGACAGTGTGGGAGCCAAATACATTTCTCAAAATTAGTAGTTTGTATTTTGGAAGCAGCACTTGAGAAGGCTTGACCCAGGTGCCTCAAAAAGCAGCAGCATTTTTAAAAGTGACTTTTTTTAATGTGGCAGGTTGATAATAGGAGAGGCAGTAAATTTATTTAAGCAAAACCAAATCAATCATATCTTAGGACATCGTATCTTGAGGATCTCTAACATGGCAGATAATAGATTATAATTGATTTGGCTTAAAGAGCCTTTCACATACTGTCTATCATGTGAGTTTTGAACCCTGGCATCTCCTTCCTGATCCATACCCAAATCTTTCTAGGGCTGCTGATTATTTGCCTCATCCATACATTGCCTAACCTTATCTTAGACCTCAAGAAGAGATGATGGTTGCTGGCCCACCAACACTTTCTAGAGCCCTGTGCCAAGCTAGACATTGGTTCTACCAAACCCTTCTGTTCTAATTCACCATGCAAACCATTTTGAATACCATCACACAAAGCGGGGTTGTTTTGGAGAATACAAATATTAGGAAGATATGTCTACTTGTCTAATCTCAGGACTATTCTAAACAACTTAATAGCATCCTGGGATATGCAAAAATGCAAAGAAAGAGGCTGAATTTATCTGGCCAGCTGCTTAATTCACTTGGTACTTTTGCAATTATTTTCTCTCTAGTCTTTCGAGCAGCAAGGCTAACAACTTTTTTTTCAAATGTTTGCAGTGGGTATTATTTCCACAGTGAACCTACCTCTGCTGTAGCCCCCCAGCTATTATAGCTTACTCATGAACTGTTAAACCTATAAGTGATCAGTTCCTCCCAAACGAAGTTTGTTTCAAGCCTGCTCTAATCCTTGTGTGCATAAAAATTATAACCTTTATAATTTATCATCTCATATCTTATATGGCTTTATTCTTCAAATTTTAAATATTTCTATGATGTAAAAAGGGAATGGATAATATAAATTAGGTTTTTGCTTATGTGTATTATGTTCTACTTTATATAGTACTCATATTTTTGTATCTTAAAAATTTCTTTAAAAATAGAACACATTTTCAGTTAAAAGTTCACAATGATACAGATAGGAATATTGGAAGATGGTTTGTTCAGAATATCAGTATTAATTTTTCATTACTGACTATATTAATACTTCAATTAATTAGATTCAGTTCTCTGTGCTCCTCTTGTTTCTATAAAGTAAAATTCTTCAGATTTATATCTGCTAATTAAAGTAAGAAAACATTTTATAATACAAATAAGGCATTCTTACAAGAAATATGTTCTATTTTATTGAGTGTGGGATTTTGGTAGCATCTCCTACTTATATATGCCAAATTAATGTATTATATTTGCCATTCTCTTTTATTTTCATTATTTATCTTACAGTGTAAGAGTTCTGAAGCTAAGCATAGTTAAGGGCTTCATCATGTCTTAATCTTGCCAGCCAGATGCAATCCCTTAGATAACCAGTATATGTGAAACATTTAGGACTTTATTTACAGAAAACAATAAGCAAGGATATATTACAATACAAACATGGACCAGTTAGCAGATTAGCATTTTTTCCATTCATTGGTAACCTCTATATGTTCAAAGTTTACATTCCCGATATGTTTCATGGGAAACCTCATATAGAGGTAATTGCAATTACTTTGGGATGCAATCAAGGCACAGATAATTGAATGATTGTAGTTAATACATGAGATAAAACTATACAAACACACACTTTGCCATCGCCATCACCAGAGGATCTAGAGATAAGGTCAAGAAACATTTTCAGACAATATGCTTGATCTTTCATAGAGTCATACAATCCAAACTCATCCCAATCCCTTTTCATTGCCCAACACAACCTCAACTTTATCTGGATTTAATTTATCCTTGTTTTCACTTCTTATCAAAATTGGCAACATTCAATGGTATGGTTATTTATTTATTTATTTATTAATGGGACTTATTAATGGGAACTTTCTTGGAGTTAATATGGCAGGTAATCCATATGTAGTCATTGTTATCAGCATTTTTATCCTCTGCTCTAAAGTCAGTGACCAGGTTATAGCCATTACAGCAACAATTCATGCCATTTCCAATAGCTTATAGGAATCTGTCAGTTTGTTTATGCCTTTTCTTCAACTCTATAAAAATTATTTTGGTCAGAGGTTATCATACTTTACAGTAAAATGAACTTTGAATCATGGAAATGATCTGAACTAGTATATTTACTCTAGCTTGAAAGTTTTTCCTCCCTAACCTTGACCAGAGGAATGAGGAAAAAGGTAAAAGCCAAACTTTTATGAAACTCAGTACAGTGGAGTACTGAGAAATGATAGCAAGTATGTGCCTGTTTAGATTATGAAAAATGACAATTGTCTCACACTGAGACAGAATTCACATCTCCAGGTTGCTTCACTATGAATCCTAGTTGAACACATAACTGTAGGTACTTTAAGAAAAAGGCTATCACCTGAGTTTACCTATTTACAAATTGGCGAGCAAAGCCAGCCACAAAATACTAATTTACCAGGAAGAAAATTAATGAGATTGATTTTTTAATTCCCCATACCAATTTATTTGTATACTTTTGCACAAAATGGCAAACATTCAAAGTGCTGGTCAAACTCCTTCATTATTTTTATTTCCTAAAAATGGCCTAATGTAGGTTCCCAGATACAATCTTAGAAATAAGATGAGGTTAGAAATTGGTAGATGGTTTTGTGGAATAAAAACTGGATTTCATTTTTTAAAAACTAAAGAATTTAATAACAATACTGGTAGTTCAATGAGAGACATTTGGAAATAGTAAAAAAGAGCCCTGAGGCACATTTTAGACAAATATTTATAATATTGAAATTCCAAAAGTTTGGAAGTTGTTTTGCATGGCAGACAAGTTTAAATAAAACAGTAGAAATCTTGTAAACTATTAATATATCCGAAATTAACATGTGATCCTTGCTTGCATAATTCTAAAACATACACACAGAGGTGTGTGTGTTAGGAAAAAATAGCCCCTCGGGTAGATTCTGTTACATATATTAGAGATATTGATAATTCCTCACATTTCTAGGTAGGATTGGAAAGCTTTCATACTGAAATCCTAGAGTCTCATTGTTAGCGTAGATTTAAGCAAATTTCTGACTTTATAGTGTAAAGCAATTGAGCAATAGTGCAGATACAATTTTTGAAAAACAAACTGAAGTCATGTTAGATCCTATGAGAGTTCAGCCACTCTTTTTTCTTTTTTCTTTAAAGAAAAATAATTAACTTTAGAATTCTGTGGATTCAGTTAGTTGTAAGCACCTTGATGTCTAAGAACACTGAAATGATGATCTTTAAGATGATACAAAAGTAGACTGACTAGTAGTCTAACTCAATAAAAATAGTCTCTCTAGTTCTATGAGATTAGCAGTAACATTAAGGAGGATTGAACTCTGTTTCCTCTTAGACAATGACTCTGATGCAATGAGCAGCTCCTATGAATCTTACGATGAGGAGGAGGAGGATGGGAAAGGCCAGAGGTTAACACACCACTGGCCATCAGAGGAAGCTTCCATGAACCTGGTGAAGGATTGCCGGATTTGTGCTTTCCTGTTGCGTAAGAAGCGCTTTGGACAGTGGGCCAAGCAGCTGACAGTCATTAAGGACAACAAGCTTCTGGTGAGTCACTGGTTTTTAGAATACCAGTCTTTGTAGCAGTGACAGGTCCTTCTGAAGAAGAAAAATCCTCTTAAAATTACCATACTAAAATTAATTTGTTATAGAACCACTGATTATAAAGAACCCCAAAGGCCTACTGATAGAGTGATATTTTCACCTGCTTCTAGAATACAAATATGTTACAGATAAAAGCTATTCCAAAAGAGGGAAGCTCCTGTCTGTTTCCTGGTGGGAAAGACCCTTAGTAAATGCTCACTAGATATTCAATGGGATTGGCAGAAATTGTTGGAAAAAGGCAGTCTCTAGGATAAAAGGATAAGTAACATCTAGATATTGTGTTAAGGAAGGTGTTATAAATGTATGCAGCAGATATTGGTAGGATTGACAGTAAGGAAGCAAGAGCACAGAAGTAGTAAGAGCACAGAATATTCTTTGAAAATCTACTTGGGTTTGAGGGAGAATTACCACATCAATCACATAAAGATATATGCCAAGATATATCACAAGTGAATTAATATGTAAATTGAACAATAATGGAAGCAAGATGCAATTCTACCTAATTCTCCTAAAGATTGAAATGTCTTTGGTGAGATGCCCCACCAAAGTGGATCTTAAATATGAGTTTTGATATTGAAATTAGTTCAGTTGATGTTGAGAGTAATATATGCCATATTCAACCTGATACCTTGATAAAATGCAATTGGAGGATATGTTCCTTTGCCAGATGGTGCAACATGAAGGCTAATGTAAAACAGAATCACCTGGTTGAAAGCCAAATTGTTTTGCCAAAATATTTTCAGACTCCATCCAATCCACTAATCATTCATACAGATTTGCTGACTTTACTGGACAGACTTTTAAGTTTCTTAATTTGGTGGCAGCTTTCTCTCACTTTTTTGTACATTGGAATTATTATTGCCAAACACCCACCCCCCTGGAAATCTTTAGGGATATGCATGATGCAGTCAATGAAAAAGAGAAGAGAAAAGCCAGAATTGGGTTTTACCACTCCAGTTTGTTCCTGATTATCTAATGTAGTATTATGTAATACTATGTTATTATGATACTCAGGGACTTTACCAGACTTGACCTTTACCATTCAGATATGTTACTGAGCAGGTTCCAGATGCCCACTCTAAGGGAGAGTCCATGTCAAAATGTAATGGGTCCTTCATTACTCTTATATAATGGTCAGGATTGTTCCTCTCAAACCACTGAAGGAATAAGGCCATCAATTCCATTAAAAAAAAGATTGTGAGCCTTCTCTTTATGAGGAAGCACAATAATATCAAAGTCTTATCTGGAACAATCTTGGAATCAGCCAGCCATCCCATCTTGGTTTGGACTAAGTCCAGATCTTGGCAGCCTCCAGTAGCAGGTCATGATTTCCACTGCATCTCCCAATAAGTCCAGGGGAGAGATGTATAGCTGAATATCATCTGCATATTGATTATTCCTTACTCTGAACCAATGTTTAACGTCTCCCGGTGCATTCACCTAGACATTTTTGATACAACCTTTGTTCTTCCCTGTAAGGTAGCATTGACTGTAAAATATCTCTTTTAAGATGAAAATGAAAAAAATCCAGTCAAAATTCTCTAACTGGAATTTATTTTTCAAAGTTCATTATGAACTAGAAAAGCACAGAGTGGGGGAGAGATTAATTCTTTCTTCATCTAACATTTTCCTGTACCAATATCAACTCTTTCATGGAAAGACCCTATTTAGATATGTATTGGATCAGGAAGTATCCTAGCTGCTCTACCAACTATGCTTTGCTGCTTCCTGATCCCCCTCTGGAAGCATATTTCTTACTTTCTTTAAAACAACCTGAGAAATTTAACATACCATTGATATAATATTTCATGACATATGTATGTGTCAAAGAGAACATCAGGTTCAATGTACATTTTACTTCATGTAACAAAGTGGTTCTGATTTGAAAGCTGTACAGCTGTGGTACAGCTGTACGAATCTTTGAATTTTTCTTCTTTCTCTGACATATGTAAATCCCAGCCATTTCCAAATGGTCAACAACATTATCATGACAATACTCTTTTGTTTGTTCTTACCACATGGAGAACAGGTGTGAAATGTGCAAGAAAGACTAGCTGAACGAAATCTCAATTGTCTCTTCTTTCTAATGTTAGTGTTACAAAAGCTCCAAGCACAGACAGCCACACCTTGAAGTGCCTTTGAGCATCAGCAACGTTGTCTATGTGCCAAAAGACGGACGCCGCAAGAAGCATGAGCTGCGCTTCACACTACCAGGAGCTGAGGTCCTAGTGTTAGCAGTGCAAAGTAAAGAGCAAGCTGAAGAATGGCTGAAGGTATCTCTCACAACTACAAAATACTGTTGTTCCTCTGCAAACCCCTGTTTATCTATGGCTCATATCTTCTACACTTGTTATCTTTTTGTTGACCTGTTTATTTACAATGCCCAAGATATGCTCAGCAATCCTGCTGTGGCTGCTTTCTGGAGATGAGCAAGTGAGAACGGATCTCATAGGAAGTGGGGCTTATCTTCCTCCTGGGGAAAGGCTTTCCTTCCAGCCCTTTTATCATGCCTGTCTGATTGCAACACCAGCTGTGGAGAGAATATCCACCCACCAGAGAAGACCGTCCCCACCTGATTTAGAACTCTTTGGCAGAGGAGATGTTTGTTTACCCCCACTCAGCCTTTCCTGCTTTTGTTCTCAAGTATGAGCTCATAAACTCAGGGAATCTCTGGGAAAGGTAGAATTTTCCTTCTCTTCCTGGAGAACCAGTCCCTTCAGAATAGAATAGAATAGAATAGAATAGAATAGAATAGAATAGAATAGAATAGAATAGAATAGAATAGAATAGAATTCTTCATTGACCAAGTGTGATTGGACACACAAGGAATTTGTCTTGGTGTAAATACTCTCAGTGTACATAAAAGAAAAGATACATTCGTTAAGAATCAAGAATCATAAGGTACAACACTTAATGATAGTCATAGGGTACAATCAGCAATCGAATCATACTAGGAAACAGTCAATATAAATTGTAAGGATACAAGCAACAAACTTCAACTCAGTTTTCTCTAGTGACACCTCTGCCCTCCCCAGGGGTGGCAACCCTGATACACTTGGAGAATGCCAGATTGGAGAAGGCAGATTACAAAATACCAGCCTGATAGATGTAAAAGTAGGCAAATCAGTGTGACTAATCACATATCATGTGGTTAGCCGTATGCTGTAGGAATCAGTTTAATAAATCATGATTTATCAGGCTTGGATATTGGTGTTTTTGGTATTCTAGGAAGATAAATGCAATATGATCTATAAGAAAAAAAAATTCCCTTGCGGATCTAACAAGTTTAGGACAGAAAAAGAGCCTCACAGAGCCTCCCTGTGTATCACCTAATTTTGTGGCTTCTCAACAACCAAGAATGCATTTTCCTGTGGCTGGAATATTTGGGTTTTGGTGTTTTTGCAAACTTGATGGAAGGAGGCAAATTGTTTCCATTGCCATCTTAATCCCACCTTTCTAAAGATACCAGTGCTTAAAATTATACTGCTGAAATTCTGCCATTGAAAATAGAGATATAATGGGGAGGGGGCATTTAAAAAAACATTTATGGGAATTCTAAAGTACGAATGGAACAAGTTTGCCTCACAGATGTTGTTTGTTCCTTTTCTACTCTTGATCCTTACTGAGAACTGAGGGAGGAGAAATCAGCATTCTCTAGAAGATTGGAAAGTCAAATTGTACCCCTACCTAGCCCTTCAAATGTTCAGTAAAATATCTACAGTATGCTTATAAACAGAACATAGTTAAAGCAGCCTTCTTTTTGTTGTTTTATGTTTAACTAGTATCCCATTATATATTCCCAACAAAAGCAACAGAATTATTTGGATTGAAATATAACACCTGTGGAGGGCAATGTTTGAAGAAGACTTATTTAACATTTCTCTTCCTGCTTAATACCTAAGTTAGTGCCATTAGCTGATCACACAGTAACCATTTCTTATAGATAGATAAATAGATTTCTTTATTGGCCAAGTGTGATTGGACACACAAGGAATTTGTCTTGGTACAAATGCTCTCGGCATACATAAAAGAAAAGATACATTCATCAAGAGTCAAGAATCATAAGGTACAACATTTAATAATAGTCATAGGGTACAGTAAGCAATCAAATCATACTAGGAAACAGTCAATATAGATCATAAAGATACAAGTGACAAAATTACAGTCATACAGTCACAAGTGGGAGGGGATGGGTGATAAGGAGTGATGAGAAGATTAATAGTAACAGTAGTGCAGACTTTGTAAATAGTTGAACAGTGTTGAGGGAATTATTTGTTTAGCGGAGTGATGGTGTTCGGGAAAAAACTGTCCTTGTTCTGGTGTGTAGTGCTCTATAGCGTCATTTTGAGGGAAGGAGTTGAAACAGTTTATGTCCGGGATGTGAGAGGTCTGTAAATATTTTCACAGCCCTCTTTTTGACACGTGCAGTATACAGGACCACAATTGAAGGCAGGTTGGTAGTAATTGTTTTTTCTGCAGTTATTATCCTCTGAAGTCTGTCTGTCCTGTTGGGTTGCAGAACCAAACCAGACAGTTATAGAGGTGCAGATGAAAGACTCAATAATTCCTCTATAGAACTGTATCAGCAGCTCCTTGGGCAGTTTGAACTTTCTTAGTTGGCAAATGTAGCTAAGAAACAGAAGTGTGCAGTTAAACAACTAATGGCATTTGCCATAGATAGAAGATCTCTACGGAAGGGGTTGACTGATCATACAGACTCAAATTTATACCATAAAGGAGAATTTGCGACATGAGGGCTTGGCTTCTTCGTAGTTTGCCCATCCTCACATGGAGATATGTACTCTTTTGGAGATTTTATGGGACATTTATCTGGGACAAGTTTAATGAAATCTATAAACTAAGTAGTTTATATCAGAACTGCAGGGGTGGAAGTTTAATGAGTTGGGATTTGATTTATTTTCTGTTTTGGCAGAGCAAGTGTTCTTTGGCTTGAGTACTGTCAGGAAATTAGAATTAAAAGTCTTTGTTCCTCCTTATATTACTGGCTGAATTTTTTGTTATTGTTTTTAGTATTTTCACATCTTGGCTTTACTGCATATATTAGTTAAAGCATTCCCCCCTCCTGGCTTGGGATGAAACTGTCCAGATCCTCCCTTCCTCAGAATGTTAAGTACTCTCCTGGCCCCAGTCCACCTGACACTTCAATAGGCTGGATAAATCCAACTTTCTTTTGAAAAACCACCTCCCTGAATTAAAATACCTGATAACCAAGTCAGCTAGGGTTGTTTTGGGACCAGAGTATATAACCCAATGTGAATGAGATAGAGCAGGAACTGGATGAACTTCCTGCCATATAAGGAAAAAGCTACTGCCCTGTATTGTCAGCTCTTATCTCCTTAAAACTTATGTCAACATTCTCTGCTGAAATATTAGAGAAACTGGAAATAGGAAAAATAAAAATCAGCAAAATCTAGTTAATGAATGAGCTGTTGAATGAACTTTATAATTTTGTCTCCTTCTATGTTATGAGGCATAAGAAAAACATTATCTTGAGTTAGGCTCTGTTAGCCAAATGATACTCTTAGGCATAAAACTGGTGTCAGTTTAATATAACTTAATCAGACATAGCTAGCGTTAGAAATTAATCCTGCAAACAAGATGAAAAATTATTTATTTATTTATTTATTTATTTATTTATTTATTTATTTATTTATTTATTTATTAATGGATTATATGCAGCCCCATCTCAAGACTCGTTACAAATAAAACAACAACAATAATAAATAATTTAAAAGCAGATTAAATTAATTAGGTGTAGATCTGCCTTTTTCAACCTGATGCTGACCATGTACTGGGTTTCTGATTTCCAGGATTCCTAGCTAGGAGTGGTCCCAAATTATTTGGAGGACACTTGTTTTTAGTAGGCTTATATATATTAATTTCTATTCCTCAAAAATTGATCACAAGTTTTTTTTCTTTATTCCTCAAATTTGATAAATGGCAATCATAGTTCATAGCTCCTGAATTAAGAGTTGGTTTTTCAGCTGCTAACCTGTGATCCCAGATGCAGTTTGTCATAATATTTTGCAAGGCAAGGAAACCTGGAGGGCATTTCTGTGCCTGGGAAAACACAACCTGACAGTTTGAAATGAAGTGAGCTTTTTATTATAGCAGAGGTATATCCCTGCTTGTAAAGTGATGAAATTTATTACTGTCATTCGAAACTGTATCTCCTGCCCAGGTGATAAAGGAAGTAAGCAATCCCACTGGAGGAGGATTAAATGGAAGTGAAGTTCCTCTATCTCCTACACTTACCTTCAAGATGGACCATGATAAGGTAAAATTTCTTAAAAGTTCTGTTCCCAGGAAAAACTGGTCATTGTGCATGTAACATTCATACTATTCAAGTGTACTTTTCCACATATAAGTAGCAAGTGGAAGAGGGGAGAATGTAACCTATTTTTATCTGTTGTGATCTACACTTAATTTAAACAATACCCCATGTGTAAGAGAAAAGGCTCCATCCCAATGCAAGTAGCAGCCGGAGGAACAGCTTTTCATTGGAATCAGAAAAAAAATATTTGTAGATAGTCCTCAACTTATGACTATAATTGAGCTCAGAATTAAGGTTATAAGTTGTGCTGATCATTAAACAGGTCCCAATGTCAACTTATAAAACATTTTGTATACACGGTTTTATAGTTGACAACAGAAAGAAGGGGGGAGGTTCAAAGAGCACACAGCAGTGTGGAATTGAAAGCACATTCCATTCATATTTTCTTCAAAGATTGATTAGATGACTGAAGTTTCTGCCGGGCAAAAATCTAATTGGAGAGCATGATTGAGCATGATTGATGACTCTTGGCTATGGACGTTTTTCATTGGATGATACACCCAGAGGGGTGGGGGGAAAAGCAGGATCAAGGGTGACAGTGAATTATGTATCTCAGAGTTGGCTACACACAGGTTAATGCCAGACATAGAATGTTAACTTCAAATAAATCCTTTTTAGTTTTGGGAGTGTGGCTCGAGGCTCATGATTTAATTGGAGTAACTGAATCCTATGCGATGAAGCACAATTTTACAACCTTTTTTGCTGTGGTAGTTAACAGATAACAGATAATCAGAGTTGGAAGGGACCTTGTAGGTCATCTAGTCCAACACTCTGCCCAAGCAGGAGACCCTACACCATTGCCACCAAATGGCAGTCCAATCTCTTCTTGAAAATCTCAAGTGATGATGCTCCCACAACTTCTGAGGGCAAGGTGTTCCATTGGTTGATTATTCTCACTGTCAGAAACTTTCTCCTTATTTCCAGGTTAAATCTCTCCTTGTTCAGTTTCCATCCATTGTTCCTTGTCTGGCCTACAGATGCTTAAGAAAATCAACAATCAACAATCACTCTGATTGTTAAGTCAACACTAGTCATTAAGTTAATCCGTTGTCCACGATAGTCATTTTTTTGCTGGAAACTGGAAGTAAATACTGGTTTCAGGCAAAAAAAAATGTTGTAAATTATGATCAGAGGACATGGCAAATGTGAGCCAGTTGCCAGGCACCCGAAATGCAATCGTGTGACTGTAGTGATGTGGGGGGGCAGTTGTTGGAATTTCAAACCTGGTCCTAAGTAGCCCAGGAAAGAGGGCCATTGTAACTTCAAATGATCGCTAAGCAAGATCATAAGTCGAGAACTGTCTGTAATTGCATTACATTTTTTAAAAACCTGCCCATCTCCTTTTGGAATGCTTTCCTAGCCCCCCTCCAGTGCCAAGAGTGGTTCTCAGTCTGAATAAACTGTGCAATCTTTATCTCAGAGCTTAAGACCAGCATGAGGCCCACTTATAAAGGAGACACCTGGCTCTGATATGAAGATTTTGGAAGAAGGTGCTATAATCTTCCTTGGGGAAACATAATGCAAACTCTTTTTTTTAAATCAGTTCTTAAGTAACCAACAGCAACGCTGCAGATGGAAATAACTATTTTTGTCTGTTTGTTAATCAAAGTATCTGTGCTGCTCTTCAAAACTTAACTTTTCCCAGAATGACTTACAATTGTGTATTTTCAAAGTAAAGAGCGTTTGAGTGCTATTTTGAATAGCAACCAAGATCACTTTCTTCAATGAGCTTTGCTTAGTGAAGGCAATTAATCTATAAGCATTTTGAGCCTGGAGAGGAAGCTCTGGGGAAAAAAAATACTGACATCCCACTGGATGTATGTTCTTCTTTGACCAGAGATCATCTCAGGATAAACATACTTCTGACTCTGACAGCATAGCAACAGCAGAAAATGGTTCTTCTCTGCCCCAAAGGGAGAGCCACGAACAAGGTGAGTCTGATATCTTCCCACTTTATAAGAGAGAAAAAATGGCTTAGAATTAGAGCACCTACACTATAGGACTTAGTATAGTCACTAACACTGATGATGTTAGCTAGTTTGGGTAATGAAATGTCTGCAAGAAAACAAGCAAGCTCAGAGAGAACCAAGGATCCCTCATTTCAACCCTGAGCTACAAATATTCTCCTTTATTGGTACCACAGAGGGATAATTTAAAACTTATCTAGTGTTTCTAAGAACTCACTGGTAAAAGATAATCTCAATAAGCTTGCACCTTTCAGACTTAACTATTTGATCCATTCTAGTTTATCCATCTGGGAGTTACTGCTTTTTTTTACGCAAGATTTCTCCCTTCAGCCCAACTCTGGGTGAACTATTTTATTTATTTATTTATTTATTTGACTTGTATGCCGCCCCCTCTCCAAAGAGGACTCGGGGCGGCTCACAAATAAAATCAGAACAATAAATCAATTACCTAAAATGAGATTAAATTAAACAAGCCAAATTAACTAAAATCCATTAATAATTTAAAATATAAAACCAATCCCCCGAGGAGTCAGCACAGCCCAGCCTGTTCAAACAACCAGGTTTTTAAATCATGGCGGAAGGTGCGGAGGTCAGGGGTTAGAAGGGATATAGTTTTGAATCTTCCTGCTCAAAGCCTAGATATACAAAAACTACATTGGACAAGTCCCAAAATACAAGAGGTAACTAGGTAATTGTTCAGTGTTATAATCAATAAATACTTTATGAAAAGATTTAATCAGACAATCTCTTCAATAAGACATAAAAAGAGTTTGCTGAGAAAAAGTAATATAAGGAAAACAAAGGAAGGGAATCATACAGAAATCCAAGTAGAAGCAGTGCACTCTTGTACCTGTTTTGAAAAATCTCTGTGGCAAAGATGCTAAAATGACCTAAGCTTAAAGGATATATACAAAACAGATGTTTTCCAAAATGGTTTCCTGCCAAACAATTGCTACAGTCAGCCTTTAAAAATGCCTCTTTTTCTGTACTCCCTTATCTTGTCCCGACTCATCTGTTTGTATCACCTAATAAAATAACTTTTCGTAAAATTTATCTCTGGTCCTTTCTTTATCACCATTCAATGAAGCATATCATGAAGCTATCACCAACTTATAAATTTGTTGTTTCACGTGCACCTACAACAATCTAGATAACACCAGTTCGTCCTATCTAACATACATTTTACCCCTTTTCATTTGGCAAATACACAATGTATGTGCGGCTATCCTGAAACATGCAGTTGTCCATTTTTCACATAGAAGGTAAAATGAAGCAAATACTTTTTTAAAAGATAGAAGTTGAAAAAAAGATTATTTTTAATAAAATAGAAAAACAAATAGCAATAGCACTTAGACTTATATACCCACTTTACAGTGCTTTACAGCCCTCTCTAAGTGGTTTACAGAGTCAGCATATTGCCCCCAACAATCTGGGTCCTCATTTTACCCACCTCGGAAGGATGGAAGGCTGAGTCAACCTTGAGCCTGATGAGATTTGAACTGCCAAATGAAAGGCAGCCGGCAGTCAGCAGAAATAGCCTGCAGTACTGCACTCTAACCACTGCGTCACCATAGCTCATCAATTAAGAGGCAAAAACATATGATCTGCCAGAATATTATTTATTTGATAAATGCAGAGATATTCTCTAGATAATTATGGAGGATGGCAGGAAAACCTTTAAACTATTCATGAATTTTTGTTCGCTCAGATAAGTAACATGCAGATTTCATGTTCTGTTCCTTCTCCAAGGGAAAAGCAAAAAAAGTGGCTTGGCTGAGCTCAAGGGCTCTGTGAGTAGAGCTGCTGGGAGGAAAATAACCAGGATAATCAGTTTCTCAAAGAAAAAGGCTTCTCCTGAAGATACCCAAACATCCTCTACAGAAGAAGACATCCCTTGCTGTGGTTTGTATTAGGATACGAGCAGGGGTGGGATTCAATGGGTGTTACTACCGGTTCAGTGACTACGTTTTGTGTATGCATGTGCGCTTTGCGCGCATGTAAAAAAACCTTAAGCTGTGCCACCCGGAGAGCTGAAAAGTGCTGTGCGCAGGTGCACAGTGTTTGAAAAGCCTCTTTTTTCCTGCTTTTTCAACCTCAGCTGTGCCAAAGCAGCTGAGGTTGAAAAAGCAGGAAATAAAGGACAGGTAAGAGCCCAGGTGGGCAGGTGGGCCAAACAGCAGCAAAGACAGAACCGGTTTGGTGTCTGCTGCTCTTCAGAGCTACCGGTTCTATAGAGCCGGTAGCATCCCACCCCTGGACACGAGTAGGAGCACATTTAAGAGGGAATCAGTTACTGGGTAAATTGGAGGTGATGGTAGGGATAGAAATGCTTGCTCAGCTATTTCCTTGCACTGCAGATAGATAATAAAAGTGACAGATAAGTGAACGTTCATTTCTTCATGAAGTTTCAAAGGGAATTCCGGCACATAGTAGCCTTGGTTGTTATAGTAGCCTCATGCATCCCTGGGATAATTCTGTCCCCCTCACACACACACTTTCCATTTTCCTAAAACAATAAAACAGTTACTTTGCAAGACCTTGGTGCTGACATCTACATATTCTGATTTGTTCAGTGCAAGGGTCTTACAAAACTGCCTTGTTTCTCTTATTTTAAGATATACAACAAATCATTTAGAGCAAAGGTCTATTCAAAATCATGATGTGTGTGTGTGTGTGTGTGTGTGTAAAATAGAGCCATAAGGAAAAATATCTCATTGATGATAATGCTGGGAAGGGGAAACTTGTAACCATCCAGATGTTATTTCATTCCAAGTGTCCAGCTCCAGTGTTAAAAGTCAATTACACCTGGAAAACGTCAGGTTTCCCCTCCTTTAGTCTGAAGTAATTTTGGATTTGGGAACCAACTGCATCATATCTAAGTACAACATTTTTTTGATTGGCTAGGAAACAATCTCTGGAACTTTTAATCTCTCTCCGTCTCTCTCTCTTTCGCATGTTGGTCATTGCACTAATGCTGATCTTCTTTCATATCTCGTGGCAGGCTACTTGCATGTTCTTGTTAACCAGTGTTGGAAGGAACGTTGGTGTCGTTTAAAAGGCAACATGCTTTATTTCCATAAGGACCGCACAGATTTAAGGACCCATGTGAATGCCATTGACCTGAGGGGATGTGAGGTGGCACCAGGACTGGGCCCCAAGCATCCTTTTGCTTTTCGTATCTTCGCAATGGAAAAGAAGTCTCTGCCTTAGAGGTAAAGGAGCTTTCAGTTTTCTTAAAGAATAAGAATATTTTTAATTTATACCTCTACAAATGTACATGTAGGAGTGTAGGTTCAGTGTTTCCATATCCTGTGATCTGCCATAGTTTATTTTCACTATGATTTATTGAATAAGCTACAGCACATGGCCACATTGCACTAATACATAACCCACTATTTCTAGATCACAGTAGTTGAATTCATACAACTCACTAAGCTAAAATCAGACAAATGATTTAGCATGCTATTGAATCTATTCACTGCATCCAGTAGAAATAAATAAATGGAGATGATCTTTATTTAATTAGATAGTACTGCTGTAAAGTTATACCTTTACTTTACTTACTTGCAGGAAGAAATGTTCTATTGCTTCCGAGAGAAGTATTTATGACTTTATTTTGTATATCATGTAATTGTTTAGGCAAACAGCTATGAAGATCTGGGACGTTGGCTTGGGTTGCTGCTGGTTGAAACTGGTTCCCAGACTACTCCAGAGACCTTGCATTATGATTATGTAGATGTTGAGAAAATAGCCAACATCATCAATGCTGTGAGACACTCTTATATGTAAGAGCTCCTCTTACTAATATGTTTGTAACATAGCTAGGTTGACAAGGGGTTCTGTATCTGCCTCTGCAGATTGCTTCTATACTTTCTCCTGGTCAATGACAATAATAAATTTTCTGATATTTCTTAAAACTTTTTTGAATCTAACTGGCAAATAGATAAGCATGGAATATAGGTGCCTTTTAGGCTACGAATATAGCAATGAGAAGGTGCCATGCTAAAGGTATCTATGGCTGAGTTCTCTCTTCCTTGAATCAACAGAGCACTATTCTAGTGTGTCATTTGATGTTATCTGTGACAGTTTCAGTCATGTCTCTGTTCCCAGTCGGTACTAGTCACTTGATGTTCATTCATAGTAAGGAGTGCCTAGCAGATTTTAGATTGCCTTGAGGCTGCCCTTGGGCACTGTTGGAATTGAGGGGATGGGGTAGGGAATGTTGCTTAAGCATTGCTAAACAAATGACTTAAGCCAATCTTACTCATGGGCTTGAGATATAATGAATGCAACATCATGAGGCCATGATACAAGAGATGCTAGGTCATCTGTGACAGGGTTAGTGAAGACAAAGCCTAGTACACATAAATCTATATTCATGATGTTTGACTTACTCTTTGATTCTTAAAAGTAAGCTACGTTGCCAGAGAAAATTTTTGACTGGGTGCATCTAGAAAAAAATAAGTGTATATTACTCTCTAATGTGAGAAGTATATAAATATAGTCTTCAATATATGACCACTCATTTAATAACCATTCAAAGTTATTGCAGTGTAGGAAAGAGTGCTTTATGGTCCATAAAATATGTAAAACATTGAACTATCCCCCTACACCTCCCCACAGTAATGTGAACTGCATGTCAGGCACTTGTCAACTAACTTGCATTTAGGACCTGTTGCCAGGTGCCCCATGATCATGTGATTACCATTTGCAATCTTGTCTGCTGGCTTCCCCAGAAAATCAGTGGGGAAGCCTGTAGGGAAAGCTGCATGTAGAGGTTACAGAGGAGAGGGGAAATTCTTCAACAGACTGCAGGAACAGAGCTGAAATTTTCAGGATTTCAGTTCCATTCCTTTAGCTGCCCCCACCCCACCCCATTCCCTTCCAAAGGGTTTTCCTTCTGTGAAAGGAAGGGAGGGGAAATCCTTCATTTAGTGTTTTGCAGGAATATTTGAGAGCGTAAGAGATGCTTTCTGGGAGGATTTCAGCTCTGTGAGAGCTGAGATTCTCTCGGTAAGCTACTCTCTGGCTGTGTTTTGAGTTAGTTTGATGTATCAAGTCCTTATATAACAGCAAGCCCAGATTTGTCATAGGGACAGTATCCCAAGGATCCTGTCTCTATTTTGGATGTGCACTTCACATATTTTATATTTTATATATTTCTGTCCTCCCGAAATGCTGGATTGCAGCTTCTAACAATTCCAGTCCTATAAGCAACAATTACAGGGATTCAACCTCGATGCAGCTAAAAAGTCTGGATAAAAGAAATCTGCATGATATTTCATATGATATATCCTCAAGAATCAAAGGCTAATTATCTCCTATTTGGGGGGTTTTCCACTTTTTAAAAGGCATATTCTCTCCTGCCTTACCAAAAACACTAGCTACAGCTAAATAGGTGACATTTGTCATGGAATTCCAGAAAAGTGTTTAGATTCAGTTAATAGAGGATGGAGAAAGAGCCTTATCATCTTTACTTATTAAGTACTTGCTTAGAAAATTAAAGCTGTTTTTAATCTATTTCTTCTTCTTCAGGTGGGCCAGCTCCTCTCTTGAGAACCAAACAGAGCTAACTCGTGTGTTATATGATGAAGTCCCCTACGAAAAGGTGGAGGTAGCAAAAAATATTATCCTATTTTTTTTCTTTTTTAAAAATTTCCTTGACATCACTATTTTAGCTTGCATGTGACTCTCTCTTCCCAGTTGCTTGGCAACTTGTAGAGAACTGTTCCCAGGCAGAAATAGTAGGATAAGCTGTTTCCACAGTCTGGGGAAAAACTGGATTTCTTACTGATGCCTCCATGGTAATGCTCTTCATGACCTCACAGTTGTTTTTGCTGTCCTATTTCCTTTGTGCAGTCAGAAAAATCAGGATGGCCATCAGGATCTCAGGTGAAGCGCCATGGCTCTTCTTGCAGTGAGAAATCACGTCGTATAGATCCACAAGTTAAAGTCAAGCGTCATGCATCAAGTAGGTTGGATGGGGTTCATCCGTCATATATTTGGCATAATGCCCTGGATCAACCAACTAAGAAAGAGGGAATGGGGGGAGGGGGGAGGGATTCATCAGAAACTCCCATTCCTAAAATTTTATTTTAAAAAAATCCAGCAGCATAGCACAACATATCGAAGCACAGAACTGGTTCCTTGTTCAATGTTTCTGCTTTTGTCATAATTTGTGATTGCATATGACTTGCACTCTGCTTCTTAATGACCAAGGATTGCTTATGTCTCTGATAATGTAAGAATCCCAATGTGCAGTTATAAACTTAAGCTAATGCTGTATTTTCCCTTTTATAGCATCCCCTTCTTACTTGAGATGCAGTCTTGAAATGGCAGAGTGTGAATGAGAGTCCTGATTTTCTATTTGCAATTTCCTACCATGGCTGTAAGAATGCCACAATGGGCAAAGCCCGCCTGGAATTCCTGGGCTGCAATATGATCCTCTGAAATTTGGCCTATGAGGACGGTGCTGTCCAGATGTACTGTCACAGGCATTTTCCTAATAGCTAAAATTATTTTACCAAGGATGCTAGGTTATGCTACAGTTGTAACAAACTCGTTAATAATTCACTTATCAAGTGCTAGAAATATCGGTAATAAGCAATTTCTGGAAAACAAGGGAGCTATATTGGAAGCACGGGAGTTACTGATTTTTGGTTTGGTTTAATTTGAGTTTTAAATGGGGAATTGTGTCTCTTTGAGCTTGGTCAGCCTCATTCGCTTTCTTTGCTGCTAAAACAGAGGTTCCCTCAAGAACCTGTCTGTTGTGAGTGTATGTTTTGTGCAGATGCCAATAATTACAAATATGGAAAGAACCGGGCTGAGGAAGATGCTCGGAGGTTCCTAACAGAGAAAGATAAGCTGGAAAAGGAGAAGGCGTCCATTAGAAATGAGCTTATTGAGCTGCGTAAGGAAAAGCGGGAACTACGGGAGGCCATGAAGAGCAAATCAGGTACAGTCCTGCTTCAAGCGAGGGCAGTGAGGCAGTGTCTTTTCTATTGTCCACATTATAAAAGCTGAAATTTTGAAATTCAAGGTCCAGTAGGTTTATGGAGATGGGTTTTTTGTTGTTCAGTATGTAATAGGTAAGAGGATCTACATCTAAGTCTCCTCCCCTGACTTCTAGAAGATTTTCTTCATTATCAGTTGGCAGACATTTCTGTTTGAAACTGTGCAGCTCAGAGTTGCACCCCACCTGCTATGACCTCCCCAAAACCACCTGTGCTCTTTGCTTCCCTCTGAGGGATTAATGAGTTAGACTTGCTATGAGAGTCTATTGATAAAGAAGAAACGGTGTCAGTTGATTTCCTGCAAAAGATTACAAGTAATCCTTACAATCATTTCTTCAGCAATCATTCAAAGTTATGACAGGGACGTACAATAGCCCTTCAGAGTTCCAGGTGTTACAACATCCCTGAGGTCCTAAGGTTGAAATTTCTGGTGTCTGCAAAGTCAAGCAAAGTCAATGGGAAAGCCAGCAGGAAGTTGAAAATCATGATCACGTAAGCTGCTCACTTAATTGGCCCCACACAATCCTTGTTTAACAATGGCTAACCAGGACTAAGCAATGCAAGTCACATGATATCATGCTTTACAACCACAGCAGTGAGAGTTCCCAATCCCAATTGTCCTTGTAACCTGGGATCTACCTGTACCTCCACCTTATTAGATAGTAGAGCATGCTGTTAGGCTTTGCATCTTGTTCCTTCCCACTTAATGCTAGATACATTGTTAATATCTCTTCAATCTGCCAAATCCACACAGCTTCAAATTGATCACTGAAACGATTCCTGCCTTCCAGAAATGAAAGCTCAGGTACTCCACCTACTGGAAAAGCCATGCTTTCCATTTAAAAATATCAATACTATTATGGTATCTGAAAGCTTGGATGGTAGAGGACAGTAAAATCTATTATATGTAGTCCTCGATTTATGACTATAAATGAGCCCAAACTTTTTGTTGCTAAGCAAGACATTTGTTAAGTGAATATTGTCCCATGTTACGACCTTTCTTGTCACAGTTGTTAAGTGAATCACTGCAATTGTTAAGTTAGTAACACAGTTGTTAAGTGAATCTGGCTTCTCCAATGACCCCGAGGTCACAAAAGGTGACCACATGACCCTGGGACATTGCAATCATCATAAATATGAGTCAGTTGCCAAGCGTATGAATTTTGATCATGTGACCATGGGAATGCAATGGTTGTGAAAAACAGTTATGTCACTATTTCAGTGCCATTGTAACTTCAAATGGTCACTAAATGGACCTTTAAGTCAAGGATTACCTCTACGTAGCTCTTTCTAGGGCACTTCTATACCAGTATTGCTACTGCTGATTTCAAATTGCACCTGTGCAGATTTTAAAATAAAAGATTGCATGATTATTTTCAGTGGTCTAGGCTGATACCGAATATTAGGCTGAGAAATTATCACAGATCTTGTCACAGAATTAGGATTAAAAGAAATCCATAAACATTTCTCACCCAAGCACAATGAAAAGGTGAAGAAAAAAATATACTCCCATAATCCATTATAAACACACACACCCAGAACATCTTTTTAAAAAGCTATCATGAAATGAAGAAAAGGTAGGCTAAAGGGGGAGAAATAACACCAGGAAAATATAACCACAACTATTTTCCTAGAACCAAGAGTATAAACAATCAACAAAGTTATTAATTTTCTGTTTCTCTAAATTATGAAATACTTTTCTTCTTTTAGCAGCCAAATTAAGTCCATTTATGTTAATCATGATCAATTTCCTTTCATCCATGTTAAGCTTTATAAGAGGGTTTTATTGCTCTAGTGGATCTTGGTTCTCGTTGCTCTCTGGGTACACCACCTACTGCACCTTCTTCTTCTTTTTTTTCAATTACTGCTATACACTCCTCTTGAAATTCAATTAGTGACTCCTCTTTCTTCTTCCTCCTTTCCTCTAAAATATTCTAAGTAGAATAACTCCGCTTTTCCAACTGTGTCGATTCTGTGTCTTTGTTCCTGCCAAGTGAACAAGAGGCCTTCTGGCATCAACCATCTATAGTTTATTCCTCTTTTAAGTAACTCTTTAGTCAAAAATATATATTCTCTTCTCATATCTCTCACTCTTCTTGGTACTTGTTTCAGCACCACAATTTCTTTGCCTTTGTACTGTAATGTTTTCTCTCTTGCCACCTGTAGTATCTGTGTTTTGATTATCTTCTTAGTAAATCTAATATGTACTTCTCTTGGTAACTTGTTTCTCATTGGACATCTTGTATAGACACAGAACACTTCATTCATCCCATCCATTATCTTCTCTTTGGTTATCTCTAATGCTTCTGCCAGTATTTCTGTCATTATCTCAGCAAGATTTTCACCTTTTCCTTCTTCCACATTTTGAAATCTCAAATAAAATTCTGATTTATTGATTTCCCATCCCAATGGTTCAATCCTGCCCTTCTCGACATTGCACAATCGAGTTTCAATATCTCCAATTTTCTTATCTCTTTGTATATTTTCTTCATTTTTTGAATCTGTCTTCATATTTCATCATCATCTGTTGAATATTTTCCACTTTCTCATCTGTCTTTTCAATTTTTTGCTCAATCTTCTGAATTCCTTGCATGATTATCTGCAATGTCACTTCCTTCTCTTTCTCCTGTTGTAACATTGTCTATATAGATCATTGTCCTCCAGTTGGTGAGGAGGTTGGTATCAAAGAAGCTGGGGCTGTTATCTTTCTACTCATCTTGTAATGCTTATCTGTGAAGAGAGAGAAAAAAGAAAAAAGGGAGAAAAAAAAGAACGAGGACAAACAGTTGCCACTCCAAAAAGAAAAAGGGAAAAAAATCTTCAGGCACTTATATACCTTAATCCAATTAGTTGCAATTAGATATAAAAAAATAAAAATTAAAAAAGCAAGAGAAGATATGGAAAAGGGATAAAAGGTTTTTCTTTTTAAAAAAAGAGGATAAGGGAAGAAAAAATCAAAATAAAAAATAAAAAAAGAGAAAGAAAAAAATAATCTATGTAGACAGAGTGGCTGTGCATACCGACATCACGGTCGAGTTTGGAGGTTCCATCTTTGGTCATGGGGGAGGAGGTGTTGCCCCCCGTGGACAGGGCACGGAAACTGGGGTCCTCCTGACGCACGGCTCAAATTGGAGGAGCAGGTGGGGGCCGGGGCCAGTTACGCCCATTCCTGGACCGGGATGCCCTGTGCACGGTCACTCAGGCACTCGTTATCTCCCGACTCGACTACTGTAACGCTCTCTACCTAGGACTGCCCTTGTGTACCACTCGAGGCTTCAGCTGGTGCAGAATGTGGCCGCGCTGGTAGTGATGGGAGCTTCCCGATACTCCCATGTTACACCCCTTCTGCGCGACCTGCATTGGCTTCCGGTTGCCCTCCGGGTGAGATTCAAGGTGCTGGTACTAACATTCAAAGTCCAGTATGGCATGGGTCCAGGTTATTTACGAGAACGGCTCCTCCCAACATCAAACACCAACCGCCCTGTACGGGCGACAGGCGGGTCTCTCGGGTGCCGCTCTGCACTCAATGTCACTTGGCGGCAACCCGGGAGGGCTACTCTGTGGCAGCTCCCACTCTGTGGAATCTCCTTCCGCTGGAGCTCCCTGACCCTGATCTTCGCACCTTCCGCCACGATTTGAAGACTTGGCTCTTTTACAATCTGGGCTGTGCTGATTCCCTGGGGTTGGTTCTATCTTAACCATGGGTTTTAATTTTAATTCGGCTTTAACTTGTTTAATATTTTTTAACTAATTTATTTATTGTTGTATTTTTAGCTGTGAGTCACCCCGAGTCCTTTTTGGAGAGGGGGCCGCATATAAGTCGAATAAATAAATAAATAAATAAATAAATATTTCTCTTAATAAAAAGAAACAAAAAAGCAAAAGTAAGAAATTTACATTCTAGTTCCTGGTTTGAAAAATCAAAATCCAAATTAAAAAAAAACCCAACTAGAGGGGAAATAGAAGGCAAAAGTAACAAACAATTCTAATGTAAAGCAAGCCACTGCCACTAAATATCCAAGGCTCTTTGATAAATCAGCTCAAAGTTTCCAGTTCAGTGTTTTCAAGGTCACTTCAATCTTTTTTCTTTCCACTTCAACTCCAGACTCCAGCTATCTAGTTTCACAGATGAGCACCTGTGTAAACAAACTGCCATGCTCATCCCATTATCTTTTCCAGTGCAAAACTCAGAGTCCACAAATACATAAACAAGTAAAAGAAAAAAGAAAACAATGTATCCAAGCCTCTAGGCGGCAGTGCTACTTATTTTCCTTCACTTTCACTTCCCTCTCATACATCCAAAGCCAGGAACATAAAAAAAAGTAAAATCTTTTCTTTTAACAAAAAAATAAATCTCGAATCAGAAATAAGAGTCTTAATCAAAAACAAACTTTCAAGAGGATTGTTAAAAAAAGAAATAAAAACAGAAATAGAAAATTTAAAAAGGACCAGTCCAGTTTAAAATTAAGAAGTTTTACCAAGTTCAAAATTCCAATAAAAAGGGAAAAGAAAAAGAAAAACTTTCAGTTTAACTAGCTTAATCTCACCGCTTAAACTCTTTTCTCTTCACTTTTAATTCCACTTTTAAGTCTTTCAGGGTATTCTCTTCAAGAAATAGTGAGTAAAAGTTCATCTCACCAAACTGACACACTTTCTTTCAATCTCTTCCATTCAGGAGCTGTCCCAGCTTCAGCAGCTTGAATGGCTGCCTCTCCGCCACCGGCAAAAAGGGCTTTTCCTGGATCAACCAGGGACTTTGCAATATCCCTGGGATCAGCAGGACATGCCCTTATCAATCACCGTCTCTACGGGATGGTTTAGGTCCAACAGGACCGACCAGCAGTTGAGATATCGATGGCAATCTTAGAGAATTAAGATCGCACGTCATACCGCCACGACGCCAGCTCCCCCTCCCCCATCTGTATGTTAATCTTGTACTTTGTTAGCTGCACTGAACAACCATTTTGGAAAGACATACAAACTCTAGAATCTGCATGGTTTCATTCATTTCAATCAGGTTTTGCTTTGTGTAAGTTACCCTGAGGCAAGATGCGCAGCGAACAAATTTAATAATAAACATATCTGTGTTGGTAACAGGGAAAGACTTGAAGGAGCTGGAACAGCATGTTTCAGCCTTAGAGGAGCAGTGCAAAGCAAATGAGGCAAGACGGGTAGACCTAGAAATCAAGCTGACAGAAGTGAAAGACCAGTTGAAGCAGTCACTAGCAGGAGGGCCAGCTCTGGGCCTAACTGTAAACACCAAGACTGAAAACAAGGTAAAGAAATATCTGTTTGCTTTTCCAGCCTCATATTATAGCCATTTCAATATAAGTAACCTACGTAAAGACAGAACAAAAATGATGACAGTCATGAAAATCCTACAACTGTTTGTTTTGCTGGAGGCAACTATTTGAAAGATCATGCCTTCTTGTGTCATTTTCTCCATTGAAATAAATCCATTGTATCCAACCTCATAATTGAATATTTAACTGTGCACTTATTGTGCATCAATAAAACCAAAGTGTCTTTAGATTCTGAGTCTTTCCACTGAAGGAGAAACAAAAGGCATGGTGTGAATTTATAAATGTGAATAATTCTTATTTTGAATCATTTCCTACATTACTTAGCAGTAAATCTACAGTTTATTTTGTTAGGGTTTATATTTTACTGAATATTTTTTAATCGACAAGTTTCTGCGGTAAGCACCTGCCTTTGTTAGACTTGTTTATTACAGCGCGCTTAGTGAGAGGCATTGCAAGAAGTTTGAAGAAGACATAGGGTACCAGTGGGTCTTCTTTCATCTCTTCAAACACTGCCCCAAAATTATTGTAAGATGATTTTTTTAAAATTACATTTATATGCCGCCCTTCTCCGAAGACGCAGGGTGGCTTACAATTTTTTGGGATACAACCCAGTGTGCTCAGCAATAGCCTTCATTCCATTGTATATGCCTGTTTATTACTAAGTGGCATTTTTACCAAAGTCAGCTTATTGCCCCCAACAATCCTGGGTCCTCAATTTACCTACCCCAAGAGGATGGAAGGCTGAGTCAACCTTGAGCCTGGTGGGATTCGAGCCTACAATAATTGTAGACAGCTGGATCTTAAGTGCAGGCATTTAACAGCCTGAGCCACCAAGGCACCACCTCTTTCAGGAGGTGCAACATCTTAATAGAATAACAGAGTTGGAAAGGATCTTGGAGGTCTTCTAGTCCAGCCCCTTGCTTAGGCAGGAAACACTATACCATTTCAGACAAATGGTTGTCCAGTTTCTTCTTAAAAACTTCCAGTGTTGGAGGATTCACAACTTCTGGAGGTCATTCCACTGCTTAATTGTTCTAGTTGTCAGGAAATTTCTCCTTAGTTCTAGATTGCTTCTCTCCTTAATTAGTTTCCATCCATTGCTTCTTGTCCTGCTATCAGATGCTTTGGAGAATAGCTTGATTCCCTCTTCTTTGTGGCAACTCCTGAGATATTAGAACACTATCATGTTACCCCTAGGCCTTCTTTTCTTAAACTAGACATATGAGATATAAACTAGACATCTTAGATGAATCTGAAACATCTCTCTGGAAGAGAGAAGTTAGGTGGTCCCTGGGGAAGCAAGCAGAAACCACAATAATTGAAACTAGATATATCATTTTAGGGTGCTTATAGAGAGAGTAAGCCAAGATATTCCATTATGGACAAGGCATCCAAGAAAGTGCTACTGGCTTGTTAGAAGAGCAAACATGGGGCAAGATATCAAGTCACACTTTGATTGCACAGAAAAGAATGAAAATTATTCACTTCTTTATTTGTATCAGAGAAAGAGAGTATCAGAAGGTACCCTTTTCTGGGGAAGTCAAGTAATAATGACCATAGACTATTAAATATAAAGCACATAATAATTGTAAAATCAAAACAGCTGATTAATGGTATTCATTTAATAAATCTTTGCATGATAAGTGGGGGAGTTTCTATCTGATGTTGAAAAAGATTTTTTAAAAGCATGTGTCAGACAAATCTCCCTAAGGAAACTATTCCAAAGATAGCTTAACCTAGTACATCCTGAGAAGGCTGTCCCTACTTACCAGGCCTTAAAAGGTAGAGGCAGCTTTTGTCACTGGTCAATTTATATTGGAGAAGTAATTCTTTCCATTCCTAATTTTCTTCACAGAGATAAACAGTGCCTAGCGAGTAACTCTGTGGAATAATAAGCATCTGTCTTCTTCCAGTCTTCAACAAAGTTATCCAAATATTTTGAGATTAAAACATTCTGATCCTGAACATTCTCCAGAGATCAGAACAGCCTGGTTGGCTCTCTTCCAATTGGGAACAAGCTGTTCAAAGGTCATCGTGGCATTCCAGGATTGGAGCATTTTGACTTTGAAATGGCACACCTATATGGCCTTAACTATTTCTTATATTACTTGCCTTTTTACAGGACACTGTTACCCAGCCAAATGGAAGTCCCCCAGAGCATTTGGTCCCAGTTAACTGTGCATCAGAAATGAGGAAGCGAAGCCCCTCTCTCCTTCCTGCCAACAAAGGAACTGTGTTGCAGAAAGCAAAGGTATGGAGTCCATCTTCATACAATAATTTCAGTCCTTTCCTCTCCAGAAATTTCAAACTCCTTCTGTTATGTCCCTTTCACATAACCTATTGCTTCCCGCTAGTTTATAATTAGCATCATGCAGATACCTATTCTTCTGCCCCTATCCCACTACTGCCCTGACTCTATTGGGAAATGGGTACATAGAATGGCTTCCCTCACCTTCTTTCTTTTTCAAGGTGAGTTTTTCAACTTGCCTCCAGAAATGTTAGTAGAGAATTTAAATAAAGGACCAAGGATCAACCTTCCTCCAGCCTTGTTAAGTGAGTTATGTCTGCGAAAGAGATTGGAGAGTAGGTATGCAAGGTGCCCTCTTGTTTCCCACACCAAAAAATAGCCAATCTTAAGTTTGGGTCTAGAGGAGCTAAGTGGGGTGATGTCTCTTAATTTCCTTCTGCTCCTCCAGCCTCAATGTTTCTGATTTCATGGCTTCAGAATGATTACAACAAGCAACTTACTCCACCGTCAGGTCTTTTGGCCTAGTTACAAACCTGCTCATTGGTTATAGTCAAAGCCTATAACACCAAGTAAGGCCATTGTCTCAGGCAACTGTTGCTAGGGGATTGGAGACAAGACAGCTGGGTTTGCCTTCTTTTGAAATGAAATTCAGATGCTGGTCCTGTCAGCTCTACACATCAAATTGAAGGATGCCATCTTGCCTTTTGCCCATAGTGCAGCAGTGTTAGGGCCAATCCTGGCAGAGATTGCTGACTTTTTGTGGCAAGACAAAAAATATACGATCTCTTTATGGGGGTTATGACATTTCTATAATAGAAAATATATAGTAAATATTTGATCACAAATTTTGGTGAGAATGCTGTTGGTAAAAAGGCAAGTTACAAAAGTCTCTAAAGAATTCCTCAAGCAGCATCCAAAGGATATTTGAGGAGCAACATTTATCCTGGATACATAACTGTGCCTCATTAAATTTTGCCTCCTTTATGAAAGTTCAGCTAGAGCCAAGATACCTACTCTGACTTCAGGAGTCAATTTCCTCATTCCTTTCTTCAATTTATTCAAGCATGGATATCTCCTTTGTAACTCAGTGGCCCACAATGTTGTTTCCTGCTCTCCCTACCTTTTCTCTCTCCTAGGAATGGGAAATGAAGAAAACATAAAGGATCTCTGGGCCTTCATCCCTGAGGTGAACTCCTCTCAGATACAGGGACACCCTTGAGAAAGGCTAAAGCACCACAAGAGTCTTTCACCGTGCAAAGAAATTGCAGAATGCTGAGGGACTTGGTTCCTCCACAGTGAGAGCAACCAACTTCCACTAAATGAAGGATTAACAAGCAGAAGAGCTTTTGAAAACTGGCATGGGTAACAGGGAGGGAGGGGATATTGGGAAGCAGGGTGGGGGAAGAGAAATCTTTTCAAGGATTTGTTTGTTGTGTGTGTGTATCCTTAGAGTACTCTTTTTTGAGAGGCCTAAGGGGAGCAACTCAGTAGGGTTGGCCTGCCAAGCATCTGGACTGACCCTTTTGCTTTTGATAATAAAGCAACCAGAGAATAGATATTTTCTGATGGGGATGATGGTGGTGGTGGTGAAGTTGTTCGGAGATCCTCATTCCAAAAAAAAAAAATCATTTAAAACCTTGGACAAATCTTGTTTCAACTTCTCACATGGGAAGCCAGATGAACATCCCTCAGTGCTAGGAAATGAGGCATGACATGGAAGTGCCTTAATCAGTCCTCATGGAGGACATTATTTAAGCCCCCGATTCTGTCAGCCTGATTCAAATCTGCTTTTTTCTGCCAAACCACATCAGGGCAGCAACTGTTGAGTAATGAGGGCACAATAGAGTCCCAAAGAGAGAAGAACTAGTCAAAATGATGTTTTTAACTCAGGACTGCCAATTAGGAATATTCTCACAGTCTCTCTCTCTCTCTCTCTCTCTGCATGTGTTTCTCTCTCCTCCTCTCTCTCTCTCCTATTTAAGATGTTTATTGTGTTAAATAAAATCAATAATGGTTAGGAGGCCACAGAAAGCTTTCTGGGTTTGGTTTGACCCAAGAGATGTCATCCTGCCTCAATTATTTGTATAATTCCCCTTTCCATTTTTTTCTATATAATCCAATTTGTAATGAGAAAGAACAGTGAAGAAGTTGATGGCTATAGCAAGGGAATCAGCTTTTGCAAATGTATATAAATTACTCCAGAGCATTATCTTAAAAGGTGCTACCTCTGGTCAATGGGACTGCTGCTGAAGGACTTCGCCCCCATAAATCAGTCACTGGAAGATGTTATGTTTGTTCATAATATAAGTTATCTTCTACTCCCATTTCCAATAAAAATTCTTATTTTAGGGAACAGTGGACAAGTTCATTTTACATTCATTTTGCACTACATGGAGGTTCAACTGCCTTAATAAGCATAAGGTCTCTGGTCAGTTTTAGGCTTACTAATTCCTGGAAGATGTGAAGAAAACTGAAACTGGAGCACAACCTAAAGAGGAGACCACAAAGAAAACGGCAACCAATGTCTACAATTACCTTCGTGTTGTGCTATTCCAACAGACCAGAAGATATAGTGGTTTGTCTTTCATTCACAAACTTTAAGTGAATAGGTGCTTTTTTCTTTCTGGACGCATAGTGTGACTTATCATTGATTATTTAAAAACTATCTGCACTTTAACATCTGGGTCCTCTGCGCCACTGTCTTTCAATAAAATATGATCTCTGTACAGAACAGTATGTATTCAGTTTTTCTTCAAACTGTTAGGGCAATGTTGGATTGCAAAACCATACACTGCATCAGTCTTCCCCGATTTTGTGCTTTCCAGATCTACTTGATCTGCTCCCTTGATTTGCCATAAACCCTTTCACTGGTCATGCTAGGAGATTCTTATGGGAGTAGGTCTAACATCTTTGAAGGCATCAGGTTGGAGAACACAAAACCAAAGCTATAGTTCCATCACAGACCCATCACTTAAAGCAAACTGGTGTCATGGGGAAAGTGCTGACCTAGAAACCAGGAGATTGTGAGTTCTAGTCCTGCCTTACGTATGAAAGCCAGTAGTGACTTTGAGCCAGTTACTCTCTCTCAGCCCATCTTGCCCCATAGGGTTGTTATTATGGAGAAAATAGGAAGGAGAATTAGGTGTGATTGCTGCTTGACATACTTATAGCACAATAAAAGTGGGATAAAAATCCAATGATCAACCTCCATAGGGAAATAATGAACATGTTATTTCCTTTTGCTTTTTGGGACACAGAACAGCTGAAAGCATTTACACAATTGTCTGGACTCAATTATGCCATCTGGTACTTGCTTTTAAAATCCATTTTCTATAATAAAAAAAAGTTCCTTAGGATCTGGAAAGAGGAAAATTGGAATTTTTAAAATAGCCCAAGAATTTACCACAGAACTATAATTATTCCTAGATTCACAGATAATAGTATTATCTTTGGCTGAGAGAGATTAAGTAATAATTCCATTATCTGCTGGGAAGACATCCCACATTTACTACAACAGAACCTACTTTTTATAAATATATACAACTTCAAGATGTCACATTGGTTATATAAATTTGCTGCCTTAGAAGGTGTTCAGCTGGCAAACAAATGGAGGAAAAGGACTCCTGCCTGTCCCCTGTGATGTTTTTCCAGGTCTTTTTGCTCCAATCAGCATTTGGGGGGCTGCTACTCTGCCAGCAGTAGCAGCAGCTCTCAAATACAGCAAAGCAGTGGCACAAGAGTCACAGAAATGGGCAAAGAGGGATGAATTGGCGATTGCTTTAGTTAATGTACACTGACAAAATCTACTGAGAACCACTAGTGAATAGAATGTGAACCCACCTTTTCAAATAACACTGTAAATTTAGTGGTTTTTCAATGAACTTTATTAATGCTCTCAATTCCAAATGGCTCTGAGCAGCTTACATCAAGGAACAAAAAAAACATTAAAGCAATTACAATAAAACTATTGGTATATACCCATATGGCACCACTCTGTGTGCGTTGGTCAATGTTCACTGTTCCCAAATGCTTAAGAGCCATGTCTTATCTACTACAGTGATTCTGAATTGGTAGAACATGTTCTTCATGCTGGATTCAAAAGGAGTCTAGGTTAAACATACAGTAAATCAATGACATTTCTGGACTTAATATAAATTATATGTATAGCACCCATATGATTTTTCATGCGGGTGCTGTACATATAGATGAGTGGTGTTTTTTCCTCCTTGGGAAAAATGGGCATTTTATAAGAGGCATGGTGGAGCCCAGGTACCTTGGTAAGAATGGATGCCTCTTAAGATAACAGTTGAGAATTGGTCGACTAGAATATGGGTCAACATTCTTGGCAACTGAAGAGGGAAGGCAGTTGTGCTAGGCTGGTAGACACCCTCATCTTCTGACAGTATATTGCCTATCCAGGTCTCCTGAACACTTGCTTCAGTTAGAATACTGCTCTAATTATATTTATAATGCCTGAACAGGTGACTTTTTCAGAGGAGAAAATATGGCAGCTCTATGAAGAAGGGAGGTCTTCTCTAATTTTATTCTCACAAAGACAACCCTACGAAATGGATTGCACTGAGATAGTTTATACATGGTCATCCAGTGAGATCTGAAATCACAAAAACTGAAGTTGGATCTAATGGGTCAACCATTACAACACAGTAGCTCTAGTGTAGGTTATAAACTAAGCCTATTGCATCTGGGCTGCAATACCTCCAAACGGCAACAGAGAAACAGAAAAACCCGATTGCCATCCTAAGATCGTCGGAATTTTTGCACTTCAAGTATTAGTCGTAAGTCACGGAGGACAGTCAGAGCCGAGAAAAACCAGATGCACACCTGAAACCCAGGTAGTTGATTCAGCTCCATTGAGTCTTATGACTACGAGTCATAATCGCTTCCTCCTCCTAGAAAGTGTGCCCTTAAATGTTAATTTCTTCGACAACATATAATTGACATATTAATTATTGGCGCAAGAAACAATTCTTTGGATGTTTGAAAGACGAAGGGAGTCGAAAAGGGTTCGCAGAATAAGAAGAGTCTCTAATTCACAATGAGCTACAACGATGGCGGAACAAGGGAAGTATTGCAACCGATCCAGCTGGAAGACGCCCGTGCTTTTCTTCTTGGTCTTGAAGATGAAACACACCCAGTACGATTTCTGCCTGCTAACATCTCACAGCTAACCTCCTCCTTCGGCCTAATAAAATTCCCTCCTTCCCACGAAGTTCCCGCCCTTAAGGGCAGGGCGTTCTCGTAGCACGCGAAGCCTGGCGGGAGTCGCAGTTCGGGCTTTAATCGAACGCGCAGTGGCCGCCGGTTGTTGTAGTCGGCCGAGGGTTCTTCTTTTCTCCCGTGACCGCCTGGGAAGCCGCGGGTCCGTTTCGCTCAGTCCGGCGGAGGCGACGGTTATGGCAGCAGGCAGGTCTGTGCGAGCGGCGCGGAGTTGCTTCAGCCCTTTGCTTCACTTGAATTACCCTCGGTTCCACTCCAACAGGTACGGGCCAGTCACTCTTTTATCCATCGTCCTTGGCTTTCGCGTTGGTTCTCCTCCGTCGCCGCGGGACCAGCGGGCTAGTCGCTTTTTCTTGCCGGCGGTTCATCTCAAACGTGCGGTCCCTTTTTGAGGTTGGACGGGGCGGCGTGCAGCTCTATTTTGCGTGGTCCCTATTTGCAGAGAGAGGGTCTTCCAAAGCGAGGCTCCTTGGGAGGAGGTTTCGATTTAAATCGTTTCCCTTTAGGTGCCCCTTGTGGCTCTCGGAGAAACACGAGGCGATGTGGGAGTCGCGGCTGCCGCCTCCCTCCTCCTCCTCCTCCTCCTGTCTCCCACATTCCCTCGCTGTGGTTGCTTCGCCTGTGCTCAGGAATGGCATCCAGCCTTAAGCAACTAAGAGGGGAGGCAGTCCTGGCTCCCGGGTGCATCTTTTGCCAAGCGGTACCTTGGGCTCACTTGCGAGTTTCCTCCTCTCCTCCGCAGAGAAAGACGGGGGGAGGGGAACATGCAGGCAGGTTGCTGGACTTGGCGGTGGTTTGGGCGGCGCTGAAATGCTGCTGGAGCCCCTAAGACGGCCTTTCTTAAGATGGATGCGAAGATCAGCGGTGAAAGAGAAAGGCCGTGTTGCGTCCTTCTTTCCAATCGGGTGAAAGAGCCATTTTTTTGCTCAGGGTTGGGTGGGGAAGGAAGCGTGGGGGCGACATTGGTTTCGCGTGACTCCCTGCGGTATCCGAGCCAGAAGTGAACGTATCTGACATCACTCTCCCACTCCGTCTGGCCTTTTCACCTTTCTTTCTCTTTAACTTTTCTCTCAGCACAGGCTTGTTTCTACCTGCACACTTTTAAATGAGGTAATATTTTACAGCCCCCCAATTTTCACGCTGCCTTGGAAGCAGGGAAATCCCTGCAGAAGATATTTGGGTGGGGTGGTTGATTTGGGGGAGGAGATTTTAAATGAGAAGACCAGGCTGGAGTTTCTCTACCGCATTTCTGTTACAGTAATAGAGTTGTACAGCTGCTTCCAAGTTTTCTGAGCAACTTGCAAACCAAACTCAATATTAAAATATAACAAATAGGTTGAAACTTGTTATATTAAGGTATGAGCTTGTAAGAGACTAAGCTTTTGTTGCTATTCCAGTCTGTGGTATCTATTTAATTGTATACTTGAAAATCAAAATTGATCAACATAAATATTTAAAATGACACTTGATTTCTATGTACTAACATTATAATAACATGAACAAAATGTCAAGAAGACTCAATCATCCAGGCCAAAGGTATCTAAAGGTTGAATCACAGCAACTGGACTAAACTTTGTTAATCTGAGATGTTTCATATCTGAGATGTTTCGTTGCTCATCCAAGCAACTTCATGAGTCAGAGCAAAGCATTTTGGGGAGAAACCCCTGAAGTTGGTGTGGCAAGAGTTGGTACATACCAACTACTCTCTGCCTAACTAATTTTGCTTTGACTAGTTGCTTGGATGAGCAAAAAAGCATCTCAGATTAACAAAGTTTGGTCCAGTTGCCATGATTTAATCTTTAGATAACATGGACAGAGTGTGGGGCTTGAATGTCAGGACTCAGGCTGGAAACAGTAGATCTCTCTGAAACAGCTTTGAAACCCAAACTCACAACCAAAACCTTTAAAATACTGCTGATTATCAACATGATTTTTTAAAAGTTCCAATCATTGGGCTTAATTCTTCGGAATAGTTGTTGAGTTTATTCAGGTAGGTTGAGACACTACGTTTTCCAGCAACTCCATTTTTCTACAATACCAACTACTATTGATAAAAAAGCTATACATATTAATGTAGAGCATAATTTACAAACAAAACACATTTTAGGGGCTTTTGAGTGCTGAGTTATAGTGCCATCCAATTTTCTACAACAATATCATATTGGCATGAAATTTGCTGATACTTTTCCTGCCTCTATTCCCTCTGTTTCACCTGAGTTCCCTCCAAATATAAAATTTAGCAGATTTTAAACATTTTGATGTCTTTAAATGATGTCAAAATAAGATGAGCATGCTGCTAAGGATGAGTAAGGCCTATCTAGCTCATGGACCAAGCACTAGGATGGTAAAGGCAAGATCTTGGAGCCATGGCAGAAAAAAAGATGTAGGGACATGTTTGTGTCATTGTTAATTACAAGTGGAGAAAATCCCATGTATTGTATGTACACACATAGTATATTTATGTGTGCATTCTCTGCCATGATTCCTGCCTTATGGAATATTCTTCCCTCTTCCCCAAAATTAGATTGGGTCTATTCCTTTTGACATTCCAGAAATCCCTCAAGAATGGACCAGACCTTATGTCACCAGATCTGGGGCTACCAAGGACTTGGAAATATGTTTAGGTCTCTGCTAAGAGACTGTTGTTATCTTTCTTTGAGTAGTGTTTTTTGTTTTTATGATACTTTTTAATCTGGATTTTATATTTTTATATATTTTTTTGTTTCTATATGTGTTGTCTGATTGTTGTATGCTGCCCAGGGCTGTGGTTTGTGAGATAGCAGGTTATACATATTTGAGAAACAAAAACTTCGCAAAAGTTCTGTTCTGTGTGTAACGGACCCACAGATGAATAAACCAAAGTAGCAAAAAAAGCAGACTCCTTATCCTATATGTAAGTAAATGATTTCACAGCAAATTCTAAAGTTAAACATTGAACTTCCCTTTTGAACTTAGTAAAGGATTGGCAAACACCCAGCATGTGATAGACTTATGTCAACTGTACAAACATCTATGTTACAAAAGACATGCATTCCCCAGTAAGTTAGATTTCAACACCATTCTGATGGTGTGTTGTTCCACTTCAATTTTACTCTGAGGATGTTCACCCCAGGCTATCAAGTATACTATCTCTTGAAGATGACTATTGATCAAGTTAAAAAGTTTTCTTTCACTTACTCATCCCCACTGTATGGTCTGATGGCAGAATGCCTAAAGCAGGACTTCTAGAACCAAAGAAAATTCTTGGACAGGTTCATAAAGAAGGAATCCACTGTTTAGATTTTAAACTTGGATTTTTAAAATTCAGAAGTTCAAAAATTCGCCATCCTTTATTGAACCCTAAATTAAATGGCTTGCTAATACTTAGAAGCATCCAGACAGAACTAACAGCTGTATTGAATCAATGAAAGCTTTTGTATTGTTTTCAAAGATAGCCTCAAAGAGAGCACTGTACAGGAATCTATTCTAGAATTGGAAGTGGTATAGTAATTAAAAACACAAGAGTGCTCACTGTGATTTAGTGTTTTGGAATATCTGACTTGTTACTCCGACAAAATAATTCCTCAGACTCAGTTGAAAAAAAGTGGTCCTACTCCAGCTGTTGTCATTGAGGTAAGTCCCTTGCCCTTCTTCCTTCTTTTCTTGTAACTATGGTTCACACCCAAGGCCACAAATAAGTAATGCAATTTGAATATTTCACCATTTAGACAGGTTTTTCTAGGTTGACTAGGTTGACAAAGGACAGCTCTTTTACATATAAAGTATTTTTAGGATCTGGCCCTAAAGACCGAAGGTTGCTAACTTGAAATAGCAGGAAGTGTTATAAATTAAGGGGTATGTGTTGCGCATTTACTGATCTGGTAAAAGAGAGTGCATGTCTAGACAGTGATTTGCTTGAAGTAAGCTTTTGGCAAAGGCTCATTCAAACTCACTGTCACGCCATAAACAGCATGTGCAGTTATGTTCAGATATAAACAACGAGTGAGAAAATGTAAGCATTTATAAGGGCAGCTTGTTTTAGAGAGGAGATTTATGAGCTGTTCTGAATGTTTGTGAACTTATTTTAAGCTTGTGTCCTCTAAGTGGCTGCCTCACTAATCTAAGCCTCATTCAGGTGTTTGCCTGAACCTGTGAAGAAGAAACGTGGTTGCACGCACAGTCCTGAGCTGTCCTTCTCCAGCCTTTCTACCTTCAATTGAGACAGCTGAAGGGGGCCTTTGTGCTAAGAATGGAGATAATTCAAAGGATCAGGAATCCTACTTACCTGCTATTAATTTGGCAGGTAAGACTTCAAATTTCGTTGATTTAAAATTTGCCTTCTGGAAAAAGCAGAAAAGAATTAAAAAGCAAAATATTCCCTGGTGATCTAGGTACTAACCAAGCTCCAACCCTAGTTAAATTCCCAAATCCAGATATAATCAGCTTGATGTTTTCCTGATATTCAAATATTGCAATTTATTATAGACCCACCTTCTACCAAGCAGAGGCATGTCCAACCTTTGGCTTGCCTGGGCCGCATTGAATGAAGAGGAATTGTCTTGGGCCGCATATAATGCTAAAGTTTAGGATCTTGTGCAGTTGCATTACTAGCAGTCCAGGACCACATGCAGCCCATGGGCTGCAGAGTGGACACCCCTATACTAAAGTATAACCTTTTTTTGAGCATTTTTGTTTTTGAGAAATTGTTTTTCCCTTTAAAAACTGGCTGGAGAGGAGATAAAATTAACAAAATCCTAAAAGCTAAAGGATTTTGTGGGCTGGAAGAAATTGCCTGGAAGTCTGAATTATATTCCCACATTACAGTACATTCTTATTTATTAATGTTTAGCTTCACAAGCTCACTTGCTGCCATCCTTATTGCCCGAATTATTAGCATAACTTGTCTTTAATAAAAATCAGTTGCCCCTCTCAATTATTAACTGAATTGATTAAAATTAAATGTGAGTTTAGGCCAAGGGTCTTCAAACTTCGCAAGTTTAAGACTTGTGGACTTCAACTCCCAGATTCCTGAGCTAACATGACTGGAAGAGGAATTCTGGGAGTTGAAGCCCACAAGTCTTAAAACTGTCAAGTTTGAAGACCCCTGGTTTAGGCAATATCTAAGCATTCAAAAGATCATTGGTAAACAAATTAGAATTCTAAATAACAGCACATGTAATTAAACGCCTGTGTGACTATTTGCCATAAGGATTCCCATGTTGCTGCAGCTGAAAATGTGGATTCAGAATCTTTTCATAACTGCTACACAAAGAAACAGTGGCAAGACTGAGTTTTCCTTATTGAAAACAAAGTAATATCTTTTTGTTCACTCAGGTACCTTCTCAGAAAATTGGTATTTCTAAATTTGCTGCAGCTATTACTCAGCTGAGTGAAATCACCTCTACTGAACAATAAAGTACATAGTTGACTGTTACATTACATAGGAGGTTGATAGAATCCTTTGTAGAACAAGACATTTATATTTCTACAATTCTAATAAGCATAGAAAATAGATGCCTGCTCTGTTTCCATTTTGTTGACCATATACACATTGTTAGCTCACAGTGTAATTGTAAATATTTCCTTGTGTTGTAAATGATAAGGAGTGTAGGACTCTCTCCTTCCTTGTCAGGCAGTTGCTTTCTTACATTTTGTGCCTATGTCTTGAAGGTGCTAGAAAGGGGGAAACTACCATAGTAGATAATGTCTTACGTCCATGATAATCTTAGAGTCCAACCTGTAAATCAGCAACATCTGAATCAAGTTTCCAAACTAAGTAGAAACTTCCTAGCTGTTCATTTTTCAGTCTAATTCTATGAATAAATCCTTTTTGTTTCACAAAAAAAGTGAACAAAAATATCCTTATAGTACAGTGCTACAGCTAGATTCCTTGATACAAACGAAAAGCTTTCTAGCTACCTCAGTTAATAAGTGAATCTTTATTTTTTTAATAAATTTGAAATGGAAAGTCTTTTTGAAAATGTATACTTTACATTTTTGGCCTTCGTTGTTTCAGAGGTTTGCTCTTCGCCTTCAGTACTGCTGCACAACAAAAGAGCACAGGGGATGATTGTGGCTCAGAAGATCCTCCGAATGAACCTAAACAGATCTTGAGGGGAGAAAATTTGGAGCACAAGACCATCAAGCTAGAAGAACAACTCCGTGTCTTAACAGTGAGTAACTTTTTTTAGTTTGACATCCAGAATAAGGGATCCACACTTCTAAACTTCTGTGCATTTTCTTAAAGTTTCATCCCTTTAACTTACATAAAGTATATTTTTAATCTATGGGACCATATAGAGTATTTGTCCTTGATTAAAGCAGGAGTCCCCAAACTTGGCAACTTCAAGACTTGTGGACTCATCTCCCAGAATTGAAGTTGAAGTCCACAAGTCTTAAAGTTGCCAAGTTTAAAGCTTAACAGTGCTGCATCTATCAACTTGCAACTGAAATTGAAGATAATTTAGAAATACATTGTTCCAAATAAAATAGCCAAAGACCAATTTGAAGTCCACAAGGTTGCCAAGTCTTATGCTGCATCTATCTTGCAACTGACATCAGCCAAAGACCAATGGCTACAATGCCACATGAGAATGAATCCACTTGATAATCTATTTTACTCCACCAGGATGCCAGTGGGAAAGATGAAGGATACTAAGAGATCCAAGAAGAAAGAATAGTTATCAAATTTACATCTTCTGCATGGGGAACCTTGATGATAGCAGTCTTAAATGTCTGAATTAATGATACTGAAAAAGGAAAGAGTTTTATTGGCCCTAATGACCATGGAGCAGCCTGGGAATTTGGACAGCAGCTGTCTCTTCCATCCTTGACCAAGCTTCAATTATATGAACATTTGATGTTATCATAAATATGCAAGTGTAATATACTGGATACAACAGAAAAAACTAATGATGTGACAGCCCCTTAAAATGACTAGATCAAAAACAGACAAGATGATTAGAACTGTATTTTATTGAAGTAAGCCATTTTAACAGAAACTTGCAAGTCAGACTTGTTTTCCCTATGATACTAGAGGGAGTTAGGGAGGAGTCAGTTTGAGTCTCTTCCTAAAATGCTCTGGCTCTGAATAGTTTCTTTAAGGTCATCTCTGTGGTTCTCCACCTGATGACAGATATCTCTCAAGATTGTCTATAGTCATAGCCAGATTTATGGCAACAGAACCCATTGTATTGGTAAGGTTATAGCCCAATAAGGCAGCAGAGAGTACTAATGCATCCTGATAGGATCATGACTGAAAGGACTACTCTTTGTACTCCTGCTTTCATTTTGCTATACAAGATAGCAAAGGAAGTTACCCAAAGCAGAGTTGATTCTAACAACCTTGGCACTAAGACCCTAGCTTTATGACATGGTGGAGATTAGAGGAACACCAGTGGTACCTTTTAGAACATCTGGATATTTTAAGGTACTGGTCCAGAGTGGCTACAACCTTGTGCCTGGAAGATAAATAAGATCAGTTGCTGAACATGGACCTTCCATATTTGTGGTAAAACCCTCTTGGTCACTAGATAACCTGGTCCAAGAATAGTAATACAAAAAATAGAAACTTGTGACATGTAAACAAAAGTTCTTGAAATATTGGGTTCCCTGCAGATTGGAGAGAGGGCTATGCTGCATAGACAGGCATTTGCTTTAACTACTTGTTGGTTGGTTTTTGATGAACAAAGGGCACCTCTTATTTGGAAGAAGGCCTTTTCTCTCTTATTTGCAGGTTGGTTATCCATGTGTTTCATGACTAAGTATTTCTGTGGCTAGATCTTTCCATCATTCTGAAGATCAGTTCTAGATTCCATTATGCATTAGAGATTGTGCTTCTCAACATCAGTCCAAATCCAGCCAAGCCTGTAAAACAAACCTGACTCTGAATAAATAGGTGCAGGGCTCTTACCTTTGGAGAACAAAAATGTTAACACTTTTATCGCCTACAAAATTTTTTACTCTATATTTGGCATTCAAGTTGGAAAACGCATTGCCATGGCGTATACAGCCAGCAAGAGACAGCCTTCCTTCCTTCATGGCAATTCTGTAAGAGACCCAGCTATCCAGGTGGAACTTTATAAGACGTTATAAAATAAATTCAACTTATTTGATAGTATCAATTGTAAATGGGAATACTGCTGCAATATGTTCTTTTCCTGTCAACTGTGTCTCCAGTGAGCAAGAATAGTAGTTGAGTTTTTTCTGATGTATCTCTCTGGTCACTGGAAGATGGAACTGACAATCCCACCTTATGTAGAATAGAAGAGGATTAGGAAACCAAGCAGGGTTGCGATACGAGCTACCCATCTTTCACCAACAGTTACACATTATACTTCCATCTCTATGTGTCTTAACGATTTTGTTGTAGTGGAATATACAATAAAGGAAGAATTGAACGATACTCAGAGGAAGTCAATATATGTGACTGAAGGGAAGGAATTTCCTTCATGGGATAAGAAGAAGTCTTAAGTCCAGCTTCTAGCTAGAAGAAGCAGAGTTAACCTTTTCTTGTCCTGGCCATCTTCCAGTGACTTACTCCATGGTTAAGTCCAACTACTGTTATTGGGCAGTAAGTGAGGAAGAGATAGGCAGAGTCCTTTGAGTCTAGCTTGACTCCTGGATGCTTACAGGATACTTCCAAGCAAGTTTCTTGGCATGAGGAAGAAGCTGCCTTTTAGGATTATTATTTTATTTTATTATTTTATTTTAACTCTTTATTGTTTATATATTTATTGTATTAAACATTAAAATTCAGAAATTTAATTTATTTGACTTCAAGGGCCAGTGAAAAGGGTCTCTGAAATGGTCATTTTACCTATTTCTTGTTTATGATTATGGTGGTAAGGCTGAGGCCATAGGATAGATAAAAACAAGTTTCAACTACTTCTTCCAAACTCCCTTCAGTTCTACAAACTGCAGCTCAATTTGACCTTAGTATTGTGGTTGGTGGTTCTTGCTGCCACCACCTATCTTCCAGGGAGTGCTTCATCTAGGACCACACACACACACCATCCCCAACTTGCCAGAACTGACCCCACACCCTGTATTGTTTTCTGGCAAAGGAAAAAAAATAAAGAATTTCTGAATCACCACTGGCTGCCTCTAGAGTATTGAGGCATGGGGCTCAAGTGAACTCTTCCTTCTCTGTCCATTGGTTTAGGAAATCTTCTAAGTTAGTGGTTCCCAAAGTGGGCAGTACCACCCCCTGGAGGACGGTGGGATGCCTTAGGGGAGCGCAAAGAGGCAAGGGGGCCAGCAGGGGGTGCAAAGAGCAGCAGGGGGTGCTGGAGGGGGGCCCCTCACAGGGCGCCTCGAACGTAGCAGCAGCGGTACTCTGGCAGCCTCCGGGGGGGGGAGAAAACAGGTGGCACGCAGATGCCTACCTCTCTCCCCCACCTTGTCGTCCAGTGCAGCAGCTCTTCCCACAGCAGAATCTACCCATGAAATGAGTGTGTGTGTGTGAGGAGGAATGTGTGTCGATAGGGAGGAAGCGTGAGTTTTGAGCCGGGAAGGGCCAGAACGAGCTGAAGCACCAATGGGAATTCTCCCTGCTCCAACGTCATCAGTCTCCGGGCAGAGTCTCCCTTGACTTCACCCAATGGAGGAGAGAGTTCTGAGCAGAGAGAGAAGTGGCAAAGTGATCTTTTCAGTCTTGGGGGCTGCATTCTAGGGGGGTCTTCCATGCCAGCTCCAGAGGGGTAGACTTCCTTTTGCGCCCCCCATGATTCTCATCCAATCTCCCTTTCTCTGTGTGCCTTGGGGGGCGGACTAGATGCCCTTTGAGTTCCCACAGTGCCCAGAGGGTGCCCAGGCTGGAGCTGCAGAGACTTCAGACAGGCAAAGTGGAGCCAGAGCTCGAGGGGTCGTTCGGGCTCCCTCCCTGGCTCAGTCTGGGAGGGAGCCCCCAGCAGCTGCACCAGAGGACAAGGGGGGAGGCACAGCCCCACAGCCAGCCAGGACTTGGGGCCCCCAGACTCACCCCAGTCCGAAGGGAAGCCAGGAAAACCCTCAGCTGACAGTCCATGCAGGAGGAAGCAGAGAGGATCTGCAGGGATCCCTCCTAATCCAGCCAGATCCTTTCCCCAGGCCCCCTCCTCTTGATGGGGGGATTTCCATTGGGATCTCACAATTTTACAGGAGAAAACGGCATTTTCTGTCCTTGAAACCCGTGTCTCTCTCGCTCGAAAAGCCCCTTCCGATCCCCCTCAGCCCCCAATGGGAAGGCATCTCCTCCTTTCTTTCTGTGGCTCAGGATCTCATTTTTCCTTGCAAAACAGCCCCTGATGAAGGTCCCAGAACAAAGTTTGGCCATTTCTCCTCCGTTTTCCGCTCCTTTCCTCAGACAATTTCAACATCTGCCCATTATTTCAAAGTGCAACAATCGATACTTTCAGCAGAAAAAAAATATACAAAGTAATGTTTTGGGGGGAAATTGCCAATATAAAAATGCGGACATAGAAGTGGAGTTGTGATGAACTTTTTTTTTTCCTTAGAAATTTGCATATATCGGCTGTGGAATAGGAAGCGCTGCTGAAACAAGGGTCCTTTTTCTAATGGTTTTTCTTCATTATTTCTTTATTATTATTTTATCATGGTGTAAAATAGAAAAAATAAAGCAAGTAAGAAATAGGAAAGGGGAGGAGAAGTATGGGAGAAAGGAGGCACCGGCCGTGCAGGCATAGAGAGAGAGAGAGAGAGAGAAAGAGAGGGAAGAAAAGAAAGAGAAAGAGAAAGAAAGAAAAAGGGACAAAGAAAGAGCGGGGGAAGGAGGGAGGGAGAGAGACCTGATGCATCAGATTGAAATGAGGCCTAGTTTAGACTGAGGCCCTTTTCCACATTGAAACATCTTTGCCAGCACATTGAAACCTCTTTGGCTTCTATTAAAGGTTTTGTGGGTCAGGAGTATCAGGAAGCACTCACATTTTGTTGAGGCTTTAAACAGGATCCATTGGACCAGATCTCCACCCTAAAAAATTACTTTTCCCATGTACAGTGCCAATTCTGAAGAAGGCAAAACCAAAATGTACTAGCAAATTACAAGGAGAACACACACACACACACACACACACACACACACTCTTCTAACCCTGCTGGAGCAGGTGATTGGACTAAAATAGATATCTCATTATCTTTCTCCTCCCTCCCTCCCTCCCTCTTTTTCTTTTCTTTCTGTCCTTCCATCCCCTTTCTTTGTCCTTTTTCTTTCTTTCCCTTTTCTTTCTTTCTTTCTTTCCTTCTCTCTTTTCTTTCTCTCTTTCCCTCTCTCAGGCTCACCCCATTGACTTGGTGCACACTCCTGGTCGACTTTCTTGGGCAGGTCCCTCTGGTGCAGGGCTCAATGGGTGGACCTGGGGCCGGCACCTAGAACGCAGCAGTGGCGGCACGTTTGAAAAGTCGAGCAAAACCTGCAGTAATTTTTGCTGCAAAGAATCACAAAAGCTTCTGGGCTGTGCACACGGGACACACACATCAACGCAATTCAGCAACATAAAATAAAGAAATACAAATAAAACAAATCAACAAGAATCGGCAAAGCATCTCTGATTAGATTCTATTCACTACTAGAATCTAATCAGAGATGATTTTCCGATTCTAGTCCAGTGACCTACTCCAGCAGGGTTAGGAAGGAGTATGTGTGTATGTGTGTACGTGGCTGTCAAAACTCCAAAAAACAGGTCAAATAGCTCTGGGGAGGCCAGTCATAAATTAGAACACTTGCTAAGCAACTGGCCATTAAGTGAGGACCACTTGTATTTGGTTTGCCAGTCACCTGGCCGTGCCCACCCAGTCACATGACCACCAAACCACACCTACCCAAGTCACAGCCAGCCAGCAAGCCACGCCAGCCAGTCACGTGACCAGCAAGCCACACCCTCAAATTAGGCCATGCTCACAGAAATTTCAATCCCACCCCTGGGTGGGGGGCACCAAGGATGAGTTTGTAGCACCAAGGGGGCAGTGGACTGAAAAAGTTTGGGAACCACTGTCCTAAGCCTTGCTGTGAAACAGAAGAAAGGAAAGTCTCTTTAGATAGTCAGAAGGAAGCATTCAATGGTAAATGAACTGCCTATGGCAAATTGCCTAGAGCCCCTCACAGAAGGAGGGAGGGAGGGAGGGAGGGAGGGAGGAAGATCAAATCTCAGGTAGCAACTTAGGAGGAACTTTAGCAAAGGTAATGCTATTCTCCTATTTAGAGCTAACTGCTACAAGGAGGGTCCAAATTGCAAACGACACAGAATTACTGAACTTGTGCAAAGGAAAAAAAAACACCAGAGAAAATAAATTATATTAAAAAAATATATCCAATCAAAATAATTCATCTTATGCAGAATTTCTAGCTGAACTTGTTGCTTGTTTCCTAAGACAAGCTTACGCTTGAAGCTAAAGTTCCCTTCTCGCTTATCTGGATTTTTTTCAACCTCTTGCAGATTGTTTAAAGCCTTTAGAGGTTTTTGCTTTATTTTTAGCTACAATGCTCAGCTATTTCCTACCTACTGTTTTTAAAAGAACTAAAGCCTGGAGAAGGAACAGTTGAGGGGGGAAACCTAGAGAAAGGATTGTGGGAATATATTTTGTTATATGGTAAAATAAGCATCTGTCCTCTGGAGGATCCTTTTTAATCCAGGGCCATGGATTCCCTATCTGGGAATTAAACTGTCAATCATGTAAATGCCAATCCTGTAAATGTCAGTCTTGTAAATGCATTCCTCCTGGAGAAGTGGAAATTGATATCAAGATAATATTTACTAATGTGGCTTCTACATCAGTCTATTTTTTTCAGTAAATAACTATTGTCTATGAGTACGTTGTCTCACCAAGCTGTATTAAATATTTGCAGCAATACAGAAATCTTCTAATCCTCTGTTACTTGGATTAAAATTCTTTAATCTGACTCTGCTTCTTCTCTGCATGTAGGAACGATACCAAAGAGCCCTAATGGATTCTGAAAATGTCAGGCGTAGAACACAAAAATTTGTTGAGGATGCTAAGATTTTTGGTAAGTAAACAAACAGGCCAATGTTGTGCCAGAGTTTATTGCAGTGCTACCTGTGTATCTCCAGTGGTATTCCTTATGACTACACACATTGAAAATGATTCTTAAGAAAAGCTTTGCGCCTCATATGAGTCCAGCACCTCTTCTCTTCATTAAAGGAGTCCAGCAATGTTTTAAGTTCTGTGTGAGCCTGAAAAAAGATACCACTAGTTTAGATAATCTATCCTTAAAGTTAAGGTGACTCATAATATTTATTACACAACAGTTTACAGTGTCAAATGAAACAAAAACAAAATACACAGTAAAGCAACTTAACTGATAAAATTTAAAGCTGTAGTGAAAACATCTCAGTGAAATGTACGTAGTATTGAAGTAGAAGTATAGAGGCCTACATTAAAATTTCCTGTCAACTGTGGGAGCCTGTTGGGTAACTTAGGACCAGTTACCCTCTTGCAGCCAAAGCCGCCTATTGGTAATAAAAAAATAGAAGAGAGTGGTGTTTTCGCAGTCCTGCATGCCTGAATGAAAGGCAGGTTATAAATTTAATAAATGATCATTTGGGGATCAAAGTCAGTAATAGCCTATGAGACACAATTTTATTGCTCCATATTACTAAATAAAATGGAGTATAAAATAATTGGGTTAACTCATTAGTGACCTGAAGATGCCAATAAAGTGAAATCTCAAAAGAAGATAGTTGCTATGACTGAACAGTTTTTTTACAGATTAAAAGAAATATATTCTAGTGATGCAAACATATATAATATCCGGATGGTACAATTTGGTGGAAGCATCAAACCAAATCAGTGTAAATATTGTTGTCGCTGAGGCCCAGGCTCAGGAAGTCCTTCTACTTTAGATAATCCAAAATCCCAAAATGTTTTTTTATCCTGCTGAACTATTGTCATCCTGATTTTTTTTGCCGATCTTTGTGCCTGCAGGCATCCAGAGTTTCTGTAGAGATCTGGTAGAAGTAGCAGATATCCTGAAGACAACTTTGGAGATTGTTGTAGAAGATGATGATGACCCAACTCTGACCCTGAATAAGATCTGTGAAGGCCTGACTCTTATAGAAGTCAAACTACAGAGCATCTTTACTAAGCACGGTCTGCAAAAAATGAACCCCATTGGTGGCAGATATGACCCCTATGACCACGAAATTATTTGTCATGTGCCAGCAGAAGATATGCAACCAGGCACTGTGGCTTTAGTAACTGTGGATGGTTACAAACTTCATGGCCGCACTATCAGACATGCACATGTAGGGGTGGCAGTAGAATCTCAAGAATGTGATGAACCTGCATCTTAGCAGTTGGGATCCTATGAACTTACTTTGTTTTGTCCACATCATCACTGCTGCTTTATTTATTAAGCCACACTGGTATGATTTGCTGGTGTCTCAGGATTGGCATGATCATTTGGCCTTCCTTTTCAAGCTGTTATTATTCAATGTTAGTTTTTCCTGTTGCGTAAAGATATTTTTTCGGTTGTTTCACAAATGTAGTGTACCTCTTTTCTAATTGTTAATGTTACGCATTAAAAGGAATGTAGGATTCATTCCAACAAGGCACAGACCTACTGAAGTCAGTAAAATTCCATTGATTTCAATAGGTCTGTTCAAAGGTGACTAAAACTGGATCCTGTTCCCTGAAAAAAGGCTGTCCTCTGAGATTTATTTTTAATTTGCTTGTTAATCACACTATGTTCCCATTTTTGTTTTTTATAATCTGTGGTATACATTTCATCTGAACTTTATTTACAGTAACCCAGAGTCATTCTTATATCAATCTGGATTTTTTTTCCATTTATGTATTTATTCATGTGTTCTTTGAGACATTCTCCTTAAGCAATACAAGATTTGTTTGTTTTTTCACCTTTAAATATGTGGACAATAGTAGCTCTGTGGTTCTTTTACAATCAACCAAGTACATATTTTGGAGAAGATTCAAGGCACCACTTAAGCCCAAGACTTACTTCCTTCTGAACCTAATTTCAACAGTTCTAGGGCATTTGTAACCCAAGAATGCATGTGCCAAGTCTTGAAGCTTCAACACTTTTCTTTTTGAATGTTTTCTAGATTTGGTTTTGTATCTCAAAATTTCCTGAGTGCTTTGGCCAGTAAAATATTTTCGGTCCTAAATTACTTCTGAAAATGGATGCGTAAATATAATATTTTGTTTTCCTGAACGTTTCAAGAAGCTTCTTTCAAGTGGGGATATGATACCTGTCTGTCTTACAAGAATGGTTTGGCTAGTTAAAAATTGAAGATGAACATCTCTTTGGGGTTGTAAGGCATCCAGAAAGTATCCATATCAATCACTCCGCGACATATTCTCTCCAATTGATTTATTAGGAACAGATCTGGTACATCTAAGGCATTTCCCAAAGTGAAAGAATTTTCACTCGCTACACAGAATCCATCTTTTTCTCCTCCCACTTCTACACTTCATAAATCACGAGAACCAATGAACTGCAACTGGAATTTCGTAGTACGACATACAGAATAACCTTGAATTTGTCAACTCCTCCACCTCCCTTCCCATTATGTTGGCAGCTGAATTTCAAAGCTGACAGGCGTCCCCCCTTGAAAACTCCTAAAAGAAAAGAAAACACAAAACAGATACAGGGGTTAAAACATTGTCCTTAACCCCTCCCCCCTTCCACGAGGACCCTTCGGTTTGTGGGGAAAATACTCATGGAATTGATTAACCAATTGATCAGCATGAACATTCCAACTCTTCACCCAACTAGCATCTGAGAGGGGGTATCCTTTCCATAAGACCAAATATTGCAATCGGCCATGGTGTAATCTAGAATCGAGATTTTTTTTAATTTCATCATGTGTTTTCCTGTACCATTTAGGGGGAGCAATTGGCAGTGGTCTTATCATTGATGTAGTAACTGGTTTTAGTAAACTACAATGGAACACTGGATGAATTTTCCCCAACAGTCGAGGAAGACTTAATTGGACAGTGACCGGATTAATTATCTTTGAAATTGGGAACGGACCCAAGAATTTTGGACCCAGCTTTTTACTGGGCAGTTTCAACCTAAGCTACTTGGTTGACAAATATACTTTGTCTCCTACTTTAAAAGGTGTTTGAAGGGATCTATGTTTATCTGCCTGTTTTTTATAATTTTTTGCAGCTTCAGCCAAAGCTTTTTTTCTATCTTCCCACTCTTTCTTTAATGAGTTCATCCATTCTGTTAGGGACATGGATGTGGGAGGTTGTCTAAGTAACTCTGGCATTGGGACAAAATCCATTCCAGTGTTGAGTCTATCCCGTGCTGCTATGTACTGCATTATTGTAAGCAACCTCTGCAAAAGGTAATAACTCAGCCCAATTTTCTTGTTGATAATTTACATAGCATCTAATGTATTGTTCAATCATGGCATTAGCCCTCTCCGCTGCTCCATTACAAGCAGGATGGAAAGCTGAGGATAATCCTTGAGAGGAACCAATGGATTTCAGGAATTCCCTCCAAAATTTTGCAGTAAATTGTACCCCTGTCTGATATTATTCTACGCAGTACTCCATGTAGTCTATAGATATGTTTCATGAACAGCTTTGCAAGTTTTTTCGCAGATGGAAGTCCTTTGCAGGCTATAAAATGGTCCTGTTTAGAGAATAAGTCAATTATAGTCCAAATAATCGTATTCCCTTCACTCTTAGGTAATTCAACAATAAAGTCCATTGCGATCTCTTCCCAAGGTTGGGTTGGTTCAGCAACTTGTTGCAGGAGGCCAGGGCGTTTTCCAGTTCTGTTTCATTGTGGCACAAATTGAGCAACTTTTTACATAGTCCTTGACATCAGGTTTCATAAATGTAGGGTTTTAAGAATCCGAAGTGGCCTCCCAGCTGTGAGTCATGGCTATGCTTTAGTACCAGTAGTCTTAGGGTTGTGGGTACATAAAGCTTAGTCCCTTTCCAAGCTAGTCCATCATTCATTGACAACTCCGTTTGATGGTCCAAGAACAAGGATCGGTCAATAGGGCCATTTTCAATTCTGCGGTCAACTTATCTTCCAGGCGTTTGGGGTTGTGGTTGGCCTGGGCTCAAGTGGTCACTTGGCCTGCGGATTGAGCTTCTGAAATTAAAGCTTGTACTATTCCCTCTTGATTGCTGTCAAACTCAGGTTTTCTGGACAGAGCATCCGCCAGTATGTTTTTCCCTCCGGGGATATACTTAATGTTGAAGTTGAATCGCTTGAAATATTGGGCCCAGCAGACTTGTTTGGGTGATAATCTCCTAGGGGTCTTTAGAGCCTCGAGGTTCTTATGATCAGTCCATACCTCAAAGGCCTGTGGCACTCCTTCTAGAAAATGCCTCCAAGTCAATAGAGACCATCGTATGGTGAATGCTTTCTCCCAGACCGCCCATCTTCGCTCTGTGTCTGCCAGCTTTTTGGACACATAAGCACAAGTCATCAGTCGGCCTTGAGTCTTTTTGCAGCAAAACGGCTGCCACCACTACATCACTTGCATCCGTTTGGACAATAAACAGCTTGGTCACGTCTGGGTGTTGGAGGATGGGCTCAGCTGCAAAGAGGCATTTTAAAGTCTCGAAAGCTTTCTGACAGTCCATAGTCCAAGCCAGGGGTTGACTCTGCTTCGGTTTGGTGGGTGACGGGCCCATTTTTAATAGCTCCATTAACGGGAGGGCAACTTCAGCAAATGACGGAATGAATTGTCTATAGAAGTTGGCAAACCCCAAGAAACTTTGAAGTTGCTTTTGGGTTCTGGGGGGTTGCCAGTCCAGCACCGCTTTCACCTTTCCGGGGTCCATTTCAATCCCCAGGTTGGATGTTTGGTAGCCTAAATAGTCCAATGACTCTTTATGGAATTCGCATTTTGATAGTTTCACATATAATTTGGCGGCTAGAAGTTTTTCTAGGACTTGTCGGACCAATTGAATATGTTCTTTCATGGTTTCGCTGAAGATAAGGATGTCATCCGGTTATACAAGGACCCCCCGGTAAAGGTGCAGGTGTAGCACCTCATTGATGAGCTGCATAAACACTGCAGGAGCCCCCTGAAGTCCGAAAGTCATGACTTTGAATTGGAAGCTACCCAGAGGGCAGTTAAAAGCTGTTTTCCACTCATCTCCCTCTTTGATGCGGACCCGATAGTAAGCTTCCCTGAGATCTAGCTTGGTGAATACCTTGCCCTTCGACAGGTGGTTCAATAAGTCTTTCATAAGGGGGAGAGGATACATGTTTTTGATGCATACGGCATTCATGCCTCTAAAGTCAACACACAATCTCAACCTGCCATCTTTCTTCTCCTTGAACAACACGGGCAGCTAATCTTGATTTGGCAGGCTCAATAAACCCTCGTTCCAAATTGCTGTCAAAGTATTTCCTTAATTCAGTCATTTCAGTAGGTGTCATTGAATACATCTTTGGTTTTGGTAATTTCGCCCCGGGCTCTAATTCTATGGCACAGTCAGTGGCTCGATGGGGAGGTAAAACATTACACTCTTCTTCACTGAATGCTTCAGCCAAGTCTTTGTATTGGTCGGGTACCTGGGGTTATCTGGGAGAAGATGGGATGCTATGGATGCTGGCTCAGGCTCTGGGTTCAAGCTGACTGGTGGTTTTGTAGTGGGCAGAAGAGGGGGCAATGGGCTCGGTGCAATGAGGATTTTTCTGAATCCATCCTCCCATTTGATTGTTGGGGCCCATTTGTCTAGCCAAGCAAGTCCCAGTATGATTGATTCTGACAGCTTGGGGGCCACTATGAAGCATATGAATTCGTGATGGGGCCCTAATTCCATCTTGATCAATTCTGTCATTTGGGTGGCTGGCGTCCCCCCAGTTAAAGTTCCATCCACTTGCTCAAATCTGATTGGGCGTTTTAGCAGGTTAGTCTTTATGCCCAATTGTTCAACGATAGGGAGTCTGATAAGACATCTAGAACACCCAGTATCAATGACAGCTTCTAATTCCCCGGCCTCCCCCGTGTTTGGTACCACTAACTTGACCTTGACTGTAAAAGGTATGATGGGATCTCTCACCATTGGGTCATCTTCACAGGTCGGGTTCTCGGGGACGTGGTGCCGGTCTGGTGGTCTGTGCTCCCATCTGCACAGAGGGGGCTTTCCCAGGTGTGTTTGGCAAACCCGCCAATGCCCAGACGTCTTCCTTGATTCTTCCGACCTCTAACAGCTGGATTAGACTTTGACTGCAATACTTGTGGTACAGGAGCAGGAGCCAGTCTGCTGCTCTATGGCCGGCTTGGCCACAGCGGTAACATTTCAGCCCCCTGGTGGGTCGAGTACAAGCAGTTTTGGCTGGTCCGGTCGGCGGTCTCCTAGCCACAATTCTCTTAGGTGGGGCCGCCGGAAGGAGTTTCCTTTGCGGATTGATGCTGCGATCTAAGCTGAGGGAGGCGGCATACCACAATTGTAAGGTCTCTGGGATTCCACTAATTTCACAGGCCTTCTTTACTTCTGGATCAATGGTGTTTTTCAAGTAGTGTAAAGTCATTCTTTCAGGCCAATCCATGAGGTGGCTTAAGACCCTTCTAAAGTCCCAAATAAATTCTGACAAGGGTCACTTGCCTTGCCTCATTTCCATTAACTTCTCTTCATTCTCTGCTACCCTGTCTAGATTTTCAAATCTGAGTCTTAATAATCGAATAAATTCATTTACATCATGTAATTCGGGGACTTGTTTGTTGTGTAGTTGGGCCATCCAGTCTGAAGCATCCCCTTCATCCAATCTGTAATGGCCGTAACCAAATCGACCCCAACTGTCTCTCTTCCCTCCAATCTGGCAGAATAGCAATATGCCTGGAGCTAGAAAAAGATTTCTCTTCAGACAGCTGGGTTACATCTGGGTTATAACAACTTCTTGAGTTGAAACGCTTTGGTATAGCTCCCAAATCTCTTTCATCTACTGCCATTCTGAAAGCATCCATCATCTCCTCCAAACAAAGGCTGGCAGATCCAGTTAATGCTCCGGAGGGAGGGCCCCCACACGCCCCCTCCTGCAGCTCTCCAACTTCGGCTGATTGTTGATCTTTTTCCATCTCTGGGAAAAGACCTTGGGGGGACCAGCCAAGCCCTTTCAAAAAATAAAAGTGGACTTTGGGAAATAAATGTATGGCATCCAGAAAGTATCCATGATATCAATCACTTCGAGACATATTCTCTCCAATTGATTTTTTAGGAACAGATCTGATACGTCTAAGGCATTTCCCAAAGTGAAAGAATTTTTGCGCGCTACACAGAATCCACCTTTTTCTTCTCCCACTTCTACACTTCATAAATCACAAGAGCCAATGAACTGTAACTGGAATTTCGTAGTACGACATACAGAATAACCTTGAACTTGTCAACTCCACCCCTCTTCCCATTATGTTGGCAGCTGAATTTCAAAGCTGACAGGGGTACTGAGTAATACAGTGGATTATTAAACCCAGCCGAATAATTTGTTTTCCTCTTAAATTGATTTTGAATTTGGTCTTCCACATTATGATCTAGCTATCCCATCAAACCCACAAATTCACCATCAAGATTTTCCATATTTCATAAATTGGCTTAATGCAATAAAAGGTCCTCTAGAGTCTAAACCTTTTATTTTAAGCCTAAATTTTAAAGTGGGAAAAATCAATACTTAGTACAAAACACATGTCTTACATGGAGCAGGTCAGTTCATAATATTTCAAATTGTCGAGTCTCTCACAACAAGATCCTTGTTGTGAAGGATCTTCCCTTGGTATTATGTACTGTACTATCTAACAATGACTGGATTAGATGAACTAGTAAACAGCAATATAAGAATGATTTGTGGACTGTTAATTCTGCAAATAATCTGCTGCATTTTCCAGCACAGCCTAACATATTATCACCAGTGATGGAAAGAGATGAATAGTATTGGCCTTTTTTGGGGGGTAGGGGTCCAATTTTGGGATAATGAATATGCAGATGTTGAAGAAGAAAAATATTAATTTAGAAATGATTAGATGTCATCTGTTTTATGTTTTAGTTTTTTAAATAAAAATAAAACAGTTACAGAATCACTGAGTAAATTTAATTCAGGATCAAACCTGAGAGTGCGAGCTTTGAAACAAATGGAAGCCTGCTATATGGAGCTATTCAACTCAGAATAAGCTCATATAGTGCAGCAAAACACAATTGAGGTGGAGGCTGTAATGAAGTGTGTTATTCAATCTGTACTGCTTATATCTGTAGATTAAACAGTATTTTCCTAGAGAATCACTCTTGAACAGCAAACAAATATGAAAAAAATCAGCTATCCAATAGGTGAAACTAGGGGCAAATTACTGAAAGGGTTTTTTACCAGGTTGTAATGATGTACATTAGATCAGGAAACCAACTTACTTTATTAAGATACAGCAACAGAATTTTGCAATCCTGATTGTGTTTTACCTCTCCTTTCTCTTATAACGAGTAAATCAGGGAAGAGCCTGCCTTCTGAATGTTTTCTTCCTTCCCAGGACTTCAGAATGCAAAATGCTTCAGCCTTTTTTTTAAAAAATTACATTTATATGCCGCCCTTCTCCGAAGACTCAGGGCGGCTTACAATTTTGGGGGGGGATACAACCCAGTGTGCTCAGCAATAGCCTTCATTCCATTGTATATGCCTGCTTATTACTAAGCAGCATTTTTACAAAGTCAGCTTATTGCCCCCAACAATCTTGGGTCCTCAATTTACCTACCCCGAGAGGATGGAAGGCTGAGTCAACCTTGAGCCTGGTGGGATTCAAGCCTGCAGTAATTGTAGGCAGCTGGAACTTAAGCGCAAGCATTTAACAGCCTGAGCCACCAAGCCTTCATTTGCTTACGTGACAACAAAAGAAGTGATGAAGTTAAGAAATGCAATAATTGAATCCTTTGGTCAGCCATGATGTGATAGATCAGGATATAATGTAAATTTGCCATACTTTCGCATATATTTCTGACCCTCCCTCCCAAACCATAATGACATAGCCTGAGATGGAGAGGAAAAAAAAGAATGGATTTCTACATAGGAAAACTAAACACATCTAATAAAAATATAACAATACTTCTAATTGCGCTATTTTAATTTAATTGAAACAGCAAGTGATTGCACCCAATTGCCCTTGATTGATATACAAAACCTAAGAAGGGACACACCATGAATATTTGGGTGGGAGGTCAAAACAATTCCAGTTGTCAACCAGATTGGGACGTTGGGCAAATGCTCTGAAAGGAGGCAATGACAACTCATTTCCTTAATGTTGCTAGAAAATGAAGTCATTATGGAGTCATCAGGAATCAAGATTAATTTATAGAAGTACAGTTAGTCTTCCAGCAGAATTGACGTAGGGCAGGGGGTGTCAAACTGCTGGCCCACGGCCAGGTGCATCACATGAAGGCCATGCCCACCCCAGCTCCATGAAGGGAAAAAATGTGATACTTGTGGCCAGGAGTAGCATTCTACCAGTTCGGCCCAGTTCTATAGAACTGGTAGCTCCTAAGAGCAGCTTACACCGAACTGGTTACCTGCGATGATCTTCTGGTCTTCTGTTTGGCCCTGCTAAACCCACCAGGCTCTAGGCTGTGCTTTATTCCCTGCTTTTTCCTCCTCAGCTGCTTTGTGTGGCACAGCTGAGTGTCACTCATCAGCAGAAGATGAATGCTTGCTGGAGCCGGTAATTTGTAAATAGTGCGCATGCGCGTTCACCAAACTGGTTGTTACGCCAGTAGGATCCCACCCCTGCATGTGATGCCGCAAGTTTGACACCCATGATGTAAGGAATGAGCATGCACAAGTTGTTTAAAACAGAAGCAAAATAATAGTTATGGAGTGCCAGAGAAGTGCATGGAATATGAAAGAAACATGAATGACTGGAATGGGGAGTGGGGGAGGAAATACACTTAAGAGAATGATAGTTACAAAGAATCATTCAAAAGCAAGGGATGGTTTAAGATTGAGGGCCAGAGAAATGCACAATGATATTGATAAAAATAAATTGTTTTGGAAGTGGGGGGAAAGGAGCCTTAGCAGAGTGAATACAATTTAAATAAAGACATTAGGGAAGAAATGGTAAACAGAAGGCCGCTCTGCAATGGAATGAAGGACCAGCAAATAGACTGGCTCTTCATCATACCTCTTTGAACAAGGAGAGGACTTGAAATTGCTCACAAGTGCCCAAGTCAGTGGTCTTTGGTGGGTTTAGAGCAGGGTCTTCAAACTTGACAGCTTTTAGACTTGTGGACTTCAACTCCCAGAATTCTTCCTCCAGTCATGTTAGCTCAGGAATTCTGAGAGTTGAAGGCCATAAGTCTTAAACTTGCCAAGTTTGAAGACCCTTGGTTTAGAGCTTTGGGAGAGAAGGAAATAGCCATGTTGCTCCAATCATGGCTGACACCTTTAAAAGACTACTGGGTTCACATACTTTTCTAATCATTTTCAGAAATTGTTTGTTAGCTGCTTTTCTGTTGTTAGGAGTATTTGGCTCAGATGTGATGCACAAAGTGGGTTTCCTTTGATCCTTAGCTAAAAAGTTTTAACTAGAAGTTAATTCAGGGCAGCTTTATATAGGGAGGTGCCAGGCAGATTTCTGTTTTTCAGCATAATTGAATGTATGTGCGTGAGAAGGAAAACAATTGTATAATTGCTGATTGAGAAAAAAAAGTGTGATAAAATTAATGTGCTTGAATTGTGGAATGCTTTGTGCAAACAAGGAAGGAAGGTTGGTTGCTGATTGTGATAAGAAAGGGATATGATGGAAAGAAAGTGTGCTTGAAAAGAAAGCATGCATGAGAACATTTAGCAAATAGCTCAACAGAGTAAGGCATCATTGTGCGATGTTCTTTCATTTATTCAGGAATGCTTGTGGAGATATCTGAAGTGTGTGGGTTGTGGGAGTGAATATGTGTGTACTTTGGTATCCAGATAACACAGTGCTCTTTGCTGAGAGCCCAAATGATTTGCCCAAAGTTGGATGCAATTAGGAACATCTAACTGAAAATTAGTTTATGAAAGACCAAGGTCATTGAGTAAACAGTGAAAAATTAGAGCAAAGAGATACATTTGTGTATCTTGTTTGAATGTTTCCAAAGATGGGACGATGAATCTATAAATTTTTAAATGCTGGCAGAAGGAGACTGCATGGCGTATGGTTTGATATGTCTTCCAAAAAAATAAAAATGACTATGCATAAAAGCATACTTCAGCCCACTTAATTCTATGGAAGTAAGAGTTGAATATACGGAGGAGGAGGAAGGGAAGTTGGATGGACAAGAGAATGACATAACAGTGAATGTTGCTGCTATAAATAAGATGTAGTTTCCTTTTCTTATGCAATGCTTTCATCTATATGCATCCTTTTTTGCACTTGTGTAATGTTGTTTACTTAAAAGGAAATACAGTCATAGCTATATATACACGTAGCTACGTGTCTATAGAGATTACTTATATCCCACTTTTCAAGATATAAATCCTACAAAACAGCTCATAAATAAATCTGTTTTTGTAATTTGTAATTATATAGATAAGTTTCCTAAATTTTTTTTTAAATAATCAGTTCCAGGGCAAAAGTAAAAGCCCTAGTGGTGTCAGAGGGAGATTAATTTTTTTCCCCTTCCTTATTGGCTTTGTCCACCCAGTAGACTTATTTAGGAGTTTGATACATGAACATCTGACTATAAACTGTACAGGTTGTGTCATATGTGGCCTTGGTTAATTTCTAGTTCAGCACACTGTGGTTCAGTGTATTGTGCATATCTAGCCCATTCACTCTAGTATGCCTAGCTAGATGGCTTTGCATGGGAGACTTAAAGTTGGTGTAATATCTCTTGAGTCAAGCTCGATTCTGGTGACCACATGGCCATATCTATGCTGGGTTTTGTTTTGTTTTTGCAGCAACATAGCGGTGAGTTGCTTCATCTGTCTTTGGGGATTTCATGCAGCTTTATGAATTTTCAGATCTCATGTGTAAGTACTAATCAGCTCTAACTCAACTTATTATGGGTAGTCCTCACTTAATGACAGCAATTGGGACCAGAATTTCTGTTGCTAAATTATGTGGTCATAAATGTCATGTAGTTAAATATCATGTAACTGCTCTGCCTTAGTAACAGAAATGCTGGTACTTACATTTGCCATTAAGCAAATTACCGTGTTATTATGTGAAGACATTTGGTTGCCATTTGCCAGTGGTGGGATTCAAATTCTTTTACTACCAGTTCTGTGGGCTTGGCTTGGTGGGCATGACAGGGGAAGGATACTGTAAAACTCCAGTCAGAGGTGGTATTTGCCGTTCTCCGAACTACTCAAAATTTCCACTACCGGTTCTCCAGAACTGGTCAGAACCTGCTGAATATCACCTCTGCCATATGCCACCTTTTGTGGCTTCCCCATTGACCATGCTTCTAGGAAGCAACAAAGATGGTAGCAAATGGCAATCATGTAACCACGATGCTCCTGCCTCTGACATACAAGTATGAGAGCTAATCATAAGTACCCTTCATTCAGCACTGAAATCCCATTATAAGTCAATGCTTGCTGAATGAGTAATTGTTAAATAAGAGCCATTTGTATTTATTTAATTGATTTAAATTTATTGGCTGCCCAACTTCTCTAGAATTTAAAGCAATGCACAATACTAAATATATATATATATAAACAGTTAAAAGCAGGGGTCATTAAACAAATAGCAAATATCAACTCCAAGTCAGGGATCAAAGCCAGATTTTCAAAGCTTTCCAAAACCTTGAGAGAACATCCCAAAGGTGTTTTTTCAAGAGGCAACTAGACTTTCTGCTTTTTCTTTGAAGATGTTTCACTTCTCCTCCAAGAAGCTTCTTCAGCTCTGACTGGATGGTAGAAAAGGCCTCTTGAAAATAACAACTTTGGGATAATCATGACTCAGGCTGCATCTTTATCTCTGGGGGGAGGATGCTGTTCTGGAGGTGGAGGGCCGCAACAGAAAACACATACTTCTTCAATCCCACAAGATGGCAGTGTTCAATGGAAGGGACCTGGAGTACATCCACACTGCTGGAACCTATTGGGCAGGCAGAATCAATTCAAGACAAATAAGTCTCTCAGTTATCCAGGTATCCAACTTAGCTGTTTCAGTTAAAGTTAGTTTAGGGTAATCTGTGGATCTGGCAGGCTAGCCTGTTTTCTCAAAGAGACTAGACAGCCTCTTGTCGGAAATGGTACAGGGTTTCCTGTTTGAGCAGGAGGTTGGACTAGATTAGAAGACCCTTCCAACTCTGTTATTCTGTTCTGTTGTGAATTATCATTTGGGGGAGTGTTCAATGGCATTGAACTATAATCCTCCAATTTTATGATTTCCACGCCAAGGAACACTGCAGCTACTTCTTGTTTCAGTCTGTCTGGAAAATGGATAAATTCTGGATTTAAGTAAAAGAAAAACAAGCCAGGTACTTATGATTTGATTGCTTATTGTACCCTATGACTATTACTGAGTGTTGTACCTTATGATTCTTGACTCTTGATGAATGTATCTTTTCTTTTATATATACTAAGAGCATTTGCACCAAACAAATTCCTTGTGTGTCCAATCACACTTTTTTTTAATTCATATTTATATGCCGCCCTTCTCTGGAGACTCAGGGCGGCTTACAATTTTGGGAGTGCAACCCAATGTGCTCAGCAATAGCCTTCCTTCCATTGTATATGCCTGCTTATTACTAAGCGGCATTTTTACAAAGTCAGCTTATTGCCCCCAACAATCTTGGGTCCTCAGTTTACCTACCCCGAGAGGATGGAAGGCTGAGTCAACCTTGAGCCTGGTGGGATTCAAGCCTGCAATAATTACAGGCAGCTGGAACTAAGTGCTAGGCTATTAACAGCCTGCACCACCAAGACACTTTGCCAATAAAGAATTCTATTCTATTCTATTCTATTCTATTCTATTCTATTCTATTCTAATCTAATCTAATCTAATCTAATCTAATCTAATCTATTCCTATTTTATTCAAGTACTACCTGACCTAGTGCACCATTGCAGGAAAATCTCTGGAGCCAGAAGAGGTCTCTCTCTTCCCTTTCAGACTCAAAATCACTTTCTGGAGAGTTGCGCCTCTGTAGTGCAACCCCCAAACACCCCCCCTCTCCCCAGGATTACCTTTAGAATTAGAATAACTTTATTGTCACTTTGAATGTACACTAATTGGCATACATTAAAATGGAATTTCAGCTCTCAAAGGGTCTTTCCACCTCTAATATACACTACATAAACATGACTAAATAAATTAGTTACGAATATACCCACATATATGACAGAAACAATACAGAAACAACACCTTGGATATTTCACTCTAAAAGGCTCAGTAAGGTTAACCTGGAAAAGCAGCACAAGCTTACAGCGCCGAGAAAACAGGGCTTTTGAACCCACTGATCGAGGTGGTTTCCGGAGGCGACTCTGTCAGAAAACTTAAATTTCGGGGCTGTTCCCGAGTTCACCAACTTGGCGTTTCAGGTCTTCCTGCAAGGGGCGCTCGCGCTGGAGCGAGCCAGAAAAGGCGACCTCCTCCGCTAAGCAAAGGACTTCCCCCTTTTATATTAATAGAGATTGCCTCGTTCTCCGTCGCTGCCTGCGATCCGCCCCGCGAAGGTCAAAAAGACCGCGGGAGGCGCAGCCCGACGATCCGCTGAATCTCCCCTCCCACGCCCCCAAAAATACCTCAGGAAGCGCGCGGGCCAGAAAGCTGCGAAGTGGCAGGCCGCTGCGGCAGAAGCATCCGGGGGAGGCAGAGCTGGTTTCCGCAGTTCAGCGGCGCTTTCTCGCTTTTGCAGCCGCCGCCGCCCCTCTTGTCTCTCGCTGGCACCATGATGGCAGAATTTGCTCGGCCGCCTTCTCCCGCCCGGTGGCTTTTGTTTCTTACCGTAGCTGTAGGGGGGATGAGAACGGAGCTTTCCTTCGTTGCTGCAGGGGATGCAGCTCCGCCGGGCAAAATAGGTAGGCGTTGCTCTTTCATCGCAGCGGGCAGTTCGCGGCTTCCCTTAGCCACCCACCGCCACCCACCACCACCAGGCCCCCGTAAGGTGGGCTTCTGCAGCCTGGAGCTTCCCGCATTTGCGCTGGGGAAATATGAGCGTAAAAGCAGCGATGAGGGCTCAAAAGGGAGCTGATCTGGGTTCTAGGTTTGGCGTTTTAGTGGCCGTCCTGGAGTAGTCGTGTTTCCGACACGTGCTTTGAAATTTATCCGGCGATGCTCTTTAAAAAAAAAAAAGCCAAGCCAGCCCAATGGCAGAGTCGGTGTGTATATTTTTTCCCTGTTTTTTTATGAGAGAGGTGTGTGACATACACATACACACACTGGAGGGCAGATTTCCTCCGCCCCTTCCGCTGGGACCGCTGATGGCAGCACACCCTTCTCCCACGTGATTGATATCTGTTAGGTACACTGGATCTACTCTAACCAGAATTCTCAGCCATTGGCTGAGTTGGCTAGAAATTCAGAATGGCAGTCCCAACACACTGAGAGGTTGAGGAAGAGTGGTATAACCATTAAATAGTGTGAGATACCAGTTTTGAAATTCGATTGGAATAGCAATAGCAATAGCACTTAGATTTTTATACCACTTCATAGTGCTTCCCAGCCCTCTCAATAAGCGGTTTACAGAGGCAGCCTATTGCCCCAACAATCTGACTCCTCATTTTACCAACCTTAGAAGGATGGAAGGCTGAGTCAACCTTGAGCCAGTGAGAATTGAACTGTTGGTAGTCAGCACTGCAGTACTGCATTCTAACTGCTGTGCCACCACAGCTTGGACTTAGCCAGAAAAACTGTTTTATTTTTTTTATATCCCGCCTTTATTACTTTTTATAAATAACTCAGATTGGCAAATACACACACAATACTCCTTCCTCCTATTTTCCCCACAAGAACAACTTATGAGGTGGGCTGGGCTGTGGGAGAGTGACTGGCCCAAAGTCACTCAGCTGGTTTTCATGCCTAAGGCAGGACTAGAACTTAAGTTTCCTGCTTTCTTTCCTGGTGTCTTAAGCACTAGTGACTAGAGCAAACTGGCTCTCTTTATTATTTTATTATATCCCTGCTATTAGTCAGATGTGGTTTGAGCAATCCTCTTCCTGGGAAACTGTATCTATTGGTTGAAGGTGGATCTTTTTATGATGGTTCTTAACACACTTGCTTTGGCAGCTGTGGTGGGAGCTGGAATTGGTGGCTCCTCAGTGGCTTATTTCCTGCAGCAGCAGTTTGGGCCACAGGTACAGCTGGATGTATATGAAAAGGCTGTGGTGGGAGGTCGCCTGGCCACAGTTACAGTCAACAAGCAGTCCTATGAAAGTGGAGGGGCCTTCTTCCATTCTCTCAACTTACACATGGAGGACTTTGTGCAGCAATTGGGTAAGTGTGATTGACCATTTAGATATATGAACTTCAAGCTTGGTTTCTGAATATCTTTTTATTGCCTCTGAACTTGGGTGATATGGCAGATCTTTGGTTCCTCAGATACAGTAGATAGATGAGATCAGGAATCAGCAATCATTGTTCTGATACAACGGAGCTCACTCACTTCTATTCAGCCAGCCTGTCATTTCCTGCCCAAACATTCCATTCCATTCCCATTTGTCCTTTTGGAATACAATTGGACTGTTTGGGGGAGATTCCAATTCGGAAGGTTTTTTTCCCCTAAGATAATTCATTCCCCTAAGATAATTCATATGTATATATATACATATACATACATACATACATATACATATATATATACACACACATCATGACAATGTGCTTGATATAAAGCAGTGCTGAACTGAACTGAGGGAAAGCCAGGGTCAAACCTCCATACAACATGGACCTCATTGAGTGACTTTAGACCAGTTCCTTTTCTCAGCCCAACCTTCTGGTGGACTTTGAGAATCTAAATTGAAGGGAATCCTCATATAATATGCTTACATGGCTCCAAAGTTGAGGTAGCCATTCTTATTTTCTCTTCGCCTAGAGTTTGTGTATTTGGGTTTTTTTTACAAACTTTGTTTTTTAATATGGATTTTTATATTTTTAAAATATAATAGGTTTAAAATATAATATGTTTTTAATATCTGTTGCTGTCTTCGATTGTTGTCTACTACTCAGAGTAAAGATGGGCAACTCCATAAATTTGATAAATCAATATATGCCCTCTTCAGCTGAGCCTTTCCTACTCCTTCAGAGGAATGTAACTATAATGTACACTAATGTATTATACTTAATATAATGTATCAATTATAACAACATCAAATTATTAAATCTGCCTTGGCGCAAAACTGAAAATGGATAATCAATCCAGTAATATTATACAATTTATGGAACTTAGACTCCTCCCTTTCACTTGCACTCAAGGAAACATATATAGGGCTCCCTCCTCTCTTTTCCCCTTTAACAACATTGTGAGCTAAAAGTTGGGTTTTCACAGATTGACTGGCACAGGTCTCAGTGTATGATTTGGGCTGAAGGGGAAAGGAGACAATATGCCATCCAGACAAATTAATTCTAGACATAGTTATACCAGAGTCCAGCAGAAACTCAAGTTGTTTTTACTTTTAAATAAAGTTGGGAATTGTCTTTATTTTCCTAAGCAGTCTTCACTGCTTTTTAAGATTCAACCTGCTGGTGTGGATGAAGGTGAAGCATATTTGTTTGTTTGTTTTGGGGGTAACAAAATCCGGCCACTCATGGGAACCCTGCAGTGCCAAAATGGGAAAAGCATGAATGAGTGTGATAACAAATGAGAAACTCTATTAAAAATCATGACTGAGAAAGATTTCTCAGAATTAATGCAAGTTAGAAGGAGACAGCAAAAGAGATCAAGAAGGTCAAGTCTCTTGCAAAGCCCATCATGGTAAAAAGGACAGAAGCCAACCTTACTGGACCTTGTTTTCTGTTCTATAGGACTGAAACACCGTCGAGAAGTGGCAGGAAAGAGTGCCATCTTCACTGGGGAACAGTTTGTCCTTGAAGAGACAGACTGGTACCTACTCAACCTTTTTCGACTCTGGTGGCATTATGGCATGAGCTTTCGTCTACAAA